>VZTA01008402.1:69165-326521 GCA_013398855.1 Mohoua ochrocephala | reverse complement strand
CCGCGGCCAGGCGCTCCGCCGAGGCGGAACCTTCCCGGGGCACCGGCGGCCCGGTCGCAACTTTGCATCCCCGGGGCTCGTCCCGGAGAGCTGCGCTCTCCCCCAGCCCGAGCGGGCAGCAGCCGGGCGGCGCTGGTGCGGGAGGCAAACACACACACACACAAAGCAGCGCTGGGGAAATTGCTGATTAAAACGATGCCCTTGGCGATCCCCAGCCATCTCTGCCTCCTGCCTTCCCTTTCCTCTTGCCCAAAGGAAACCAAATCTTACAAGAATTCTAATGCTCACCTAATGAGAAGAGCATCGCAGCATTCCTAAACGCATGAATTACAGTTAAATGAGGCTGGCAGCAGCTATTGACGACAAAGTTTGGGGGAAAAAAACATATCAAGACCTGTCAGAACACTGCCTTGTCCTTCTCAATACATTAAGTCTGTGGAGATCCAACGCTTTTGTGCTGCTCAACCTTCAGTTGCAATAAATTAATGCCATTGAGACTTACTCCAACATGTAAACTGGTATCAATTACAGATGGGGAGTGTGAGCATCAGACAGATGTGCTACCTCCTGTGGGGTAGGAGCTGGGAGTTGCTTTAAGCATGGAGATGGAAATGCAAGCCAGTTAACAATCAGATGATAACGAGGAGGCAAGCTTTAAATCATAGGTGTGTGATCCCTTAAAAAAACTTTATATGAATAATCTCCCTATAAACTTTTTCATCTGTGCAGAAAATAAATACAGCCGAGTATTCGTAAGTTGAACTGCAGTTCCCACATCTATCATGTACAGAAGTACCTCAAAAGCACATATCTGTATCCCTCTGCCTCTCCTGACGGATTTGGGGCTTGGCCTATTTCTGCTGCTATTTTAAGGCCCAAGGTGTGATCCTGGATCCCCTAAATACGCAACTCGGCAGAACTGCTCAGGAATGTTCCTTTACCAAGGCATGCCAGTTTGTGAAGCTGGATCATTTCAAACAGTAACTTCAGAATTTATCATTCCTCATCAAACATGAAGCAGTGTTTAATGGCTGGAAAATTTTACTCCACCTCGTTAAAATCTGTCGGATTACTGAGAGGTACAAAGTTACTCAAAGATTCATTTTCAGGATCAAAACTTAAATTATCGAGTTATCCCAACAGATTCTCTCAAAATGTGTGTCCCACTCTGTAGGCTGATCCCTATGAAGTTCATACAAAGATCCTTGGATGGATCTTTAAATCCACCCTGTGGGTTTCCTTCACTTCTCCTTTCAGCCTTCCAATTCACTCTGAAATCAGCACATACAGGCAATGGGAGGCTTATGTCCAACAAGTGTAAACTGGAGGTCAAAACATTACACTAAAGTTCTTTAAATCACTTAAAAATTATTTTACAGTTGGTAACTGATTACTCTGCAGTTCAAGATATTTAAAGCCATATTTACTAATCCCTCTATGAGAAAGTGATGCCGGTAGAAGGTTAGCGAGTAGAAATGAAACACAAGGCTGACAACATTTCATCAGCTCTTCCTTAATTTGTATATTTAGGCCCTCTTATAAGAAAATAATTTTGAACATTTTGATTAAATATGACTGACTGCATCGATAAGTTTGCCATATGGCCCAATACCTCCTATTTTGTCAGCAGTTTTTAAAGACTGAACGAATAAAAAAAGACCTGAAAAAGAAACTCCCATGTAAAAAATTTACACCCTTTGATGATACATGCTGAGGTAGTATGAGGCAAACTTTATTCCTGGTGAAATTTTGCCATTAGGTTATTTAGGCTAAATCCTAGCTCACACAGAGGTGCCCCCTGAGTGACTCCAAGGAGTCAGATTCTCCTGCCCATCCACTCAATGACCGTGAAGCCCCAGGGTTATGAAACAGAGGAAGAAAGGAAAGGCCATCCAGTACCTTCTTCCCAGGTGAAGCAGCCCAGAATTCCTTTCTCTTCTCCAAATATGTGACTTTCAGGGCAGCACCAACGCAAAGATTTTTAGGTATCTCAATTTCTTCCCAAATCTGACCTGTAGCCTTTCATTATCCACTCCCCTGTCTGGACAAAGCCGGCAGTATCTCTCCAGCCAGGTGGCAGTCTCCAGAATAAAGAATTTAAAACTACTTCAGTGTGCTAAAATAATAAGCAGCTGAAGCTCACACAAATAAGCTAAACAAAAATCCTTCATGAAAGAACAAAAATCTCATGAACTGGACTTAATAAAAAGTTTTCTTTAGGCACTCGAGCATTCCTGTTGATTAGTGAATACTCACTGGAGTGTTGAGAACTCCTCACAGGATTAAAACTAAATCAGGTGCAGGTGTTCGTTCCTTTGATCTGTCCTTGATTAGAGAATCAGGTGTGTGTTAAGTGACTGGATGAGAGCTTGTCTTTTGGAGTCTCAACACCCACATACTCCTTTTGTACAAACCCTGTCAAAAAGGTTCCCTTGGCTTATTTTTCATATCTGTCTTCCCTTTGTTCCCCTCACATGAAAGAACCCTGGACTGCAAGTCAGATCTTTCTTAAAAGAGCTGCTTCATACTCCAGACTTTGCCATCGGTATGATCTAGAGGCTCCCAGCTGGGGTTAAAGTTCTGGTGGAAGAAATAACTTTGGATGAGAAGGAGACAGAAATCATGAGCAGAGAGAGAGAGAAGCCAGCAGAGGCAGCACCGGTCTCACATCGCTCAGCGGCAGAGCAGAGAACAGCACCCAAATATTGTTATCTGTCCCAGAGCTCCAGGCATTACAATATTTCCTTTCCTAAACACGATGTACCCAACTGTACCTGCCTGTGTATCTCCTACACAGGGACCACCTTCAGAAAGGGACCTTGCTATTTATTCATCTTTGGAATAAACAGAACATTTAAAGAATTTGATAAAAAATAATGTTGGCGATTCCACCCCAAAGTTATACTTGTGTAAAGCCACAATTCTCAGTCACTTCTGGAGGAAATACTTACAAAGAAAATACACAAACTTGAGTAAATTGTCTAGTCATGCACTTAAAAAGTTGCTTCAGAAGGAGACATTTTCCAATTCAATGTAAATTATCCATGGCAAGAGAACAAAATAAAGGGCAAGTAGCAAATGGCTCCATTGAAACACAATGTTTTGAACATTCTCAGTCAGGGATTAATTTTTTAAAATTTATTTTCTGAATAAAAGCCTATTTCATGTTTTCTTAAATTTGGAAACCTTTTTCTCTTTATCGCAAAATATTTTCTGAGTTTACTTCCAAATTTGGGAACTGGCGTGAGGTTGTTCTAACCAAGAGATCTCAAGAACACAGATCTATGGTATGTGGGAGAAGAACTGGAGGTAAAAGAGGATTTATTGGAGAAAATAATTGTTCTGAGCAGCAGACTATGTCAGTGCTGCAGATGCTGTATCGAAAGAAAAAAAATCAAGAGGAAAGTGGTAAAAAATTTATTTAAAGTCTTTAAAAATAAAGCTTTCGTGTATTTGTCAGGAAGATATAAATAGTACATACATATTTAATGCTTTAAAAATTCATATTGTATTTGCAGCAAAGAACATCTCCAACACATCCACTGTGATTTATTCCTTCTGGGTGAGGCTGCTCAGGCCATTACCAGTGGGAAGGGAACACAGAAACCATTTGCAGTAAAATTTGTAAGCTTCAGGGAAAGTATTTGCGGTGGTGGCGGATGTGTCACAAATTTCAGTGCCACAGACACTTGATGAATCGTCTTCAGAAAAATTATGCATTGGTACAAAGCTTGGTAATAGTCCATTGACAGCCAACCCTTTGGGCATTAGCAGGAAGTGTAGCCTTAAATGATCTGGGTAAAGACGATTTCTGGATTCTTGAAATGTGTGACAAAAAGGACGCGAACATAAGGAAATGAACAAGTCACCTTCAACATACAATAAACACGAAAAAAAAAGTGTACCACTCTGTACAGGTACTGTGCTGATGGTGTGGGGGTTTGGTTTAACTTCAGATTTCTTCAGCTCTTTTTAATTCTTGGCAATTTATAGTGTCTTGAGCACTGCTTTCTGGAGGGTGTGGTACATGGAGTGGATAAGTTGTACGGGGGGGGAGGGGGATTGGAGTAATGAATTTGGTTAGATTGAATTTGTCATTTGCTTGGGCTTTGTGTATCACATACTAGCACCTGAATAGTTTAATGCTTTCATCTCCGTGTCAGAAGAAAGAGTTGCTACCTTTTTGTGCATATAGTTCTACTCAGGAGAATAATTCTGGGATATTTGGCCCATACTTTTAAATTGTTATTATTACATTTAAGTTTCAGATTGCAGTCATACATAATAAAATGATCCACATTGTCACATAGATTTAATATTACTTAATTAGAAATTCATAGCTATTTAGTAGAATCTTTGAGTAGAAAGATAATACTTCTATTTTTAATGCCCTAATAGCAATATCTTCATGTGCTTGTATCTACAGATCTATAAATTCAAGAGTTTCCCACTTATTTGCCTGTGATAAAATGTTAATCTCTTTCCTTTCTCCAGGGAGCTGTAATTTTCCTCTCCCCTGACTTTGACTTATAGCATATGTACAATTTCTCTCGAAGAAACATCTTGAAGAAGCAACTGCATGCCCAGCTCCCTGGCATCTCCTGATTTTTATCCATCTGCTTTATCTCCAGGTTATTTTGGGAGCGCCTTGGGATCGAAGGCCGTTCAGATAGGGCTGATGGCTCGTTGCTTTCTATGTGGTGGAAAGGTCAGGCTGCTTTAGGTGACCTTTCTGCTGGGAAAGCTGCAGGTCTGCGTGCTGTCTTTTTGCTGTCCTGTGTGGAGGAATTGCTTCACAGATTAAACATGATCAGGTTCTGTACTTCCCTTTCTGTTTTCACTTCCTTTTATATTTAGGCAGAGCTATGGAAGTGTTGAAAGGGATTGTTGGAAGCAATGACATCAACCTTTTCTCCTTTATGGCTGGAACAGTTGCTACTGAAATAACCAGGGCAGGACTCTGGAACATTTTAATCCAGTGCCATCTCCAGCTGACTCCTGAGGATGCCACCAGCCACTTCCCCCTTCTCTTCAGCTCTCCCACTGGTTTTCTTCCCTGTGCAACGAGGACAATGGTCCTGGCTTTCCTTGCAAAAGAGCTGCCAGATCCCTTAGCTGTGACCCCAGAGCCAGGCTCCTGAGGGATTCCGTGTTGGCCAGCATGGACCATGCAGCTCCTGGGCCAAGGAGCACGTGTGTCTTTTAAAGGAAAGTAAATACTGCAGGTGCTGCAGAAGGGGCTTTGTAGCTCTTGTCATAAATGTGGGAACCTTGAGGGACCAGAGGGAGTAGACATCTGCTCAGGGATGATTCTCCAGCTGTGGGAGCTGGAGAGTCCAGCTAAGCAGCTTCAGAAGACATTCGGGGTCTATTTGGTGCTGTGAAATGTCTTTAATTCTTCCACTGCCACAGCAGGATTCAGAGCAACTGAAGGACTGACAATTTTTATGGTTTCCCCAAGTGCAACTTTTTTTGATCATGCCACAATTAATAAAATATTTCATGCAGAATCATTTGTACAGGATTGGAAGTACTTTTTCCACACTTGCAGACTTTGCAGTTTACCCTTTCTAGAGCTGTCTGATCACACTGGCACCTGTGACACCCTCAGAATGTGCTAACATTTACACCACAACCTCAGACTTTCCACCCTAAATTTGAGGAACTCATTGACTGACATCTGCATTTACATTATACAGAATTTAAAATTCCTTTTTACAGTGTTAACTGAAATGCTGGAAGACAGAACTTGGGAAAACCTTTTGTGAAGACTACTTGGTTCTCAATCCCCTAGACCAAGTTTCTAGCAGGTCTCTGTAATTCATTAACTACAGGATTTTAGAATTATCATCTGCCCCTCAGCCTAACAGCCTTTGGAATTAGTCCAGAACTGAAGATCGCAAATCCTGGCGTGTGGACTAACGTAGTTGAGAACCACTTGCCTAACATCACCCATGATTCCATGTTTGCAGCAGAGAAAAGATTTAAAACAGTTTTATCAACAACAAATAACAGGGAAGCTGTTGGTTAGCAAAGAGAAAGAAAAATAAATTCCCTGAAAATAATGAAATATTTTCCAAGCCTTTTATTTCTGAATCCATATTGCTTTAGATAAAGAATCAAGCTGACAAGTGGCCCATTATAAATCAGAGAGAGGAGAAAACCTGCAGAGGTGTATTCACTCACTTTTAAGGGTAGAAACTCCCAGAAAATCCAAGAGCTGCAAAAATCAGATCTGCCAAAATCTCTGACTTTTGGAATTAAACTACAGTTACAGAAATAGGTAATTTATTTCTAGTATTTTTATCACTAACGTATTCACATCTCTCCTCTCATATGCGGAATATATATTAGATTCATAAAAATGAATTGAAATTTACTATTTCCTGGATTATCTTATTCCAGTTAAACCCTTGATTCATAAGGCAATTGCTGAAGATAAATAGAACTTCATGAATTGTTCATAAACTGCACAAATTCGCAAGTTAGAGATGAAAAATGTAAGCCACACAACCCTTCATCTGTAGGCCACAAATTCGAGTCCAGGTTTGAGATCAGCAGCGACCAAGATCCATTTTCATCTTATCACCTGAAGGCTTTCTGGTAGCATTTGTGAACTCAGTTTGTTCCCTCAGCTCCATCTTTACAGGATAAGTGGCCACATAAATAATTCACTGGAACTTGTCAGAAACAAGAAGTTGTGAAATGTAAAGTCTCCTCCATCCATCCAGCTGTATAAGCAGCACACAGGAGCTAATTTTCTAACCTTTCACTAAGCTTTGCATGGAGCCAGACACAGAGGAGTTCTTGCACATTTTTAATAAACTAAAGCTCCTCAAATATCAATTCTTTCTAATAATAGGCTCCCTAGAAATACCACTTTTGAGGTTTTTCTGTTCTTTATTGCAAAATTATTAGGAAAACCTTCTCGCCAGGGACCCTTGGCTACGCAACTGTTACAAAAAAAAGCTTCTCCTTAACTGAGTAACTTTGATGTTCTGTTGTTCGAGGGGAGCACGTCAGATTCAGACTCACCTGAGAGAAAGCACGGAGGGGGCAGGGGGGACATGGCACTACTTATTTTGGGCTTTTCATGGTTTTTTGCATTGTGGGTTAGATTAATGGGATTTTTAACGTCAGGTGGAGCCTTAAACATTTTTTAATTTGCATCAGAGAGAAAACGTGAGGACTATCCCCACCTTTGTCTTGGCAGCACTCTGGCCATGACTCCTAGGAGAACATGGAATAATAGAATCATGGAATGGTTTGGGTGGGAAGGGACCTTAAAACCATTACATTCCACCCCCTGCCATGGGCCGGGACACCTTCCACAGACCAGGCTGCTCAGAGCCCCATCCAACCTGGCCTTGAAACACTGGAAAAACATAAGAGAGCCACTTGATCTTCAGCAACTTGGGTCTAATGACTTTCAGCCCATGATGTTGTGAACGCCAACTCCTCTGCAGTGTTGGCTGAGATGAAGGGATGCTGAAGGCCACTAATGCTTCACTGGAGTGCGTACTAAAAAATAAGTCTACATGGATAGTTACTGGGTTTATTTCTGTAACTGCAGCTACAGAACCAGAGTTTTAAATAAACCATATTTTTACAAGATTTTATGGCAATTTAAGTACTTTGCCCTTGCATAATCTGTTAGAAGAACTTTTCTAAGAAAGTGATTGAAAGTAGGCATTTATAATTTGCTTATCCTACCTTCACTCTGAGACCTTAATCAAACAGATGTAGGATTTGTACCTATGGAACAGCTTGCACCTGCACAGAAAACCGTGTCCAGTGCCCTCAATTTCTCCCTATTCACTGCACTAATTCATGGGTTTAGAAATTACAAATTACAACAGACTTGCTCTTTTACTGCTGTGAAAATTTAGCCTCCAGGTAGCCACTGGTAACCCCCAGGCTGTCCAGATGCAGACAAGGGTGGGAGTAACCCGAGAATCACCCCTGTGCAAAAAGTTTTAATTAAAAAACCCAAACAAACAACGAAGAGCACTCCTTAAGACACTTGTGCCTACAAAAAGAGTCAGCACACAAACATACAATATCAGAAAAAGTTATACAGCCCTAGCTATTACAGCCGTAGCTGCCTTACTACAGGCACTGCTTTTTTGGGAAGAATTGTGTTGAAATAATGAGCCAAAAGTGACAACAGTCATCCTGCAGCAACATCACAGCCCTCAGTGCTTTGATACATGCAAAAGGTCTTCTAACATGTATTTACAGCCAGCCAATGACTCCAGAAAATATCACATCAATACACAGATCAAGCTGATGCTTAACATGACTTTCCAAACCACCTTTGCCAATTGCCTTTATGCAAATAAGGGCCACATGTTAATTGCTTTAAATATTGTAAGGGATTAAGCAATTATGGGTTTTTATAGAATAGAGTCAATAAAAAAAAATACTGTCTTTTCAAGTCTACTACATGACCTTAATTATGAGATAAAGCGTTAATGATCCTGTGGTAATTTTACACTGTGAACAAGGCCTATGTAGAGGCTGCCCAGGACCGTGATAGCAGGAGTGTCGGTGGGAATTCAGCTGGGTACCTGCTGCTGCGGAAAAGCCTTCGGGTTACAAGGCATTCCTTGGGGAAATGAGTCTTTCAAGATGGCATAGCAGTAAGAGCTTCCAAAGGGCTTGATCCTTTTCAGAATGAGAGGTAGGACCCTAAACCACTTCAGAATTCTACAGGTTTTATACAAAAACTCGCCTGATTAATCTCTAGCAGACTCTGCAAGGTTGTGACTAACTGTGAGGGGCCACTACTAATTTTGGTTATTAACCTCATTTGATAGAAAGATAATCTGTTTCTCCATTAATGTTAATCCCTTTAAAATATTTCTAGTGGTTCTCCCATTAATCCATGCCCTTTATTTGATTGCAGGGGGACTAATTGCAGAGTAAGATAATGGTTTGTACGAGTATGTCTGGCAAAAAAAAGAAAAAAAGAAAAGAAAAGGAACTTATCTTTAAAAAGAAGGTTTTCTTGAGCGAGGAGGACTTAAAACCTTTCATGTTTCCTAGGCCTGGAAAGAGGTGGGCTATGACCCCTGTGTAGGGAATCCTAGGTACAAGTCTCCAGAAACGTGTAAAACTAGGATTTATGGTGTATTCTTACACCAAACACAGTTAAAATCCTTCAGCACTATTCACATAAAAACAAAACTTGATGGGTAGGTAACATTTCCCTTGTAGCTGCTGAGAAATAGGTGTTTGCAACATGATTTCTCTCCCCTTCTTTGTTCAACACTGAGCTCGTAGAATGGTGATGGGAAACTGGCATTTCCTAGGACCTGGTGAATCTGGGGACATGATGGTGTAAATATTTAGCTCAGTTAATAAAACAGATGTAACACACTCTGGACCGTGAGGCAACAGTAACAAAGACCTTTTGCAAGGGCCGTTGGTTTCAGCAACATTTCGGGAGTTGGTGTCCGCTTCATTTTAAACCCAGCAACAGAACCATTGATTTAATTAAGTGGAAAACAATGAAAAAGGCACGGAAATTGATTTGGGATGTAGAAAGTACAAATTTTTGGTGAGATTTTCCCCCTGAGTTTCTCATTCACGCTTTCTTTAATACTGCTATATAAGTAGCTATGTGTAAATTCCCATGTTAACACACAGAAAAACTGGAAGACTTCCTATACCTATGAGCTGCTTCCTCAACAGGCAGGAAAAAATGTCAAGAAACTTTCATGAGGGTTCTCAGGCCTTATGGCCCAGCTGGGAAGGTCAGGATCAAGGCCTGATCTCCCAGCACTCCATGCCTGATGTAGCTCTTTCCCAAAGGGATTGCACAGAGCACACGAAGTACAAGGCAGAGGATCCATGTTTCATACAAGCTGTTTCTAAGCCTTAATTTGCCATAAATGGCTACGTGAATGGGAAAGAGCAAATCAGACCCCAAAATCTTTTCTAATGACCTCTCCAGACAGATGCCACCCCTGGAGACCCTCACCTCCCAGAACCACATAAAGCCAGATAAACCCAACACAGCAGTGAATCCTGTTAGGAAACAGTCTGTGGACTGATAACGGGGGGGTCGTTTTCAATGTAAATTGTGCAAATCAGCTAAGGTGGAGTCCTCCATTATTGATAATTTCTGCATTATGTGCAGCATCCGCCAGCTTTATCACCACAGTTGCACATTTGCTGTCACTCGCTCTGAATGAACACCACCCTTTGCACTTGCCTGCATTTACCTGTGTCCCACAGGTGTCACTGACCCTGTCCCTCTTCCCTCTGTCTGAGCTGCCCGTGGCTCCCTGTGCAAAGCTCACTGTCTTTTGGAGAATATTATGTCCTGATTCTGTACTCAGGACACTAAATCTGTGTTTGAAAGAGACATTTGCCCACATACCAACAAAGTAAAATGATTTCCATTACAATTAGCCTTTGCTCATTAGGTTTAAGAATCTATGCAGATTCTCCAGTGAGGCATAATTCTCCCACAACACTCAAAAATTCCCTCCCCCCTTACCCTTTTCTTGACTTTTAAGCTTTTAATGCCTTAAATATAAAATTCTCACACTCAACCTCTTTCTTTTATCTACATCTTCCTTCATTTCTCTATTTCATAACAGCAGCTTTATTCCCTTGTATTTTACTCTGTTTTACATCCTTCTTTTCACCAAGCCACCTCTTATGAATTGAGTGCCAAGAGTGAAAGCTCCACCGTTTCAGCACTCCTGAAAGCCCAGGAAGTTTTGAAGATGTCTCATGATTTATGTATTTTCATCAAGCATTCTTCACCTTCTGCAAAGTGTCAGAAGATAATGAGGTGATGAAAAGTTTGTGAGACGGGATGTGAAGGGCCATGTGTCAGACATCATACTCCAGTAATCCACAGTAATCCACAAGTCCCCTTCATATTCCCTTTTTCTATCAAACCAGTCCAAGGTTTTCAGCTAAAGGATCACAGCAGGAGAAGACTGGACTTTACCTCAGTAAATAAATGGGAAACTTTGATGCGAATGATATGTTTACATTTTTTTGGTTCTCTTTAGTGGATATTGTTCATTTCTACCATGGAAAATCTTGAAATCTCATGAACCTCACGATTTCCATAATATTGTTTTCATAAACTTCTCCAAACAAGGCTCAGAAGTCCCATGAACCATTTAAAATTAATTATTGAGCCTAAGCACCAGTCCTGGAGCTGAGGGAGCACATGATCTACCTCACAGACCTTTGGGAAAGAAGATGAACTCAAGGAGCCCATAGAATTTTTTTATAGTGCCCACCAGGGCGTCACCAAGGTAAGTTCAAGGCACCACCAGCTTGGCCAACAGGCTCAGCTCTGGCCTGTGATGGGGCTGTTGGAGCTGAATGGAACCAGTTTTGGGGTTATTTCATAGCCTTTCCATAGCAGTAGACTGCAAACCACCTTCATTGGGTCAAATTAACAAACAACCCCTTCAGAGATTTAGCAATGCAAAAGAGGAAGTTGCTGTCCTGAATCAAAAGTGGAGTTATAGGTAAAACTGAATTTCTGTATTTACTTTTTTGACGGTTTTTTTAGAAAGCAATTGACTACTCATTTGGAAACCGGCAACTACAAACTTAGGAAGCGTTGAAGTATTAAAAACTACTATTAAACAGTTTCAAATGTTGATCTTTACGTGAAAATCAGATGAAAAATGCCCAGTTATAACTGAAATTCATTCCTAATATATTGTTATTCACCATCATTTTTGCTTCATGAAATCTGATTCCAGCCTGAGAAGATTCTGCCTTGTTGTACCTGCCAGAGTAGACCCAATTTCTTACAGCCACGACTGTGCCCTTACAGCCAGTTTATAACTTCATCATGCTGTCAGAGAATTCCTATCATATTTATACAGCTGTAGAAAAATCAACCCAGAACAGTTCTGAAAAACCTTCAAGCTGTAAACCTTTCTCAAATAATGAAAAAATGATCATATTATCACATTATTAAAATACATGTACTTACATCTGCTCACTAATAGTTTACAATTCTGCTAAGGTTTGCATTCATGAGATGCAATGAACAAAACTGCTATAAATTTTAAAGGAATTTTAAATTATTTTACCACAGCCTGTTAATAATAGAAAGACTATTCTTTGAAAGTAATAGAGCAGAAAAATAAGGCTAGATCTTGTCTCAGGTCATATAAACCATCATTTAAAGACTATCAGTGTGTTGTGGTTGTTAGAGGCAGTGACACAAAACTAATTTATGGTGACCAGGCAGAAGGCATCCAGCTGGAGAAATCCTCCCCAATAATCAATGACAAAAGAGTCACCTCAGCCGGGTTTTCACTGCAAACTAAGACAGGAGCAGCACACGCTGCTTTCCCCACTGATTCCCCTGTCAGCAAGGGAAAGGTTGGAAGAGCTAATTAAGCCTGAAATTATGTAGCATCATAGAATATTTGCCCATGATGCAAGTGCTTCTGATCCAAAGGTAATGAATACATTTGAGGAAAACTGTTTGAGGAGCCGTTTACCAAAACTGAAGGCAGAGCCCACGCTGGCAAATCCCCCTCTGCTGCTCAGCTCAGTAGAACAAGGCTTGCACCACTGACAGGAACACCTGTCCTGCAACACTGACGCAGAAATTTGGCCCTCTATTTCAGTGATTCAGGACTGCTAAATTGTGTTCCATGGAGAGAGCCCTTGCAACATGGTTCCAGCATGTCTTTACATTTCTCTTGGCCTCCACCTTCATGCCATGATCCCATGAGGATGTTTCTAAAATATAACTCAAATCAACAAAAGAATAGGGAAACTCACAGGAAAACGAGCAAAGAGAGAATCCTGGAATGGTTTGGGTTGGAAGGGACCTTAAAGCCCATCTCATTCCAGCCCCTGCCACGGGCAGGGACACCTTCCACTATCCCAGGCTGCTCCCAAGCCCCGTCCAACCTGGCCTTGGACACTGCCAGGGATCCAGGGGCAGTCACAGCTTTTCTGGGCAGCCTGTGCCAGGGCCTCCCCACCCTCACAGGGAAGACAAAGCCCAGTGGTCAAGGCCGCCCAAATTCCATTTCTGTAGAGGCGATTGCCCTTTGTTACACACAGACAAATTCTCCAAGGGGTGGGAAGCCTCTAGGGGAAGGAGAGAAATAAAATTATGTTTTCTCTGAAAGCCTGCACTGTCTTTGACAGTTCGTAGAAATGAGAGATATCAAAATTCATGTTCCCTGTAGATGCTTTGGTTTGTGTAGGTAGCCAGCCCAGGCAGACTGGGTTGTTAAGAGAGCAAGAGAGACCAGGTGAAGAGGAGGAATCATCTCCTTGAGCTTCAGCCTAACAAATGGAACTTCTCAAGGAAAGACTTAGCTTTTTTTTTTTTTAAAAAAGAAACAATTTCTGTGGTTGTCACAAAATCTAGGAGTTTCTATACACAGGGCTTAGAGAGAAGCAAGGGCACAAGTGTAGCACAGTAACAACGGATACTGGCAGCAGTTCCCCAGCTTGCCCAGCAGCAGCCACAGCTGCAGTGGCACCACGCGGGTCACGGCTTTCCCCAGTCCTTGCCACCTCAGCCTTCAACACTGATTCCTGAGTCACACATCAGAAATTCACCACTAATTCTCCTTTAATACGGAGCCAGTAACAAGTTTTGGTTGGCACTGTTCCACAAAGGAATTAAATATTTTCACTGTGAGAAAAAAATATGTTAAAAAAAAATAAATTGAACAAAGGCTGCAGTGGAAGCATGAGGCACTAACCCCTACAGTAATCCTATGGCTTCTGTCCTGTTCCCACTGATAAATTTATTACAAATGTGTAGGCATGAACTGCAGCAGAAAATTTCATGCTTATATTGATGAGATTAATGGACTATTATCTCATTTCCAAGATTACTTAGAATTGATTTTATGGCTCCTTTCCTCTCATGGGTTTCAAGCGCTGATTAAAGAAAGGCCTTGGCTATAAAACCAGTGCCTGAACTTTGCCAGATTTGAACTGTGTTTCCATATAGGCTTTTTTGTTGGAAGCATATTCACATTTTAAGAAAACATTTGTAAGAGCAAAAACCACATTTCTGTAGTGTTCTTCCCTTTTTCTTTTTCTCTGGCACTAAGATGCTCCGAGGAATGCAGCAGCAAGGAGCCTGGTGCTGATGCTGTCTCCCAGCAGTACATCATGGCAATGGTGCTTTCACAGGTGGCTTTAAGGGTAAGGGGCTTTAATGGCGTTTTCCTCAAAGTCAGCACCGGCACCCACCCCACAACAGAGAAAACAGCCCTGCACACTCTGTACCGACTCGAAATAACACTCTCATATGGCAGCAGCAAAGCAGAGAGCCTAGACTTGGGATCTGGAGGTATAATTATCTACATGGTAAATAAATAAACAGAAAAAACGGCATCTGTGTCACTCTACTGTGCCTCCACAGGAACGAAGCACAGAGCCTTCTCATGGTGCACACACAGCTTGAAGATTACTGCTGGCTTTGGGAGCTTGCCTTGTCTGTGGCTGTAGGTTTAAAGTGGTGCACAACTCCGCTGATTAAAATTGGAAGAAATGCTTTGCTGACTATTTTCATCCACAAACAATAGTATATCATTGCTAGCTGATGGAGAAGCAGAGTGAAATGTAAAGGTACAATAGAACTACATTCCCAATGTGACAGTAAAGAAATCACTAGAATATCCATCTGGTCCTATCACATACTTGGCCAAATATAGCCCTTTTTGTAGTACTTTATTTTTATTTACTTTCTGTTACACAAACATACCAGAAATGCTAATAAACATGTTCCTTTTTCTATTTCTCAGCATACAATCACAACTAGTTTAAAAAGTAACTCTGAAAAGAAGCCTAAAACAACTGTTAGAATAATCTGTTTTAATTATCCCCCAATATATTTGTACACTAATACAGCCCTATGTTTACAGTATACAGCTGTATACTAATGTGGTCCTGTAGAAATAAAATTTTTACAACCAGTTTGAAGAAAGTTGGTTCTAGACAAATACCAGATTTAAGAATAAAACTTTAAAGAGAAAGGTGGGGCAACTACTTTTGCATTTTGTGCAAAAGTTATCGAGCCTCAAGGGTTTGAACCCCCCCACCTGTTCAATAAAAGAAGGTTGCTCAGACATTGGCACCCCCTGTGCCACGTTCCGAGGTGGGACTTGCTCTGTATCTCCAGAGGAAGATGTTTGATAACTCAGGGCGTCCCAGCAATCGCAGCTTGCGAGGTACAAATTCCCCTCTCTCAGCTGAGCTCCAGGCCCGGGGAGAAGTCATTTCATAAACACATCTAATCGAATTCTGCTCAGTGTCTCCGGCAAATTGAAGGCAGACAAGTCTATTCAGAACAGGCATCTGAAATGAATTTCACATATAAAATCAGTCTAACAACCTAAAAAAATAATGCATTTGGTGACTCATCTGGATGTCAGAACATCAAGAACTCAGGGAAGGGAGAGACTGGAATAACTAAGTCCTGAGAACTGCAGGACACGTGAATGCAAACAGCTCAAGGAATGTCCCCATCCCTCTGCTCACAGAGGAAGGAACAAACAAACAAAGATTCCAGAGTGCAGAAGGACACCAGGGAAGATGGAAGAAATAAAAACTACGCATCAAAGTCTTATGGGAAAAAAAATTTCATCCTTTCCTGTACAATCAGGCATAAAAAGACTTAGAGACACATAAAAGCAAAAATACATGAGCAAAGTAGTCACTGTATTTCTGAGAGAGATACTCACTTTAATACAGTGCAGAGCCTGATAATAGATAGTATTACAGTCTAGATTCTCCTCAGAGAACTGTTCCTGAGATACAGCCTTGCTCTATCACACTTGCCATCTCTTCCACATAGCAATCACACGTACCATCCTATCATTAAATGACAAAAATTAACTTTAAATTGAACCTACCTGACAGAAAAAGAAAAAAAAAATTCCTTCTAGAGTAAAAACCTTCATTTGGCCAGATCAATCTGATAATGGAAAAAATGCCTCCTTCCTAAAGGCAAAAGATGATCAACAAGAGAGACACGGATTCTCAAAGATGCAGCCTTATTCTAATTCCAGGGATGTAGAACAGTGCTTAGGGTTGAAAAATACAGTAGGACTTGCTAAATTTCTGAGTTTTAACATTCAGCCCTGAACTCTCCTGTACTCAGAAAAGCTCTGTCCTTTAAAAAGGTGAATATTAAATCAGACATCATTTTTTCAGTCTTTGTTTTGACAGAATTACGAGCCCATTACTAACAAAGAAAATAACTGAATATAAAAAAGCCTACAAAGTTTTAGCTGAGAATTGCTTAGCGAAACAAAGCTGAGCTCTGATTGTACCTTTGGATTACATTATTTTTGTCTGATTTAAAAGCAGCAAAAATAAAAATTACAATGCAAGGTCAGCAGTGAATGAACAATGAAACCACACCTCTAGATCCACGTCGAGGCACAGGAGAAGACATCTTCAGCTCCCAGATGTGATGGGCTGACCTTGCCTGGTTGCCTGAGGCTCACCCAGACACTCTCTTCCTCCCCCTCCTCATCAGGACAGGGGACAAAATAAAATGGAAAAGCTCAGTGGTCAGGATTAAGACAGTTCAGTTACTGTCACAGGCAAAACAGACTCGACTTGGGGGAAGTTAATTTAATTTATTGCCAATTTGAATGGTGGGAAACAAAAGGTAAACCACCCTCCCCCCACTCCACACTTAATTTTTTCCCCACGTTCCACTTCAGTCCTTCACTCCCAGCTCCTCTCCTTCCTCTTCCCTGGGGCTGCACCGAGGGATGGGCCGAGCACGGGTGATGGTCAGCCCCGAGCTGCCCCTCTCTGCCGCTCATTTTCGGTCTCGTTCTTCCCCGCTCCAGCACCGTGTGCCCAGGGGCTGCCAGGGAATCCCTGCCCGGTGCCTGCAGCCCATCCTGCCTCCTCCTGCTCTCCCCAGGGGCTCCAGGGCTGTTTTCCTCACTCCTCAGGCAACTCCTGCCCTTTGTTCACTCTTTTCCCGGAGGTGGGAAGTGCTCAGCCGTGTCCCGTGGTTTGTGTTGGTTTTGTTCGCAGCAGCCCCGCGGTGCTGGGTTTCGGGTCTGTGGCGGAGCAGAGCTGTGCCGAGGGCTGTTCTCTCCCTGCCGAGCAGTGTTGGCACAGCCTCCGAGCCTCTGCCATCCCGGCAAGAAGCTGGAATGGGACACAGCCAGGATTCTGTCCCCATCCCACCGGGAGGGTCCGGGTGGGGCTTTACCTGCTGGCTGAGCTCAACCCACCACACATCTCTGCTCACAAGACTTCTGAAGAGCCAGATGCCCAAGATTCCTCCCCCAGTGCCCCAAACCTCAGCTCCTGTCACCTAGAACATTTATTTTTAATACCCTCACTATCAATTCTCTCAATCCTTTTTTTTTTCCCCTCTGCGTATCACGAACACAGATTTTCTGTGAAACGCTCTATTTTGGCAATTTTCTCTCCCTTCTGTCTTCAGCCACATTGCAGCACAGCTTTCTCACATTTAGGGAATCTCAGGTGGGCCTGGCAGAGCTTGAGCATTATCTGACCCTGTACAATAACAGTTTTCTCCAGAGGGTCCTTACATTTATTTTATTAGTCCTTTGTACTTATTCAAGTAAACACAAAGGAACCACAGGGCAGTGGTGAATTAGGATCTAAATTTTAATTCCTGTTCTAGATTCTTGATTGGTTTTATTCCACTAGAGGCAAGCTCTCAAGACATAAACAGAATTAAAAATGCATGGACTGAACTTAAAATGTAATATAATAAATGAAATGCAATACTGTTACTTAATAGCCTTAGCTATTGAAAGTTCAAAGACATACTATATTTCAATTATAAAATGAAACATCATTGTGTTCAAAGGAAAAACATCCGCTGAGACGCAAAATCCCTTTTGGAGATTTTCTTGTACTATTTCCCTATTTTTAACCACGAATTCCAGGGGAGGTGCTGTCAGACATGAAACCCATTCGGTTCACCAAACCAGGTTATCAAGGTGACCTAATTTAATCTTTAGCTGATGAGGACATTTCCATGAAAGACTCTACAGTCTCCAATGGCTTGCTGGGGGTTAGTCTATTAAGTAAAGAAAATTAGCAGAGCGTATTTCTTTATATTCTTAAAATATGTTAATTACAAATGCTTTAAGAAACACTCTTTAGCTGCCAGCTGGGGTCAATTCACCACACCATGAAGAGTTAGGGAACATGTACAACTTCAAGGACTTGCTAGAGAGGGGCTTGATCCAAGACTCCACACGTGGGGCAAAGGATAGCCCACTTAACCAAAGCACCTCCATGCCTCTGCCACTTCATAGGCGAAGGAAGAAAATGAAAACAGAGGAAAGGGAAACCATTTGCTTCTTGGATGGATCTTACACAAATATGCTTTCTGTGACAGTTCTTTAAACTCTGATACACGATGTCACATACATCACATGTGTAGGTAATGGGGTTTGGGATGGTAAATCCATGCTTTGTTCTGTGTCTGTGATACATCTCTGTATTGCTGACATGCACACGCCAAAGCAGTTACTCGCTACAATCAGAAGTTGAATGGCTGCCAATGAACATTTAAAAGCATTTTAGTTGACCAAGCTTGCAATTTAAATTCATTTGAAGCCATTCCCACTGCATGCTCTGAAGGAATTAAAGTCTGCTGCAGATGCTCTCTTGGATAGAAACGGGACAAGCATTTGTGTTCTTGTCTGAGCCATAAGAAGTTGTTTTACTCTGCTTATGCTGTAAAAATCCATCTAACCAGGGTTATTAGTGGTTGGTGGAATGTCACACTCCAGAAAGTCACTCTAGTGACTGAAAACTGCACCAATGCTCATGGATTCAACATTTAGTCATAGCAGTGGGGGAAAATCTTATTTCCAGCTACAGCATGGACAGGATTGGAAAAATCCCTTTGCCAGGAAAGCAGAGGCTGGTTTCAAGAGATGATTTTTATAGCTAAGCTTAGAAAAAAAAAAAGAAAGCTGAAACCCAGTTGGTGGTGGTGTCTTGGGCTACCAAGAGTGATCAAAACAGAGCAACCTGTGCGGGTGCTGATGTTGAGCTGACAAAACCCCATTCAGTTTCTCTCTTGCAGGCTAGTGGTTCGTAGTGGCCATAAAGATGTTGAGGTGATTCATGGGGAGAATTCCTTCAGGGAAACATGCCTGATACCACTATTTTATAGCTTCCGAGCTAGTGGAGAAAGTTTGTAAGCTTAAATTGCATAATGGAGAAATCTTGGGCTATAGAGCAAGTCTAACTCCACAGTTTCCCCCACAGCTGACTACCAACTTCCTAAATCCTGATTTTCTATTTTTCTTTTTTTTTCAATAAGTAATTCTTAGCTTTTAGGAGAAAAACAACCTTTAGTAATTACATTTTGCTACTTCACTTTTCTTTTCCCCTGTAGCATAAGATCTCCATCCTTCCTTCTCCATTTTCATTTAGCAGCTCCTGTCATTCCCATCTATGTAAAAAAATTTTTTGTTTTTTCTAGTATTAAACAGGATCCTACCAAGTGTGTTGAAAGTCTAAACTCCACTATCCAAGACACAGCTCCAGGCCCCCTGTGCTGCCTGTTTGTTGTTAGGTTTGCAGACAGACCCATGAGAACACTGACAGTGTGCAGGTTATTGCCAGCCTGCTGCAACATCACTTGAGAAACAGAATCTTCTGTACCTCTGAAGTAATAAAATCAGACCTGTGCTATATAAAAGACCTTCTAACTATGCTTAAATCATATTTATATGTCCTTAAATAATTGTTAAATAAATTAAGCAAAATTACAGCAGTACATAACAGAATTCTTTAGAAATGCAGTACTCAAAAAAAATATTGTTACCGGAGGTAATCCATGATGGTGGGATGCACCAGGGTCAGCTTCTACAGACAAATTACCTTTCTCACTGTCAGGTTATTCTTGAAATATTCTTTTTGGAACCACACATTTCTCTAAACTAGCAAACATGTTGCAATATAAGCAAAAGACACCTATGTACTTTACAGCTGCCCAGCCTGGAGAAATACACTGAGCAAACAACAAACACAATCTGTTTTCCTGCACCTTTAAGAAATAGAATTAAAACTGGATGAAGGCAGAGCAAAGCAGGTAAGGCTTTAGCATTTTTTTGCCTCAAATGTGGTGATTTTTTGATAAGAGTGATTGATTGTGTCTGGGTAAGTTTGCTTAATATTTGCTGTGGACACTGTGTTGACTGGGGCTCGATCAATCACTTGGAACAGGAAATCAGGGCTAATGCACTAAAATAATATCTGTTATGCACTCAGTTAATCCATCACAATCCTCCTGTGCAGTGTCAGGAGTAGCCCTGCGAGTGGGTGTGGACTCAGAAAGGACCTTCGAGCTTGTTTTTATTCTAAAAGAGATTTCTTGTTCTCCACCCCGAGTTGAGCTATGTTAGGAATTCGAAATAAATCAAATCCAGTGTACCTTTTAAAAATTTCCAAATAAAAACCATGTATTAAAATCCATGAAGTGCAATGTTGCAAAATTTAACAGCAGAGCTCCAATGGACTTCAAACAAGGCCCCATTGTCTATTAGCTTGGGTAGATTTCAATTCCCATCATTCACCTCAGTACTTTTTCTAATGACTTCCTACGCTTTTTTTTTTTTTTTTTTTTTTTTTTTTTTGGCAGAAGTGACTGTTAAACTTTAATATGTTTTACATGTGAAATAGTCTCATTTCTTTTAATTCCTTCAAGGTCACAGAAAAGCTCACACATACAGGAAAGTACATAAATATTCTTAAACAAGTAGAAAAATAGAAATGGTTTGGACATTTCTGAGTCCATATACCTGACTCAGAAGTATAAAACTTTTGGTGGCTAGAAATTAAGCCTTCTAATATAAAAAATTACTTCTCAACGTGAAAAAGAGCAAAAATACCAAATGGAGATTCTTTCCCTAAATTTATCATCTCATTCCTCATATTAAACTTTAAAAAAATCAGCAGAAACTTGAAACCCTGAGGGAAGAGCATTCTGTGCAAGCAGAGCTATAGGACAAGGCCCTGATGTTCTTCTCTAAAACTCCTCTGAGTTGCTTTTAGTTACCTGACATCAGACTTTATCATTTGGTTTCAGACAGAAACAAACACCTGACTACAACTAATGACATTTTTGGGGTTTTTTGTTACAAACTGTCTGTCTTTTAAATTAAAAGTTTCATCTCTAATGATACCATGAGTTTCTCTTCTGAGAAAGCAGCAGCAGAACTGCTGCTATAAAAAGGGAGCACTCAAAAATATGCAAAACTTTCAAGTCCCAGGTAGCCGCACCAGAACCCTGCAGCAACACCAGCCTAAGCTGAGGCAGAAAACAACTTAATATTCCAGGACATGCAGATTTACACCCTCCTTTGACATCACAAGCACCCAGAATGGCTCCACAGAATTTTCCTCCTTGAGGACAAGCAGAGCCACCAGCGAGCTCAGCTATTTAAAAGGTTGGGGGAGCCTTGGTTAACTCACAATCACAACAATCATGCAGAACCATGAAAAAAACACACACCCGTTGCTTTTATGAATTGAGTATTGTCATACTCTTATTTATTGACAGCATAACTAACGCTGTGTATTTAGAACTGAGCTTGGAACGGATGAGTCACCACAGAAAACAAAAATGTAGATGTGCCAGGTGAAATAATCCCCAGAGGAAGGGGCAAAACCCTGTGGAAATCACTAGAGGTTGTCACACAGAGAAGACTGAGCCTAATGACTTCAGTCACCACTTCTCCAAGCCCTTAGACTTCCTTGTACGTATTCTGCTTCTTGTGAAACTTCAGGATGTGTATGATCACTAAAGATCCTCTCATACTGTCTCCTTTTAAATTCACGTGCTCCCTAATCGTGCCCACAATGTAATTAATGCCTCTAGTTCTCATTCACCCACATAAATTGCCCTAACATATGATGACCTGTAGCAAGGCATCAGTGTGAAACTCATCATTTCCTTACTCTTTATTAAATCTTTTTTTGAAGGACATGGACTTTCAGAGTTCTCACACCTAATTTTCCTCAGCCACCCCCTAAAGTGTATCTCAGAACTGTGTCCAGCCAAAGGCACGCCTGAGTATCACCATGTGCTGCAGTGACAGCAACTGCTTAATAACCACTTTTATTTTGGTTTTCTATTGTCTTCTGAGTGACATTTTGACAATAGCCAATCCACTTTAGTGATCCAATCTTTCCAGGGAGCAATTTGCTGTTGTGAATGAGTTTGTGTATTCTCTTGCAGAGGCTGAAGAACAATATCAATGCACTTTGGAGCTCATGAACAGCGACAGACCTGGAGAAGAGAACTCAAATGGAGAGTCTGGAAATCTTAAGAACCTTGAGTTAATAGCCACAGTGTGAAACTGGGAACATATTTTTAGCTATGTAAAAAATATAAAAATTCAATTATTGAATATTGACTGTATAGGAAATTTAAATTTTGTGTTAGTCCTCTGAACTGCACACGATGAGGATTAGAAATTAAGTTTTTCTCTTCCTGCACTGCTGATATTGTCTATTTTTTGCCATTGCTGTATTATTCAAACTTGAGGTGCCATAGGCCATGTCTTCAATCTTGTTTTAGAGGAGATTTCTTTATGCCAGTAATTGAATGGTAGGCTTTATGTCAACTTACTTGTTTGTCGACACAGAGCACTGTCACCAGCTGTGCCTATAACAATGATTTCTTTTGTGACATGTACGTCATTATCTCCTCCAGGAATTTGTCCAAGGCCAACAATTCACTTCAAATAGTTATTCTGAAAACCATCAGAATGAAAGTACTTTGAAATATTATTACCTTAGGACAAAAACGATGCACTGATTTATCTATGTGCAATTTCTTCCATATCCTTGGTCTCTCTACACATGAGCAGAATTTCACCAAGAGCATGAATTTAGAGCTGTGGCCAGAAGGGAACTTGAAAGATAGCAATGGGGAAAGGAGCTTTCCATTCTGTGACATAATTAACATCATTATTAAAATTTAGCATTATTGTAGAGTATTTAGGATTGTTTGGGGTTTTTTATTCCATGATTGATAGCAATACAGTGCCATCTGTATCTTCCTGCATGCAGAAGTGAAGGCACCAAAAGTCTGTTTACTCCATATCCTTCATCTTTCATTATAGCATGGCCAGAATGCAGTGGCAGGGCTAAAATCTGTAATGCTGAAGAGGACCACTGGTTAATAAATCCTATTGTAACCTCTGACCTAAGTCCACAATTGATCCATGTGGTCTGATTTTGTTCTTAGCACAGTATCAGGTCAGTATTTTCCCCTGTTACACACGATGTGGGCAGACAGGCAGCCTCAGAGCAAACTCATTCAAGGTGGGGATGCAGTTGGAGGCATATGGATTGTTGGAGTTTGACACTCTGTGCTCAGAAAGCATCTACTGTCTTTAAACCTGTGCATTTCAAAAAATCCTTAGAATCATGGAATGGTTTGGGTAGGAAGGGAACTTAAAGCTCATCTCATTCCACCCCTGCCGTGGGCAGGGACACCTTCCACTGTCCCAGGTTGCTCCAAGCCCCGTCCAGCCTGGCCTTGGACACTGCCAGGGATCCAGGGGCAGCCACAGCTGCTCTGGGCACCCTGTGCCAGGGCCTCCCCACCCTCCCAGGGAACAATTCCTGCCCAATATCCCATCCAGCCCTGCCCTCTGGCAGTGGGAAGCCATTCCCTGTGTCCTGTCCCTCCATCCCTTGTCCCCAGCCCCTCTCCAGCTCTCCTGGAGCCCCTTTAGGCCCTGGAAGGGGCTCTGAGGTCTCCCTGGAGCTTTCTCCTCTCCAGGTGAACACCCCCAGCTCTCCCAGCCTGGCTCCAGAGCAGAGGGGCTCCAGGCCTGGGAGCAGCTCCATGGCCTCCTCTGGACTAGCTCCAGCAGCTCCACGTCCTTCTGCTGTTGGGAACCCCAGAGCTGCAGGTGAGGTCTCACCTGAGCAGATAAGAGGGGCAGAATCCCCTCCCTTGCCCTGCTGCCCACGCTGTGGGGATAAGCCCAGCACAACGGGGGTTTCTGAGCTGCTGGGGCAAATTAAGCTCATCATTAAGCAACTCCCCCCTGCAAATTCATGCAAATAGCCCCATGACATCCAGGCAAAGCAGTTTTAAGCACATATGTTTGCACTATGCCATATCATTATCTTATATACAACAATGCATGTGGAGCTGTTAAGAATTTCCCCTTATAGCGTGGCAAGAATTACAGGATAAAAGGTTACTGCCCATGGAATGTCACGCTACAAATAACAGATCCCATTAAAACACCAGTGCTCTTGTAATTGAGACAATTGTAGCCCAAACAAGAGCTAAAGGTTTTGTAGAGTGCTGCTGAGTGAAACATGAAATTGATATTGTCACTAAAGATTCTCAAAACAAGTTATTTCTGCCGCTTGAAACAAAGGACACGAGAGGTTTTACAACACCTAGCTTGGCACAGATGAATGCAAAATGCATGGGTTTACTCCTATCAGTGTAATAGTTCCTTGGAGCCCCTCTCCCCCCACTCCCACACAGACATACATTATTCAGCGTGTTAGAGACCATCTGGAACCTGCTCCTGAAATAGCCCAGGACTTGATGACCTTCCAGATATGCCGCAAAAACCATTTGTTTGACAAGGGTTTGGAAGAAGGTAGTGGGTGTGTTGTTTCTGAAGGGTTTAAGCAGGCTATTTTACAGTTTTGATTAATGCTTGATTGAATTTACTATTTGTATGTGACTGTTTTGGAGAGTGAGAGGTCACCCACTCTTAATGTTCGGCTTAATGAATGCTTCCAGTGTTTACTGCTGAAATATAACTGCGCACATAAACAACCCCTGGCACAGGGCCTGATTCATGCCCATCACAGTCACTCACTGAGGAGCCTCTCACTGCTGGAGCTGCTGGGGTTTGTGTAACACAGGACTTTCCCTCTCCTGAGACACCAGCTAGACTTGCAGGAGCAATTGTGACAGTGTGTCTGCAGCTCACTGCTAAACAGCTCCTCGACACCACATCCCAGTCTGCTAAATGCTGCTCTGCACCCGTGTGATAAGTGATATACATCAAAAAAATACAGATCCTGAAGAGTCATGGCTTGTGTAAGCATATGAAGAATTAAATCATAAACAGTTGCATAAAGTGAAGATAAAAACCTGCCAATTGTTCATTCTACTCATTTCCCCTTTTCCTTACAACTGCCCATGTTTTAAAGCACAGGATTTAGACTGTGAATATCCCTTGTGGCAAGGACAAAGTTTTTGGATATGGTATGAAAGATGATGAATGATCGATGGTGTGATTAAAAGAGCAGAGTGGAGAAGAGGGCATGGTCACAGTGCTGCAATGAGGTTAATGATCTTGCTTCGGTTATTTATACGGAATAAATAATTCCAGCATCACAGAGTTTTCTACTTTCTGACAGCAAAAGAGCCTGGTGCCTCACATATCCATAAAGGCAATGGAATTGCTACCTGAGTAAATACCAAGCATGGTGCGAAGTAAGAAATAGACTTCTATAGATAACTAGGGTAGGAGTTTAGACAGATATCACATAATTAACTCCAGATCTGTCAGTGCAAGCCTGTAAATAAATAGCTGTTTCTTTGAATTCAAAGTCAGGGATTTGCATTTAAAGACACAGAAAAACCTGCTGCACATCACCCCTTGCATCAAAGATAATTTCTGTAGAGTAGGAGGGGCAGGGGAGAGAATTTACTGAAATGGTAAGACACATGAGAAAATGAACAAATAAATGAAGATTCTGTATTTTGCTGAGGTGGATGCAGAACCCATTTGACAGTGCACCTTAGACACAGCTGACTCGTACCCCAGTTCTGCAGGAAGGATTTCCCTGCTCAGCACACGGCCTGTGTTCCACGTTTGCAATGAACTGCTGGGTGTTTGTGGAGAAGTCAAAGACACCTTATCCCTTCACTGCTGGATTTGTCCTCAACAACAACAGGTTTTTAGTTTTATGTCTGCTGGAAACGTTCACGACACGATTCCAAAATAAACTCCTTTATTCTCAGTAGACTGACCATACACACGTGAATTCCGTGGTGAAGCCCAGCTTGGCACATCCCCACTCAGCCTCATCATGGATAGAGCCAAAAGGGTTCCAGTGCTTGGAACACAACTCCCCCTGCAGCCAGTCACTCCCAACACAGCTTTTTGTGAGCCCCCAGTCTAAGTCTCCTAACAACATTTTAGTTTCAGGACTGATTTCTGTCTGGAGTGCTGTTATGCCCCGCGATGCCGTGTAACAGTGCACGCCTCCAGCTGCTTAAGTTGCTTATTTTCCAAAAGGTTACTCATAAAGTGCAGGTCATGGGGATTAAGTCATGTAGCTCCCATGGAGTACAGCAGGAATTTCACAGTAGAATCCCTGCAAACTCTTTTGGGAAATGTATTAATTTTTAATGAGTCATTAATCACTTTGCTGACTTCACAGCCAGTGCTGCTGAAGCAGCCTGACATCAACAGCTAAGGACGGTGTTTATGATTTCTTAGACAGAACTAGAAACTGCCTTATTTACTTGACTGATCTGGCAGGCTCCAAGATTTTGAAGACTGGCTACTGACACACAAGCTTTGCCTTTCACTGGCAGGACACTTCATCTGACAATAGAGCTGGGCATCCACTAAAAAAATTAAGCTAAAATGTGTCAAGCGCAGCATCTGAAGTCACTAGAAAACAATGTCCATATGACTTGTGCACACAATTCATTCCAAAAATTTCCATGGCTGGTGAAATGCATAATCTGAACAATGCAATTTGTGAACGACTTCTGAGGTCTATCTTTTCAAACAGCACTTGTATTTAGGAGAAGTATTTTGGGGTTCAACATCACAAAATGATTGAAACTGCACAGCGATTAATCAGCACCAGTGAGACACACGGCAGTGGTGTTTTCTCTGTGGCTGAAGAGGAAAGCAGCAAACATTTCAATATATTGAGAAGAGGAGGCTGATGATGAGGAGGAGGAGGAGGAGGAGGATTATGGCACGGCTTGGAGGATTTTTAGATTTAAGGAGACTTATCTGAGAGAAGATAGTTTTGTTTATGACTATAGAAAGTCATACGGAGAGGGAAAGTGTAGGGAATAACAGTACAATGATAATGCATTGATTAGTAAAATGTTTGGGATTGGTTTGGAGTTTTTTGAGGAAGAATACTTGTTTGAACAGAAATATGATCCTTTGACCTCAGCTCAGGTTCACAGCAGGAATTCAGAAGTACATTAATCTTAGTCCAAGTATTCTCAGTTATAAAATGGGTAGTGAAAATGAATTGCACATTTTCAACAGTCTGGGGAAAGTTCTTTGAGATCCAGGGAAACCTGCTACACTGGCTTGGATGGAGTTAATTCTGTCCATAGCAGCCCCCATGGTGCTGTGGTTTGGATTTGTGGTCAAAACAGTGTTATTAACACAGGGATGTTTTATTTACGAGCGCTGAGCAGCACTTACACAGCTTCAAAGCCTTTTCTGTCCCTCTGGCTGCCCCACCAGTCAGGGGGCCCCAACAGGATGCTGGGAGGGGACAAAATATAGGGGAAATAGCAACCAAGGAACTCCTCCAAATGTATTTTCTGTTCATCAGGAATAGGGAAGGTATTGTTACATGCAACAGGCTGTCTACTCTATTCTTCCTGCTCTGCTTCCCAAAGTACTCACTACATTTCACAATCACAAGCAACGTGCAATATATTTCCCAAAGCTTTATCTGAGTCAAAAAATATTCCCTGCACAGTTTGTTGCGCTGAACTCTGACCAGAGAGTCAGTACAGTTTGGAACACTATGGACTTAGCAACGAAATAATGAGATTATTTTTTTTTCCTTTGAGAGTCCTGTAAGAAACCATGAAAGGGCTGAATCTGAGGGTAGCTGTGACTTTGGGCAGCTCTGCAGGAGCCAGCTGGAAAGGTTGCTATGCTACCCAGCGTGGTGGGAAGCTGCAAGCAGGTCTTTGTCTGCATTCTTGGGGGCCGAGGGGCTCCATATTCCTGTGGAGTTAAGCAGCTTGACAAGGTGAGCCAGGAGCAAGAAAGGAGCTCTCAAAATCCTCAAATCAATTTCCTGGCAATCTGGGAAACACGTGAGCTACACCAGCCAAACGTTTTTGCTGTAAGAAGCAAGTCCCAGCATCCAGTGAGACTCTGCGAGAGCAGCTTTCCTTCCAAACCAGAGGAGTCTGAAGCATTTAACTTCATTACTGATTCTCCGAGAGAAGCCCAGCTATGCGAGAGTTTTAAAGTAATTGGGGAGGGAGTGAATATCCCCACAAGTGAGAGATCCTGAATTCACTACGAACAAGAAGATGCTTCATTCAAATGAGTTTATAGAAGTTGGATAATCTTCCGATGCTGTGGATGTGACAATGAAGTTAACGTATTATTTTAGAAAAGGCAAGCAGAAGTAGACTGAGAATTTGAGTACAACCAAAATTTGTGAAAATGGATTTGGTGGCATTTGTTTCAACGTGTCAAAGCAATTCCTGGTATGTGGGAAAAGATGCAAAAATATAAGGGGTTTACTGGCACATCACACTGACTTTGACAGATGCCATTCCTTCAGCAGTGGAGCTGGTTTGGGTGTAAATAGAATTCTAAATACCAAGACAGGAATTTTGAGGAGACAAGGGGACTTGAGCTCTTAATTTAGTTTTATACTTTTTCAGTCATTCGTATACTGAACTTTCCGAAATTCTGCAGGATGGAATATCTGGAGTTTATCCTAGCCTCCAGAAGATAGCTAATTGGGTTTGTAATCAGTCAGGCACAGATCTGACTCCAGAGCAGAAGGAAGGCTGTGTTCTGCATGAGCTGGTGCCCTGATTGCAAAGAGTCCATAAATGCAGAGACAATCAGAGGGGGATTTTTACAGCCCCCCCTGAACAATTGCTCACTGCAGTTCAGTACAAATTACTGTAGGCTATCACATCTTATTTCTCAGTAGTGGTAGCAGGGTAAAAACTGTCAGTTGTGTTTTTTTCTTAGGGAAATTCTTTTAATAGCGAATGAGCAAGAATATTCTGGTGAGCAGCAACTTCATGTGGAGAACGTATTTTACAGAAATATAAATGTTTAGAAAGCAAAATATGTCACCTGCTTAGTTTAACACCGTTGTTGCTATCACTGAGTTTTCTCGCACGCAATGCTTCCCTGAGAGTTGATAATATCCTCCCATGACACCAGACTCACAAAACTGCCTTCCCGTCCTGTACCAATACACCACAGCACGAAACTGCAGAGCAGAATTAGAACAAGAAGCATGCTTACACGGCAGCTGAATCGAAATAATAATAAGAAAAAGACTAAAATTTTGAGCTTTCTATTTTCCAATTCACTTTCCCCATGAGTCTTATCAATTTTCCAATCAGCATTACTATATGAATTTTCAGACAAAGACTGACTAGACCTCTTAAAAAGACTATTAACTGCAGCTATTCTTGAGCCGTGGCTTCTGAATTAAAGGTCACGACAGTTATGAATGAGGTTATGGGATTTTTCACTCTACTACTTGGACTTATGTTTTCAACAGAAGTGGAAATTTAAACCAGAAACAGGATTGCAACATGACAAATGAATGAAACTGCAAACTGCAGAGAGCAGGGCTAAGAGGAGGTCATTCGTGAGGCAGTGCAATGAATTGGTGGTGTTGATGTTTTGACAAGCAAATAGATCACTGAAACCCAATGTCTGGGGCTGGCAATGCAGCCCTTCCTGCAAGGCTTTATCTTGAGAAAACAACAAACCTTTCTCCAGAATTTTGTTAGCCTGGCTGATGGAACAGGCATTTTAAACCAATATCATAGACCTTGTTTTCCCCTGCGCATTAAAACTCTTCTCTCTGCCTTCTGATCTTTCTTGATTCTTCCCTTCCCTCTCTGCCCCGACAAACTGCATGACAGAAACGCTTGGCTCCTCTGCACCCTTCGGTGTTTGTGCAGCGAGCTTGGCTGGCAGCATTGCTTGCTTCAAAGTAAGGCAGGATAAAGTAGGACTTTGTGGTCATACCAAGAAATCAATGATACACTGAAGCACTTTTTAATTAGACCACTGCGGTCCTGAACTAACCCCCAGTTACAAAGATTAAATAATTGCTTATGGCATTCTCAGTGTGTAGTTCACCATAGTGAAAAGAAGACTATTGACTCAACTGCTAAGTTTTGAGAACTGATGAAGTCTTGCTGAGTGCAGAAATTCTTTTCAGCATAAAAAAACCCCAATGCAGTTTTATGACCCAACTCCTTTGAACTATTTTAATTAAGGACTCCTATGATAAGAAAGAAGTTGAAAAGCTATTTAGCAGGAAGACAGGCTCCCATTTAAATGTTGACTCATGAAGTCAGCACTTTCAAGGGTATTACTGTACATTTGGTCTTTTCTTTTCAAAGCCATTAACTTCTCCCAGCACATTTCTATCTATCGTATGTCTTCATGATTAGGAACCTGTTAAAGTCAATATCACTTAGACATCTATTCTCTTTCAGTCACCCTTGATTTTTTCCCCTTGTCTGCCTAAATTTAGACTACAAATTTTAATAAACAACTGCTTTCACCTTTCCATTCAGATCTTCTGTAGTTGTTATCTGGCACAAGCGCCCTGATCTAAGTGAGCCACCTTGACACAGGGCTTGAAAATCTGGCCTTAAGGACTCATCATATTTGAAAGTGTAACTAATTTAACCAGATAGTCTTTCAAAAAGGTTATTGTTGCATTCATTTTACTGGTAAAAATATATAGGAAACATGCTGAAGGAAAATGGCATTTTTAAATGATAGTGGAGCAATGTAGGAATAATTAATGGTTTTGAACAAAGTGTATTCATGGTCTTTCATCTTATTTCTTAATGTTTAAAACAAATAAAAGCATATGAACTTGTATTTGATAATGCTGAGTTCATCCACCAAAATTATGCCATCTGTGCAAAACAAAAAGGAATATTTGCCCTTCAAAGCATTCCATGACAGAAAATCAACATAGCACTCCGGGCCTGCTATTTTTAAAAGATATTCAAACTATAGAGTAGGAGTCTCAAAATCCCACTTGACTTCTCAGGAGCTTCGCAGGGATCTGAATTCCTGCACGGAATAAGGCTTTTGCCAGTCCCTGGAGGGGAGCCCTGGCAGCAGCTGAGGCTGTCAGGACACATAACCTGTTCCACTGCTGCTCCTGCTCCATCAATCATTCTCAGTTAAGAGAAAGGTGGGCTTTGGCATTGAGATATAAGCCATTCATCAAGGTTAGGGGAAAAAGGAAAAGAAAAACTCAGGTTTTATGAGCAGATGTCCAGGCAGCAGGAGCAGCAGCAGCGAGAAGGGGAAGCAAAAGGCCAAGGAGCTGTCGGGCTGAACACTGGGCAGGGCCCAGGCATGGGAACACAAGCGACAGAGACAGCAAAGGATCTGTGCTGTGTGTGCTCCACTTGAAAGCGTAAACACGGCCCTGTGAATGGCACGGGAAGCACAAGACATCCATACAGGCACGGGGAAACATGGGACATAAATCCGACCTCAGGCTGAAGCCCTGGGAACTCTCAGTCCTTTCTGTGATGCAGGAGCTGCTGGAGCTCCTGTATCACTTGGCATTTGATGAGCTGCAGGCACTCACCAAGCTTTCCAAACTGCAAACAAGAGGCCTGCAAACTCTTGCTTTCGCTGCTGCAAAAGGCATCGGAATCATTTCTCCCAGTGTGGTTCCCCTTGCCCGGCATTGCAGGATTGCTGACGGAGGCACCGTGGCGAGGGGAGAATGGCAACAGGTCTCTTGCTGCCCTGAGATGCTACCAGGGTACAGTGAATGCATTTTCCCCGAATTCAGTTTAACAAACTGGATTCACACGTTGCTGTGAGGAAGCTGCCTCCCATGGTACCAGATTGAACAGGGACAATCCTCACATTCCATAAGGAATACTCTCATTTTCTTTGCATCAAGGGCAGGGAACCAGCGAGTTGCTCAGCAATAAGGATGCCCTGTTTGCTGGGAGACGTTAGAGACAGAGCTGTACAAAGACTTGGCTCATTCACGGCCTGTTTGAGAGAAAGACAGGAAGAAAACAGGACTTGAAAAGAGCCAAGTACTCAAGACCTCTAAAACCAAATGTACAATTCTGTTTTCATTTTCTTCAGTGAAGGAATATTAACTCGCCCGTATTAACTTCTATTTTAGAACATGCTATGAGCTTATTTTGATATTAAAGATTCTCTAGAGCACTTTCTGTAATTCAGTTTTTATTTTAGTTTAACTTAATTAAAATCTTTTTGAGATTTTCTTCATGAGACACACTTAGCCTTTCAGTAACAGAATACAGATAATTATATCACTCCAAACATTTGGAGATAGAGTGAACAAAGTAAGGCTGTCCAAATTATTGTGTTAAAATAGTGTCTGCCTTATTATTTTATACACTGGGCAGACTCGGTGCCTCTGGATAAGATCCTGGGGATGTTTCAGAGCCTGCTTTAGAATAATACTTACTCTCACCAGAGCCAATGTGTCAGGATACCAGGACTGAAACCATTCCTAAGGGAAACACCTCCCCAGGCAAAGGACACCCCCACACCTTTAAAGAAAATGAATATTGCAGTATCAGCTGTTATGAGCTCATAGAGGCTGCAGCCAGGCAGAAAGTTTATCCATTCCTCTGTACCTGCTTAATCACTTCCCACCATCCTATCCATACACCTCACTTTGAATCTCAACAAGGCGACATCTAAAATTGATATAATTATTTTTCTAAAATAAAGAACAAGTAATAAAAAGTTATATGCATGTACAGCTAGATATTTTTATTAACAGAGTGCATGTAAAAATGCATAGAATGTAAAAATGCATGGAAATCTGTCTTGCACTTGTACTTACTTTGTAGGACAAAGTATTTTGTACTTATTTTATTAAAGAACCTCAAATCTAAATAGTTTTATTCTGTGACTAAACATAGATTTTAGAAATTAAAATATATTATCCTGGGCTGACTGTAATTTTGCACAGATAAATACTAGCATTGATTCGGGAGCCTAGATTGGGAAAATCCTGTTGCATACAAATAACCTGAAACATTAAAATGTATGCTCCATCCACAGCGATCCAAAGGGAATCAGATCGAAGGTCTGAATATGTGTTTTCTAAATTAAAAATTCAAATCAGAACATGTAAAGTAGTTTAAAATAATAATTACATGAATCCCAATTAAGTAATACACAGTAATTACAATGAGTGCTGTTAGCAAATTCAAAATAGGGTTTGGGTGCAAGGCAGTGCCACGAACACAGCCCCAGACAGGTGCACCCGAACGCCAAGAGGAGGAGGAACCCCAGGTGTGTGTTAGAGAGGAGTGAAATCCCCCCACTTCTTTGGGGTTTGTGCGACTCAGGCAACTAAAACCTTGCTGGTTTTGTGCTTTTGCAGCTTTTATGGGCTAAAGTGTTCTTAAAGAATGAATCCAGGGCAGAATTCAGGAAACAATTTGTGACACAGAAACAATTTGGAACAAGAGAGTTGTGTATGCTCTGATCAGCAACAGGAAATTAGGGTTACTTGTCTATAAAGTTTAGTTTTTGCTTTCTAGGATCTCACCAGGTGCTTCAGAGGACAGTTCAAGTAATGTCTTTATCTTAATGCGTGACAGCTGGTTTAGGAACCAAAGCTTTACCTTTCATAAAAAGCAAAAGAAGCAGAGCATGCTTTAGATTTAGCTATCTGTGCTTGAAAACTTAGCAGTCTGCAGCCAAAAAGCATGATGATATGTTGTGAAAACTGTCTTCGAAAACTTATTATTGACAGAAATATTTATCTTGAAATTGTGGCCATTTGAGGGGGTAACATTTTGTTTGTTCTGTACTGCATGCTGAAAGCACAACATGTGATACTGAAACACCCAGAAACCTCTATGTTCCACGTGCACCCTTCATTTTTATGCAGCATTTAGGAGCATGCGTGATATCCAGACTCCACAAGTCTCCAGCTGTATTGGGAATAAAGGATTACACATCACAGGACTGCCAGGAAACCCAGTTCACCTCTGGCTGAATGCTGCTCCCCAGTAATTTCCCCCATACTCCTAGAGTGATATACCCAAATTCTGTGGTCTGAAGCTTTACTATTTAACACCACATTTTCCCTTAAAGCATTCCACTAAGGTAACCGGAAACTTCCTTTAATTTTGATCTAGATGGGCTGACTGTACCCATTCACAGTAGATTGCATTCAGTGTCTCACAATGCATGGTCCTTGCAAACTCAGTGGAAGCCACATTGTGCTTGTGATGTTACCACAAACACTGAATCATTTCTACAAAACAAAACAGATAAGATGAGGCTTCTTGAAATAGCTCCAATGTGGTGACACTTTATTTTCTATATAAAACATTCCATTCTATATTTTAAAGTCATGTTTGTAAATAATCTCTTCCCATCATGATGCTTTTCAGATATCTGATTCCAAAGTGCTCTTTCTCTGAGGGCCTGAGACTACAAATGTGCCACAAATGAAAGGGTCCAAATGAAAAATCTGCTGGGAGAACTGGAGCCAGATTCAGATATGAACAAAGACTTGGAAGAGACTTTGTACGTGTGGTGGAATGTGCATCCATTCAGCCTCGCGTGTGTGCTCTCTCTCTCTCTTTTAGAGAGCCAGACAGTTTTTTGTAAAATCTTTTCCTTCCTTTTTCCTTCCAAATGTCAATGGTTTCCCCCCACTTAAAATCTGGTGGGAACTCACAAAGTCATTGTTCTCAGTTTCAAAGGCTGCTTAATAAGAATAATGACAGAAAAAAGTGAGAAGTTTCATCCCAGCTTCTCGTAGGTTTGGATTACAAATGGTAGGCTGCCATTCTCCAGGCATCTGCCCAAATAAACAAGTAACAAGTCCCAGAATGACTTTAGGATGTGCTGAACATTCAACTCCTGTGTTAGTTAGCAGGACAAATAGTCAGCATGTGCTTTGGAAATCAGGCCACAAAGTCTGGGAGGCCGATTTTTGACATCTTGGGGGAATGGAGGTTCCAAACATGGCATGAAGGGCTTTGGAGATGTTTCAAACTAGATGGATTTCCCCCCCTCCCCCCCCCGAATTCTGGTTCTCCTTTAGTTTTCTCCTTGTGACTAAACCTCCTTGGTCAATGAGAGTAACCCAGGGCCCTGCCCATATCTTACCACGGGCCAAAGGAGGCAAGTAATCCCCAGAAATTCCTGAATCTGTGGTCCAAATCACTAACTTAATATCAAGATAATACCTTCACAGATTTTCAATAAAAGGTCAAAGCATACCGCAGAAAAATGTTTCAAGAGAGGAAAAAGACCCCCAAACATATCTGATTTCCATTTCCACAATTAACACACATTTTAAAAGTCAGAGCCTCCACAGCCATGCAGCCCTGAAGAGCTCAAGGGTCTGTGGTTCAACTGAATCATCTGACTTTCAAGCAGAGGACATCTATTTTAGTTCATCAGACTTTCTAAAATTAACAGAGGTTCACAGCTTGGTAAAAAAATACATACTGAAAGAAGCCCTCTAAATCTGGATTGCATACTGATAATTAAAGTTCCATATTCTGAAGGCTTTTCTCAGGGTTTTTGCCTCTTTCCAGTAAAAGCATAGAAAATGGAAAACGAACATTAAGAACAAGCTGACAGGAGCAAGCTGACTCCCACAGTTCTCAGAAATACTAAAGGATTGAACAAAACACACAATGTCACGGTCAAAAAGGTGCAGCAGGATCTATTTTTGTCTTGGAGAAAAATAAGCTGTTAACAACAGAAATACATTTAGCCTTACAAAAAAGTACCATTTGTCATATTATTATTAATATGTCTATTATTTACTGATGTCAGGGAGGACTATCAAGAGATTCTTTAAATATAAATGACTCCTCCTGACTCCACGCAAGACCTGGCAGTCTGGAGCCAGAACTGGCTTTCCTTTATCCTTTCAGTCTGACACAGAATCCACCTGCTTGCATCCAACACATAAATCTGAGGGACTGCTTTTTGCTTTTTGGTTTTTTGGTTTTTTTTCTTTCCTTCTTCCTTCCTCCTCCTTTCCTCTCTGTGTGTGTGTGTGTGTGGTATCTCCATGTGTGGGTATCTTTTAAGACTTCAGACTTCATAATTAAACTAATTTCTCTTGATGCACAGTCTCGGTTGTCCTTAAAATCCTTAAATCACTTACACCTCGTTACCTCTCCCTCAGGTTTGTGCAACATTAGAGGCTCAGCCGAAGCACAGCTCTCACTTGTTTGTTGCACTGCAGGCTGAGGACAGAATTTAAGCAGCCTTGTTGTGAGTGAGACTAAGCAGTAAGGATTGTGGAAACGTGTCACATAACAATTAACATTTCCCCAGAGTCCTAATTTAAGCCAGGCCTGGGATCTTAGCACAGAACAGTAAATCTATGGAGCCATTCATCTTCTTTACACCATAATCCCACACATTCAACCTCCCCTATGCTCTCTTCCATCAAAAGAACTCCTATCAGTGGGACTTCCTCCTCCCTCCCACTTCCAGCTAAGGAAATCCTTCCTGCTCTCCGTGACTGCCCTGGAAAGACCCCACATTCCTGTTCTGGCCGCTCAGCAGAGCCATTGCCGGGCTCGGTTTTACCCTCACAATGCCCAGCAGCTCTGGGCACTCACCTGGTTCATCTCCAACTGCTCTGGCCTCTGTCATTTATCAGCAATCCAACACATCCACTGCTTTACTGCTCATTTACGGGCACAAATTTGTTCTCATCAAGAAACACAAACATTTTCCAGATGTGGGGCAGGTTTCTGTCCTACAGAGCAACCAGCATCAGCTGTTTTATTTTAACCTCATCACCAAGCTACAGATTTTCATCACCCTCTTTAATTTTTCAGTGCAGTCATAAACTGCATAAATGTCAAAGATTTTCCCCCAATAAACTACTATAGGTAAATTCTATTTGTGCCTATAGTTTCCTGAGGGTTGAATTATTGCTTTTTCCCTATTTTCGCTTCTTTCAACAACATGGCTTAAGATGGTCCTGTCAAGGTGTTTTTCATTTGTTTCAAGAACCTGATTACTACAGCATCTGGTTTGATTTTCCACTAAAGCCCTTTACGGGGGCACATAAGCTTTATAATTAAAGTTAATAAACGTAAATGATTGTGAAGTTAGAAATGGAAGAGGAGAATACTAAAACAGGCACAGAAAGGACAGAAAAATACCAGCAAAAGTATTACTTCTCAAATTTCAACAACTCCACAAATTCATCCATCCACTATGTCACCAGTGTTATGTCCATCTCTCACAACTGTAACGCGGAGAAATTTTGCCTCAAGAAACTTAGGTTACAGATTCGTCTCTGTGCTAAAGAAATCAATTCCATATAGCTTTTATAGCTTCCTGAAAAATCCTAAGGTGTATATTTATGTCTGATTTGTTTTGGTCTTCAGTTTTATATTGTATAGCAAATTGTAGCACAATAAAATGTATTGATTTCATCTATACAATTTATGTACAGTGGGATAAGAAAAACAAATGTACATAATTTACGAATTTATTCAGGCAGAAGGTTCAAAAACAAAGATGCAAACACAGGAAAATATTTCTATCAGTCTACACTATTTCATTTAGAAGTTTATACGAGAAATAACATTCATGGGGCAACTGGAAGTAGCATTTAATGTGCAGTATTATAAGCCACAGCCACTTTAAATCCTGTATTTCCACACTCATTAAACTTCTACTCGGAGGAGTCCTGCTGATAAAACATGATTTGGTTCTTTTAGAGCAATATCATTACCTGATGATTTTGAAAGAACCTTATTTTTCAAAAGGAGAGGGAAAGTGAGATGTGCTCCCTGGGACTGCACAAGGCAGCTCCGAGGAGTCAGGCCCAGCTCCTCCGGGCATATTTATGTGGGAAAGGGGAATGAACACAGCCAGGTGGGATCCCTGGTTGTGACAGAAATACTGAATTACACAGGGGCAATCCTGATGTGGAATTTTCAGGCGGTTACTGAAAAAAAAACCAAACTCAAAACCTAGAAACATAACTTTGATTCCTATTCCAAGAATTATTTATGTCTTAACAGCCCAGCTGGGCACCAGGAGTCATCGTGACATTCTTGTACTTTTCTGGACTCTTTCAAAACTAGCAATTTAATTTCACTTTCCAGTATTTTCCAAAAGTGATGAGACTCCTGCTTTTCCTACTGCCACTAATTTCATAGGACCTAGCTGATGGAAGCTCAGTGGGCTCTACACCATTCCTGAAATTCATGTAGGATAATCCCCAGAGCTCTCAGTAGTCATGCTAAACCAAAAACATGCACAGAAAAGTAATATTTCCTAGTTTTGTGCACCAAAAACTGTTGCTGATGGTGTAATTTGTATTTTTGCTACTTTATCGCAAGGTGCTGACAGGGCTGCAATAGCCCAGCTCAGCACTGCTTTGCTATTTCATTTTTGAGAAATGCTTCCAAGAGATTTGGTGCCTTATTATGGCTTCATTAGAGAGGAACAAAAAGACGTAGAAGCGTCGAACAGCCTGCGGGGCTTTCATAGCTTGGAGATTGCTGGAACAGAAATGCTCAAAAGTACTCCTGAAATGGCGAGATGCAGCCCCAAACCCCCTTTATGGAGAACAAACTCAGGGTACCTTTTTTCATTATTTCCACCCTATAGGAATAATGCAAACCAGGTGCAACAGAAGCAAGATCTTGGCCTCAGATTAATAAAGTCATAAATCGAAGTTTAAACTAAATACCCATCCCCATCTAAATGCTGTTGAATTCTAGTGCTTGTTGAAGTGTAATTCTTCTCATTTGTGCCTTGTTTTTTTTTTCCCCCACGGAACTTCCATTTTACAATGAGAGCCCATGGAAATGCAGGATGGTGTCGGCGCAGCTTCGTGCGCCTGAGTTCAGCCAGGTAGCACAGGATTCCCTCTGTGTGCAGGTGCATTTTTCCTGGGGTGCACGCAGGAATGACGTGCACAGTCATGGTGTGATTTCCATATGTATTTAAAGATGCTGAGAACGGCAAAAATCTGCCCTTATACGAGGATATAATGATGTCCTTCTAATAATTGCTGCCTAGGCCAATAAACTGTACTGCTCCTAAATCATGTTTTAGGGAACTCAACCTGACTTGCAAAGCCAACAACAATGAGATGTTGATGCTCTGAATCCTTCTTATCAATCCACGCCCTATTTCTTCCCCACATGCTGTCCCCCAGCCAGGCTGTATGACCAACACTCTCACTGCACCCTCCTTTTTACACGTAGCTGCTTCCATTCCCTCAGTTTTGGGATGAAATCAGCAGTGTGGCTGCTTCTGCAGCCGCCTCTCTGAAGGTGATACAGCTGTGGGTGTTTGGCCAGGCTCTCACGAATATAGATAAGAATTCCTCAGATTATTTTACCCTCAAAGCTGGTGAACCTCTTGTCTCTTTAGGCTCCAGAAAGTAACAGATGCCAGTCAAGTCAAACATTCAGAATTGCTGGGAACTTCCAATCCTTCTAAACCATTCTTGCATGACAAATATTAAACGTGAACCCTTCCCAAGCATGCTCTCCCACAGAACTGCAGTGCTTGAGCAGCAACAGCAGCAGGAAGCTCAACTGTCCTGGTTATCTGCAACATCTGTGCAGGGAGAAGATCAAAGCAATATATGCAATAAATGGCAATTTTTAAAAGACGCTGAAGGAGGCTGAGCCATAACAGTCTAGAAGAGAAGTTCATTACACTTACATGTGCACTTACAATGTTTATGAGTCTCTAGGCCTGAGTAAATAAGCCAACACTAAATAAAAGGAAGCAGTCAGAAAGCTGTCATAGTGATCTACTACAAATTTCAACCTCATTTAAATTTACCCACTCCTCATACCTCGATTCAATTCAAAAGAGTCAAAATCCTTCTATAACCTTGTCTTCCATAATGGAAAAAATCAACATGCAGGATTTAACTGAGGGGAAAAGAAAATAAGACTGAATGTGCTATAAGGATATAGAAAGGAATGATACAGAAAAGATCTGTTTCTGTTATACGTTTATATGTATAGTCACCAGAGAATAACGATCATTTTGCGATAAGAAACAAAAAAATACTATCAACTCTAGCAACATCTAATACAGGGGCACAACAATGTTTGGCCATAGCTAGAGGGGGGCTTAATTTTATCCAACACTTAACTCCTGATTCCACAACATTCATGTGAAAGACTTTCTCCTGTTGGGGTTTTTAAAGTTAAAGTATCAGCCTTTGCTTTAATGAACAGGTAGAGTCTATCCAGAGAATATCCTTGTGCTGAAAATAAGTTTTGATTTTCTTTTTTTCTCATACATACTTTAAAGCATTTTAAAGTATAATTGTTTAAGTTGCACATCAAAGTGACCTACTGGTATTGCAGAAAGGGCATCTCTGTGCAGTTGCATTGAGTTAGCTCCTCACACACCCCGGGGGCTGGCCCTGCCCTCCCAGCCGGGATGGGCTCACATTTGGCTCTGGTTCTGAGCTCTCAGGGTCTGTGTCTCCCTTCTCTCTTAGTCTGGCTCTTGCCAACAGGGCTCTACGGACTCCACTGCTAATCAGGGACTACACACAAGCCAAAGGAAAGCTGTGCAAATAAGCCAGGGCAAGAGAAAGCCCTTCTGCTTGCCTTGGCCGAGAGTAAATGATGAGTACTCAGGTATGTTATGTATCAAAACCCAGCAGGCTACTGAAACCCCAAACTACGACAGAAAAAAACCACTTTAGCTGAAGGCAGAAATCACACGGTACACATGACAGAATGAGAGGCCCTTCCTAATAGGCATTAAAAAATTAAGTTTCTGAGACAGTACATTGGCAGCAGCCATTTACTTTATTTGTACATTTGGGAGCACATTGAGAAGCAGCTTTTCAATCTGAAGGATCAAATCTGACACAATTCATCAGACAATAACAGTGAAATCAAAAAGACAGTGACTGGAAAATGTAATCCTCCCCTGAAATTCTCCTCAGCTCACCATCTGCTTCCATTCTATTACATCCCACTGGGGACTCACTGTCTTGCAACATCTCCTCTGGGTGGAATTGCCACAGATGTAGCAGGCAGGGCTGAGAGCTCTGCTGCCAGACCCCAGCCAGGCTTTGGGGGACACAAAAGGCAGCCTGCACCTTCCCCTCTGCCAAGGGAGACAAGTGCATCACACAAGGAACAGGGAACCCAGACCCAACACATCACACCAAAGCAAAGCTTGTGCTCACAGAAGCCAGCCAGGTTTTCCTGAAGTGAAAGTGGCAGGATTGAGCCACCACGATGGAAAATTTAGTCATTTAACTGCAGAGGTTATTTCCTCAGAATGCCCTCAAACACGAGTGGTGCCTGCAGTTGTCAGAACTGTTTTGCTGACACAGAAATGCATTGTTGGTGCCTAAGACGTGTATGGAACCACTGTGACAGGAATTTCTTTGAAGGAAAGCGCTCCGAGCCATCTGGGAAGAATAGCAGCCAAGCAGTGCCGACTGAAATGCTATTTTCAGCCTTCCACAACTCCACCAGACTAAAATGGTGGAAATTCTATTTTAAAAGATATCTAATCCCTACAGCATAGAGAGAACAGGGAATGCTGAGATCTATCAATTATCCTCTAGAGTTTAGGACATTGCCAGCAATTCAAATGCATTATCAAAGGTTATTCTTTATATATTAACTTACCCCTACCTATACTTATTGTTGTGTGATGTATGCCATACACCTCACAGCTCCGGGAGCTCGGGGGGAAAAGAATCTGTGTTTTCCTGTTAATTTGTTCTTGATTCTCTAAAATTCAAAGTGCATGTTCTTTGGCCAGGACGTGTAAGTGCCCATTTCTGCTCCCAAAGAGAGTCTCATCAGCAAGAGAGGAACAAAGACGAATCTGTTTAACTTACTCATCTGAGTCTCAACTGCAGCTGAGTTCAGTGTGGCAGAAACAGAATCCTGAATGCCCCAACCATCTCAGTGCACTTGAATCGAGTTCAGCTGTGAGCAGGAAACCTGAATCACGCCCAGGCGAAGAACAGAAAGTTTTTATAAATAAAGCTTCTTATTATTATTTAGGGTCCTCAGTGTTTATTCCAGTAACTCTCAAGGTGTTCTACCTGGAAACAGCAGAGGTGTTGGCCTGGTGGGGGTGAGCTGCTTTGCCCCACGACGCCTTTTTGCCAGAAGTTATCCCCCCTCAGCTCCAGCCCAGCTGTGCACCCAGGTGTGTCCTGACATTTCCCCACCCCTGCAGCCGCAGGGGCACCAGGGGGTCAGGCCACATTGTTAAAGTCAGATCTGGGTGGAACGGTTTCTCCCATTAAGCCCCAATCCTTTGGGAACCGAAAATTCCTGCCAGCGTTGTGATAATGCTTATTAGGGATTTATTCAGTACAAGCTGTCTGCAATGGCCCTTCCTCGCTGAAACATGGAAGCACCACACATTAAGCAGGATCTATAATGACCCTGCCCACCACACTGGCTCCAAATCCTGGCAATTTTTAGAAAATGACATCTTTTAAATTCTATTAGGAGAACCATTACTTCATACCTTGCAAACAGCAAATAAAAAATGTTGTCAGCAATCATATATTATATATCACAGGGGAGTCTTCAAGGAATTAACAAAAAAGGAATTTACCTAAAATTTCCCAAATTTTCCAGGTCAAGTTTTTTTTTATTATTACTAAGGTGAACTCTCATGATCACTTCAAAATGCATTAATAAATTTCAAGCCAGGCAAAGGAAAACAATTCATGTTACTATTCATATTTTAAGATATATTATGCGTTAAAATTCATTTGGTCTTTTACTGAAATGCCAGAACATCCAAATGCTGAAATGCTTGCACCTCATTTTTGCAAAAGGTCATGTTGATTTTTCATGACGAAAAGTTCATACCTTCCCACTTAGCAAAAATGGGAAATACAACAAAAACAAAATATGTTTAATGAGAAACTTCTGATGCACTGAATTTGTGTTGTCTCAGACTGGGTAAACTAGACCAGAAAACAAACAGTTCTTTACAACAGCTGGCAAGGATCTTAACGTGCAAGAAAAACAGGAAACTCCTGAAACCTTTACAAATCCGTTTGAAAACCCCTCCATCAGATTCATTTCAGTTTCTTGAAGTCTGGAAGCCTCCAGGGATTTTGGACCCATTAAAAGCCTGTGACAATGCATCAGTTTAGACAGATTTGGAATGAACATAGATTCTTTTTTTTTTTTTTTCATTATTTATTCTACTCTAAGGTCTCTCTTTAAATCTATTGAGCCTTTCAATGTCTGATAGGATATTACCTTTCTTACTTTGCAATGCAAATGCAATAAAGCATTAGGAATGTTCTAAATAGACTGTTCTAAACACAAGAATGTTTGTTTTATCTCTTATTTTTCTGAAAAATTATTTTTCTGAAATTATTATTCTGCTTGTGTGATGCAAAGCATGATTATATTAAATTAATTGGAAAATTATGTTTCGCATTTGCACATTTTCAGTATTTTATTTTCTTCATAAATTTTTGAAAACTGTGATGCTTTGGGAAACCATTTAAGCGCTGGAATACCTCAGGAACAGCAGCTTTCCCCATTCACATTCCGGAGCGGCTCTTGGAGGAGGACCATTACCAGAATGTCTTGCCTTGGTTTTAGAAAATCCATTTTAACCTAAGAACAAACTCAGGGCTTGGAATTTCAAAACCTCCTGGCACAACAGGGCTTTTTGTACTTCAAATTCCAATATGCTGTGGTCTCCCCCCTCCCCCTTCCCAGTGCTGCTGTGTTGTAAATCAATTAAATATTTGTCTCCCAGCACCACCCCTTCAAACAGGTTTGATAAAGACAATGGCCACTATCCTGAGAATGCTTGTTGTCTCCAGGGCCAGGCACAGGGAAAAATCTGGAATGTGGAATATCTGGAATGTCAAATATTATCATCAGTGGGAGCCTACCCAGAAAGGATCACAAGTCTGTGGCAGCACAAACCCTTGCGACTCACGGCGTGAATGTACTTGGAAGCCCCAGCAGCTGAGGATGGGGAGATGCCCCGATCCATTATGGCACTGCAAGTTGTCAGGGGCTTGGCATGTAATTGTTTATAACACTGCTTTGGGATCATTCCGGCAGCAGAACTCTGGGACCACCTCGTTAGCTCATGTAAATGGCTGTGTTAATGAGCCCCACCTCTCCTGAGCAGGGCTCCCACCTCAGGCCGGTCACAGACTGCTCCCACCCACTCGGGCTTTGTGAGTCGCTTGGACATTCTCTGTTCCATCAAAAGTAACACCACCACTGAAGACAATGGATGGTTGTGGAATAGGATAGCGTTCTCCAGTCCCATTGCTCAGGTGTGCCACCACGCACAGCCCCTGCTGTGGCTGCCAGCTAGCTTCTGAGGAGCTGTTTATGCCACCAGAAAGGTTCCTGTAGATTTGAGGGCTGGAGAACTGCCATGATACTCAGTGGCAGGTCACCTACTCCAGACCAGTGCATGTGTCCATACCCTCTGTCCCAGGGCTTGATCTTACAAGAGACCCTTCTACAACTTCTTTCTCACTTGGAATAATAAAAAACAAAGCCCATCATCTTCACTCATTTTCCCCCTATAACTCACCTCGGCTGCAATGCCCTTCCCAGTTAATAAAACTGAGACTGGAGATGTGTTATGACTCCAGCCACATCATCTTATTGTCATCTCTTATCTTAGATTTAGATCATAAGCTTCATGAGGCAACGTCTGTGGTTTTGGGCTGATTTTATGCAGTGGCTGGTGCACAGGCTTAATTCAAAACTGTGGCTCCTAGGAATTGTCACTGGTGATAAAAACAACTGTATTAATGAGCATGCATTATCAATAATATCATTAGTGTTATTCTCAGATAAATGTCATCGTTTCAAAATCAATGTCAGGCAATTATTTTAAAATATACACTGGATGGATTATTTTCTAATAACCCTACAAATGTGTGTCTTGGTCAAACAAAGAGACAAATTCAGCTCCAGCTAAGCATGAAATACTCTGTAATGAGGTTACACATGAGGCTGTTCATTAGACAGACTAAATAAGTAGACGATAAATAAAAATTGAAGGAGAGAAATGTTCAGGGCATCAGGATAAACTCAGCAGAGCTTCTAGTTTTTCTCCGATAACCAGACTTTGCAGCCCTCCTGGATTCCTACAAGAAGACCACTACTGCCCTTTGCCAGCTGTGCCAGGCCAGGCCGAACAGCTGGAGCTGTCCAAGCAGCCCCCAGGTCAGTGGGAGCTCTTGCCTTTTGTTCTCCCTGGGTTTGGGGTCAGGGTCTTCCCCACCAAGCCCAGCTTTGGTTTGTGGCTTTAATGACAACCACTTCATGGTTAATAAATTATTATTGTTCTCTCTTGGATTATTGGTTTAAGTGCAATTAAGTGACAACTAATGACAGGAAAGCTGGTATAAAAAACCTTCTCTCTTTTGTGCTGCCTGCACCGTCTCCCACGGAAGCGAGCTGGGCTTGCCACCTATTTCTTCCAGCTAAGTAATGATCATTTTGAAAGAGCATTAACAGTGTTTCTGGGATATATATAGAGATACACGTGTAGCTGTGCATTAGGCACCATCAGTGCACTTCTTCCTTCACTTATCATTTTTACCGTGAAAGAAAAAGATGAGGATAATATATACAGAGCATTTAAGAGTATTTGTTTCCCCTGAATGCACTCATTTTGGTGACATTCATCATCATTAGGCACAAGGTTTGCTTCCATTCCTTTTTATTTTGGTGAAGAAAGCTTTCTCCCCAGCAGTATTTGCACTTGTACAGATTTGGATCCTCCCACTGGTGGAAGCTGTACGTACAAGCTGGATTCAATGAGTGAATTGAAATTACAGAAATATGTACATAAATATTCATCTCTTTAGGCTGTTTTCACCTCCTTTCCCCTCGAAAAAAGGCTGAGTGCTGTAGTCAGTGGATTAAGGCACGCTGAGCAAGGATGGGGGGGAATCAGGTATCAACTTCTCAGCCACTAAAGCCATTGCCATGACCTTGTCTTTCACAGAAAAGGACTCGGGACACGTTAATGCTTCAATCAGCTGTTTCTTTGTACCATCCCAGGGACAGAATGTCTCCTTGTGTAAATGATGTGCAGCCTGTGCATTGCTCCGGTGATGATGGCATTTTGCTTTCTCTGCTTTTATGGGAATTAGGAGCATAGAGAAGTGTCCCTCCTAGAAATTAAGCTAGCTAACAACTTGGGGTTTGCTGTTTTATTTTTTAAAAGGTGTAAAATAAGTGAAACCAAATATCCCTTTTTTTCCTTAACTAGCAACCGTTCTTTCTGGATCTTGAAGAATAAGAAATATTGCAGAGACCGTTCTCTCATTGCTCTACCAGAAACAGGCACCTGCAGACTACTCAAAATAAGTAGGATAGAAAATTATTTTTATGTTTCTACATATAAAGAATTTGGGGATTGGAGTTGAATTTATCAACACTGAACACAACAGTGTCTCTAGAGGTCATTTTTACTTAGCAACAGCACTCTGAATCTAGAAGTTGTTAGTCTAAGAATGTGCCCATTTTTACGCAGCCCTTCAGTGAGAGCTCCGTAAAGTGGGCAGAGGGGATGAAGCGCAAATGTCGGGCGGCCTTGAGCATCCCGTGTCACAAAGGACACGCTCATGCCCAGTTTGTGCAGGAAGAGGGATAGGCTTCCCTTGCCCTTCCTCTGCAGCATCAAATCCATTTGTTACAACTGTAGATTGTCCTTTCAGATACAGACCTGCACCTGTAAATTAAACCTGCCTTCACGGAATACCCGGATCCAACAATAAATGAAAGTGTAGTGACTACTGCAGTGTTCTTGGGTGGTTCTCTTTGAAAGCTGCTTTATGTTGGCATAAAATATATATCTGTGACCTTAGAAAATTTCCTGAAGAGTGACTTGAAAATGAAAATTCCCATTACAAAAAAAAACCCCCAAAAAACAAACCTCATCTGGTTCTTCTGGAAGTAACTGATGCACAGTGAGATTAAATGACTTCACCAAAGAAAGACAAGAGTCAGGTCACTCCCTTTAGACCCTTAATATGTCAGATACACATTTCATTTTGTGTCATCAACTACAATGGCTCACAAGGACACATGACAAGATAATTCAAGGAATGTGATTGAAAATTTTCATGGAGTAAGGAACCTCCACATGTTTTTAAAACGCAGGACAGTTAGATGCCAAACACATACCTTGATCTGGATTTCCCCTACAAGCAATTGAACAATTAGAGGACAAAAAAAAATAACATTAACAGCCATTCACTGTCATTGTAGCCTGGAAATGAAAATGCCTTTGAAAATAAAGACAGCTCGGGTGATCTGTCTGTGCTGTGCCTCCAGTTTTGGCAGAAGGATGCCTATTATTGTCCAGCAACATTGGAAAAAGGCTTTTTCTCCCACTGGCTCGATCAGCTTACACCCCTCTATCACTTTCTCTCTTTCCTCCACTTAGCGATGGCTGGGTTTGGGCAAACCTCTGCAATAAAACAGCTCCTCTTTACAGAGCAAGATAAACAACACATGGTAAATTTAATACAACCAATCATCTCCCTCTCCAAATGACTTTCATTGCATTTGCTCCTGATAGTAAGTGACAGCTGTGTTTAACGAGCTGGAAGAACGGGTCAATAAAATACATATATCTATATGTATATATGCATGTTGCTTAAGTGTCTATTCCATATATGCAGACATTAAGGCAGCTCATGGTGTTTTACCCTCCTGCACGACTTTATCATAATGACGGAGCACCACAGGTTCCATCAAACAAGATTAAAGATTATTTCCTCCCACAATACTGCCAGTAATTCCTGAGTATTTAAAATGCGTTTCTCAAATCTGTAGATTAGTACAGATGATCAGAGAGCACACCAAGGATGTCTTTGCCTGGCTCTGCAGAGTTCACTACTGACACAGAAGCCCCTCGCCAATACTGTTCTCCTGTTACTTTCCAAGGAAGAGTTATGACTTGGAATCAGCTGCTCTGTACATTCAACTAATGCAAATAAACATTTCAAAATTACAGAACTAGAGAGGTGAGAAGCTGCTAAACCCAAATAGTTTTGAGAGCTATTCCTAGGGAACACTGTAGCATTCTCCTACTGTGGAAAACCCATGGCATTCCTACACAGTCACTGCTGGTGGTAGAACCCACCACCAAGGATTTGTCTGACACTACCCAGCACTTCCAAGACCCAGCTTCCCACTGGATGTTTATTCTCAGATCTTCTCTTAGCCCCAGAAATTCGGGCTTTCTTAAATCAATGTACTCAAAAGAAAAAAGCAATTAAGGCACAAGGTTACAATTTCAGTGCTTAAAGAGCATTTGAACATCATTAGCCCAATCAAGGATATTCTCCAAACTGAGAGAATGTGAAATGCTCTCAAGCAAGAATCCAGGGGCAGAGCACAGCTCAGACCAACAGCTCAGAGTTTCTAATTGCACTCTTAGAAAGAATCCTGGCAATAAAGTGCCTAAATTAGTACAGCAGGATAATGATCCTCAAAGCAGTGTGGAGGCATCTGGGATTGTGGCTTGAAAGAATCAAACTTCTTGGCTCTATTCTTTCATGTTCACATACAGGCCTGAAAAAGCTGATTCAATCCTTTCAAAAGTGAAGTTAATGAATTAAAGTGTAACAGTGAAGAATTTATTAAGCATTAAGGAAAGGATCAGAGCAAATGATCCAAATGCTGTCTCTGTGAGAGTAAAGGGAATGTCTAATTAGCTGTGGCTTTGCACCCTAACACAGAACCAACCAGCACACCCTGGGTTTGCTTTCAGATTAAAACCATGCCTGAAACGTTCACAAGAAAATAAAATTTGTCACATGCTGAATGAAATGACGGAGTCCTCAAAGCCTGGCGGTTTGTCACCTGACAGACACCACCATTAGATTCCAGAGGAAGAGAAGAATCTTGGCGCCACATTAAGTGCAGCGTAATGCTCCAGGTGAAGAGCATGCAGATTTTGAATGTCTACACAGGATAAGTATTCCCCACAGAGCTCAGAAGGTGCAGGCAGTACATCAGCAATCACCTACTCCAGCCATCAACATTATTAGAGAAATTAAATTAATAATTATTTTATTACATATGGAGTCAATTGTACCAGAACTGGGCATTCACCCAAAGTTTGGACACTGGATACAAAAGGAAAAGACAGGGAAATGGCCTCCCTTACAAATCCCAGAGAGCAGTGAGATACACACAACACTACAATTCTCTTCTCATCTCTTCCAGCTCTGCCTCAGACTTACAACGAGAAATTGAAAATTCTTATTAACTCATTTCTGGAATAGAGCAAAATCTCCCAGAGATGGTTTTAAATTTGCTTGTGAAGAACATCAGGACTCAGACGCAGCAGTTTAAAGGGAAGTGAACAGCTTTCAATTTACCTTGCAGTCTATTATGCTCCCAGGCTGCTGAGGCAGAAACTTCTGCACTCCAGCATCCCTGTGGAATCACTGTGGCAAGAGAGAGTCGTGCTTATTTATGCAGCACATTGATAGTGAGCAGTGGGGGGCGTGAGAGGGAGGGGAAAGTCCCCCCTGTCACCCCAGAGCAGAACAGCTCCTGAGTCCTGAGCTCGTGTCTCCAAACATTATTTGATGCCCTTAATATTGATTAAGCACAGGACATTAATAAAGTAGCAAACACGGTCCAAACAGCAAAAGTATTTTAGGTTAGTTCCACTTCTATTCTATAAGGTTAAAGAAAGCCCAAACAACCCTCTTGAATACTGAACAGTTTCCAGGGAGGTTTCAACAAAAATTGAGCAGATTTCCTTCACTCCCAGAGAAACAGTGGGGAGCTGAGCAATCTGAAAAGCCAGTTTCATACCTAGAAAAATGAACTGATTTACCTCTCTTTGAAATCACTTAAGGTAGACTACAGACAGTTCATCCCGATACGCCATGATTTCCTTGTAGGTGTGTTATGTTTGCATGTGGAATTTGAGTCTTGAGCTCAGAACTGGTTTGAAGCTGCCACAAGGACTCTGTAATCTTGTTTTAACGGGTTTTCTTTTTTTAAATTCTGCGTCCCAGTGAAAGTAAGTTAGATCAATCTGGGGTTCTATTGTCAATGAAAATTTTCAAACTTCACTTAGAACAAGACGAGAAAGTCAGTCACGTGCTGGTGGCATTTGTTGTTTTACTTGTCACAGCTGTAACAACTGTGTGTCTCTCTTTTAATTTGATTCTACAACACTTGAAAAGGCTCAGTGCTGAATAGTGATGATTTCAACTCATATCTCAGCAAATTCAGACCAGGGACTCTATTCTTTTTGCTATTTAGCACCTACACAGAATTTTCAAGTGTATTTCCAACCACTTCTCCAGCAGGAATGCAGTTTGATCACAATTATGGCTCTGGTTTCTGGTCTTAGCCCTGACCAGGGCACTTTGATGCGGTGTAAAGTTCTTCTACCAAGTACCTGAACTCTGTAGGAGCCAGGGCCTCCTTCTTGGTGTCCTTCATGGGTATAAAGTCTATTCCATTTAATACTCTTTTGCAGAATTTGCTGCATCCTGTGGCACCAGTATATTATATAATATTGCTGATATTGGGAACATAACAGAACTGCCAGACAATAAGCATTTTCAATTATCTAAATGAATATTTTTTGACTATCAGTTAGTAATTCTCAGTAAATTGCAAAACTGAGATTGATCATGCTAAAGGATGAAATGAAAGTATTTGATACAGAATATTAAACTACCAAATAAAGTTAACTAGCCAGTTCTCATGAAATAGCAAGGAGGATTATGATGCTAAAGAGCAGCTAAAGTCCTATTCAGGCCTTATTAATGCAAGGAATTTTCTCAATAACATTCTGAATTGCAAGCTCAAGCCTTGATAGCTCAGTCAATATTCTTAACCTGAATTTCTTCATCATTCACAAAGCTTTGAAAATCAAAAGTGGGCAAAACCCACAGTTTTCCAGTGGATATACACATATAAATCAGTGGTTGCTCACTCAGCCAGGCAGTGTTTCCCCTGAAAGGAATGATAAAATGTGTTTTGCCCTTGTATTTAAAAACAAAGAGAGCACTATAATTTCTTAGTAAATGGCTAAAAATTAAAATCTCGTCTATCGCAGTATCCTAGAAATTATTTAAAATAATCCACATACCAACAAAATGTTATGATTTCAGAGTAGAATTTCCAAATGAATTCAGTTTATTCCATGTGGAGAAAGTAAAAATATTACATTGTAGTCCCAGCTTGCCAATGCACCTCAGTTCTGCACACGTGAACTTTGAACACTTGTGTAGCCAGAGGTGTGTACTTGAACAGGTATTTAACTGCTTTACTCAGTGACTTGTAATGCATGACTAGCACAGACAGAATAAAATCTGCCTGATTAAGAAAACTCTGGAGGGAATCTCAAAATTAGTCTCTTAATGACTCTTATGATTTAAAAAAATGAGATTAAAAAAATTAAAGAAATTATAAAAAATGAACCACCTTACAATGTGTTCTTTTATTGGGTCTTTGATTAAATGAAATCTGAGAAGGGATGACCCGTGAATAATTGTCAGTTCATTTTAAAACCTCTACTTTTTCCATCTTGCCTTTCAGTCTCACTGAACTTCTAAAGTGCTTAATTAAAAAAAAAAATGATTGGACCAAATCTTTAAAATTGTTCTGTAGACCTTGAATGCTGAAACAGAGTAAGTTACCAGGCTACCTTATTCCACTAGCAAAAGAGTAGAAAAAAATCACTCAAACATTTATACTTTTTTTTCAAATAAAGCCCTCTCTGCTGGGGATCAGAACTTGTGTTTATAAAGACAGCCAGCCCCAGCTCCACGGATTTCATTCACACCTGAAACACGTTGGTGTGAAGGAACCTGTACACAGCCACATTTATTTTCCTACTGCTTAATCTTCTCCTGGTCTATTTGTCCTATTCTCCAACCAAAGCTATCCAGCAGCTCTTAATTCCTCAGCCTTCTGCTCAATGTCATGGTTTGACACTGGGCAAACGCCAGGCACCCACAAAAGCCACTCACTCACCCTCCCCTACCACAGCTGGGCAGAGGAGAGAAAAAAAGGATTCATGAGCTGAGATAAGGACTGGGAGAAAAGGGCAAAACAGGCTCAGCTTAAAGGTACAAAGTGAATTTATTACTAACAGAGTCAGAGGAGGACAATGAGAAGTAAAATAAGCCCTTAAAACACCTTTCTTTCCCCAACCCCTCCCTCCTTCTCACCGACAGTGCAGGGAGACAGGGCATGGGGCTTTGGTCAGTTCCTCACACGAGTTCTTCTTCCACTGCCCTGGGAGAGGAGTCCTTCCCCTGTGAGGCCGTGGGGTCCCTCCCACTGAAGACAGTTCTCCATGAACTTCTCCAGCGTGGCTCCACTCTCACAAGCAGCAGTCCTCCCAAAACTGCTGTGCCGTGGGTCACTTTTCCACGAGGTGCAGCCTCCAAGGACAGGCTGCTCCAGCCTGGGAGCAGGGCCCCTCTCTCCACTGGGACTCCCACTGGATCACAGCCTCCTCCAGGCATCCACCTGCTCTGGCGTGGGCACCTCCCCCACAGGCTGTGGGTGGATCTCTGCATCCCCCATGGATCCCCAGGGGCTGCGGGTGGATCTCTGCATCCCCCGTGGATCCCCAGGGGCTGTGGGTGGATCCCCAGGGACTGCAGGGGCACAGCTGCTTCACCATGGTTCTCACCACGGCCTGCAGAGGAATTTCGGCTCCAGCGCCTGGAGCACCTCCTCCCCCTCCTTCTCCACTGCCCTTGGTGTCTCCATGTTGTTTCCCTCACATGTTCTCACCTCCTCCTCTTCTCTGACTAGAAACAAAATAACTGTGCCCCACTTTTTGATTTTCTTCTTAAATCTGTTATCTCAGAGGTGTTACCAGCCTCTCTCATTGGCCCAGCCTCGGCCAGCAGCGTGTCCATCTTCAGAGCCATCAGGGATTGGCTCTGCCAGACGTGGTGGAAGCTTCTAGCAGCTTCTCACAGAAGCCACCTCTGTGGCTCCCCGCTACCAAAAACCAGGCTGTGCCAAACCAACACAAGTACCTAGAGAGGATTCCAGGACAACTCTCGTCCTTTCCCATCACAACCATGTTCCCCTTCCAGACTCTGCCTGATTTCAGCCAAAAACTTATGAATTCCTTGTGTCTTTCAGGATCTATTTGCATATCCAGAAAATATCTTCATGCTGTATTGGGTGTTACAACCTACATGTTTTTGAGATGAGACTGAGCACCACTTAGACATGACTTGATATCAACTACCAAGCAAGAGCATCTCTTGTGATTAATACAAAGACTTGCCCTATGTTCTGTTTAAAGGCTCACCAGCTAATGTTAATAAATTGCTGGAGCTGACTGAGCAATTAGCAGTGAGTAACCCCTCTGACAGGGACAGCTGCAGTTCATACCTGTGGTTTGGCAGTGAGCAAATTCTGATTGCCACGAACACATTTGTTGTATCAAAACATTTGATGACTTTGTTTTACCCATTTCTCTACTCTCACAAAGTGAATAGAACTGGTTTAATCACTGCTCAGTGTGTGCCAAGGTGGTGACAAGGTGGGGTTTGGTTGGACTCGGTTTTAGAGGTCTTTTCCAACCTATATGATTCTGTGAACGCTGTGATCAGGAGCTGTGATCAGTCAGAAACTATCTCAGACTACACTTAGTGTCCACTGACACCAAGAAATATTGTTTCCCACATTGTCTGCCATGGGACCATCCAACAAGGCAGAGCTCTGAGGATTCTTGTCCTTTATCAGCCTGATGGCATCAGGCACAAGGCTTAGAGTTCATTTCTCATTAAGATTTCTGACTAATGCAACTCTACAAGTGTCTTTCTGCAACACAGATGCAAAGAAAGAATTCTAGCTGAAGAAGATGGTGTTGCTACTCTAGTATCACATTGATAATTATCTCTAATTATTATTATTTCCCATGTTCAGGAAGTGGGACTTAAAAGTTGACTTAAGAGCTCTGGTATTCAGTGGCTATAGAGAATGAGAACTGTCAAGTTACCAGGACAGCTGAAGTTCTAGATGATACTGTGCTAAATTGCTTGGGCACGTCCTTAAGTTCATGAATTGTCCATTAAAATCAACCGCTTTTATAAAATACCTTCAAAAACCCACCATGTGCAATCTTTCCACAGCTCGAGGATGGCCAGTTCTAATCAATGTCACTGTAGAGCCCAAGCTGTGTCGTTTATTTAAATATTCCAACTATTTCACTTTCAGATAGCAGTACATGATGTTTTGCTTATTTTCTTTGTTTACCACTCCTCCTCTTTCTGATTCAGGGTTTTAAAACCAGTAAAACTGAATATGTTATCTACGCTGAAGAATCTCTTTTGTTGTCTCTCTCTCCCCACTCTGTGAGAATGTTAATTCTGCTGCCAGGTCAGCTCTGGCAATCTGACGCCAACTCCCCAATCTCTCTCTATTTCCTGATAATAATTTTTTAAACAATAAAGATAAAACCAATCGTAACACGTTTTTGCAAGTACCCAGAAAAAAAAGCCATATTTAAATTGCTGCACTGACTTGAAAGTTCAAGGAAGCAGAAAGAAGATGATTATGCTCCTTTATTTTCAGATTTTGATATCCTGGCAGGCACACTCTGACACTGCAAACATGCTCTGCCTTATAATGCTACACTTAGTGATGAAATTTAAGGACATTTTAAAAGTTATATAAGGAGATTTACTGACAAGAAATTCAAAACACTGTCTTTGTAGACTTTATTTTATTGCTAAGTTTAATTAATGTTTCCTTCAACCTTGATCTAGATAATTCTGTCCCTTGGGAGGAGGATGAGGGGAAATCGTTCAGAAAAAAAAAATCGACAACTCTGAAAAATAAACTTTTAATTAAGAACAAGAAAACCCAACCAATCACAAAATCTAAACTCAAGACAGAGATAAAATGGAGTCATTTGCATTTTCTAGAGTAACTTCAAACTATCTGCAGTCAATGCACAGGGTGTCCAAATGCCAAATTTCTTCAAACTATGCAAAAGTGTTCAGCACTAAACCCAACGGTGAATTTTAGCTAACACCTTAAATGTCTATTCTTGTGAGAACTAGAGTCCAAAATCTACATCAATCCCCATACAGACGGAAATTCTTGAAGGTTTACATCAGGAAGCTTTCAATTAGAGCTGCAGTGGGCTCAGAGAAATGCTAAAGAAGGCCACACGCCATGTCTGCATAGCTCCATGTCACAGGGGCAGCAGAAGATGCCAAGGCAACCGTGCAAGAGCAGGGCTAACATTTACTGATAATTCCTTGTTATTTGCAGCCTCGGGGCTTCCTCACATTTCAGTGTCTTGACATTTAACTGACCTTGACAGATTTCTCTTGCATGAATTTGTCCAGTCTCATTTTTAATCTATGTAAACTTTATCAACCATAAAATCTGACAGGAAAAAATTCCATGGCTTAATTAGAGGTTCTGTTAATCAGCAGCTCCTTTTGTTTTGAAGCTTCTGCAGCAGCAGCAGCAGTTTCCTTTGGGGTGTCCTAACCCTTGCAGGGGAACAGACAATGAACTCTCATGGTCTATTACTGCTCACACTTTCACTCAGGTGTCGCAGATCTTTGTCATAAACTCCCTCAGTCACCCTCTTCTAGGTTGGAGAGCCTTTTTTTGTGATCCCTCAGGCAGAAGCTCACACATCACATTGTTCACACAATGAATGACCGTGGGATTGTTTGCCATCCTCGTGTAGACTCCACACACATTCTAAGTTTAACTAAATTCAGCTGAAGGAGAAAAATAAAGCCTGAGGTTGAAGAGCACTCGAGAGAACCCAGCGTGGTTAAGGGGAGCCAGCACAGATTTAGGAAGGGCAGGTTATGCTCAATCAACCTCCTCAAGCCCTTTGAAGATATTACTGCAGTGACAGATCAGAGAAATACTGTGTTTGGCCTGCATTTCGTTTTTCCAAAAGCATTTGGGAAAAAATCTGCATTGGAGATTAATGGCCAGGAATCCCAGGCTAGAGGTAAAAATAGGGCACTGGATCCAGAAGCGGTACCAGAGCAGAAGGAAGGAGCAGGAATATCACTGTACATTTGCACAGCACCTTCCCATGGAGCACAGCCCCTCTCCAGGTGTGTCACCCAGCCCTCCCTGGAACGCAGCAGACCTCAGGCACTTGCAGAATCAGCAGAGAACAGCCTTTACAGGAAACCGCTGATTAATTTTATCTGATTGAAATTAGAGCAGCAATGAGAGCAAGGTGAGCGAACTGTAATTACTGTGGCAAAGCAAGCTCACTGTACCTCCCTGAGAGGGGCTCAGCAAGGACACGAACAATGCATTTCTACTATTTCTGTAAGTCACTAAATATGTGTCCAAAATGTATTTCAAGAACCTATCCACTCATTTCCAGTACCCACGACTGTGAGTTCATGGCATGGCACTACTTTAGACGGTGATCCGATAAGCATTTCCTCTAAAGGGCCTCAAAGCAGCCAGCAAAAATACTAAACACACCTCTGAATTTTTTTCTGGGGTATTTTTATTGCTATCACCAGAATGTGTGAGAAATACACGTATCTTTCTCACACACTCTGGCATCCTAATATGAAGATATCAAGGCAACTATACTTTTTCATCTCTTTTGCACAAATGAGGAAAATCTAGCAGGATGACTTTGTTTATGGAACAGTCTGGGATTTTTGCTATGGCAAGATTGTGGCACATTACACAAATATATGAGATTCTAATGTGCCATCCTCAAAGCACTTGGACACTGATATGCAGCAATGGAGAGATAATTACAACCTTTAAGAGAAGGAACAAAGAAATATTCCTCTACTGAGTAGTATAAATTCAAGGCTAATAAGTAGTTATTAGTATCCCACAAGTAGAGCTGTGTAAATTATGCAGAAAAAGTATTTACAGATCCATTTCGGTTTCCAAGTGAATTACTTTCAGCCATGTGCTGGATGCTCACTTTCATAAAAAATTAAAGCCGTTGTGTTTTACTACAGAAACACAGCTCGTGAAGAGGAAGTTTTTAAGTTTCATTAGACAGCGATGTTATTGAAAACAGGTTTTGAATCCTCACCAAATATATTCACGTAGCTGCTTGTGTACCCAACCAATTAAGGTCTGGGAAGTCCATGCAGTGTTCTAAATCATTCATTGCAAGAATCAAGCTCAAAGTTCCAATCTGTACAATAAAGTTTACGAAAAACATTTCTCAGAAACATCTGAATAATTAATACACGGCTGAGAGAATCTCAAGCCATTCTGCAAGTGGAAAATAAAAATATTTCCTATGAATTATTCATTCAGCTCTGCATACAACTCTTTTCCTTAACCCAGGAGGATAGGTGATTATCTTCCACAGTAGCTCTGCTACACTGGAGCTTAAGTGACGCTGTGTTTGTGACTCTGGATTGGCTCCTGGAGTAGCTGCACCACAGCAGCCAAGCACTTAAAAACACAAAAACAGAGTGAAGGAGGCAGATGTTTGGACTGTTCTATCCCACTACAAGCAACCTGGCTGCCATTAGTTCAGAGGAGATGAGCTGCACCCTCCACCCTCCTGCTGGAAAGGTGTTTTGACTGAGACATGCGCCAAGGCGTGGGTTCATTTTGTCAATACAGTGCAGAAAGGACCTTGTTATTTGCCCTTCAGAGCACTTCTCTGTAGGGTTGAAATACACGTTGCAAACCTTCTGGGAAGCGTATGTTCGTTCCTGTCTTTATTTTTTCAAGTTTGCTGGGCAGCACAGGAATCCTACCCTGTAATACCTGTTGTTCCTTATTAACACAGATCAGCATTCCCTGGTTTTAAAACAAAAAAGAAAAACCAGATGACAGGATAGAATTTGTTCAGTGATGCAGCAGAAACCAATTATGGCACAGAAACATGAAGATTGAAAAGCAACAACTTGTGACTATTTGTTCTGGCTGTTTTCATAACACAACAACTGAAATATATTGGCGTGTTCCAATTGTGGCTATTTTTTCTTTCCACAGCTCACCTTTCCCCTCCTTCCCTTGTCTTTAAATGATCGGCTGCTTTATCATCGGATGGAGATGCAACTCTCTCCAGAAACCCACGGAAGAAAGAGAAACTGGAATTTCTGCTGAATGCAGAGAAATAACAAAACAATGATATAAAAGCGTCCGTGAAGTGCATACATCAAAGTCAAAGGAAATCTTTGTATTCTGCCAGTAATGCTTACAAGGTAAAGTGGCATGCAGATTTCTTATTTAATAAATTCCCACAGAAAATTAGTTTTTCACAGTGGGAAGAATTTCAAGGCTTGCTGCGATGAACAGGCAGGATCTAATCACTGCTCAGGCTTTGTAGATACACCAGGGTTTGCAGATATTTCAATGATCCAATTATTCTGTTGAGGCACAATCACCTTACCTGCATACTAATCAAGTCATATGCCAACATGAAACAACTCTGCCTTTTCTGGAAGCTCTAGACATACACGGCTCCCTGGCTGACCTTCTGCCAATTACATTCATTTCAATTCTATTAGCTCATTTTTTGCCCAAAGGTGACATAGGCACAAATCTATAGGGAAAATTGCCTGAATCAACTTTCCAGTGCACAGGATGCAGAACAGTTGCTCAGCGATGTGAATAGCAGGCATTAGATTCTAAAGCTGGATGCAATTGGACACTAAATAGCAATGAATTTTTCACTTATGAAACCTCTTCAGAAACTGTAAAGTTACATTCCATAAAAATGAGAGGATTCTGTTTATTAGAGGAAACAAAATCAATTACTCAGTTTTATACCCTGTGAATACCAGCTCAGAATGAGGATGAGCAGAGCCCAGATCACTTCTGCTGGATCAGTGTTTAGAGTGACTTTTGGGGTTGTCTTTTGGGGGGCTTCCTTCCTGCTTGGCAGCTTTGTGATGTTCTATTCTGAGACGGAGATATCGGTAAACTCACTGAATTTGTTACCAGTAGAATTTTGGAGCACAGCGAGCAGATATATTTTTAATATTACATTTTCCAGCTATGTTTTGCTACAAAAATGCTTGTTATCTAGACTTTCTAATAACAGCTTTCTCCTCAAAATAACAAAGGAATCCTTCTAAATATTTATTGGCATCTGTTCCAGAGAGTCATATCAATTTCTAAAAGTCACCAACATTTTGTCAGAACATTTCTGATGCTCATAAACCTAGGAAATGAAGCAAAAGCCACAGCATTTTTCAGGTCTAACAGTAGTGACACTAGCTGTTCTTTAGTTTATAGACACAATACTGGATGATGTTTTCTTTTCTGTTCCAGCTGTAATGGTATTTACATCAAGTGCCTGCTCCATCAAGAAATATGTGACCTTATGCAGTGCTGCACATAAAGAGTGAAAGGAGAATAACAGAGGACTTGCAGAGGATCAAAAGGCATCCCCGTGTCAAACCATTAACCTTGGGGCTCATCATTAACCCACGGCACAGCAGCAGGAGCCTGAGATGGTGTGGGGCAAACTCCCAGCCGAGGAGCAGCCAGAAGCATGAAATATTGCCCGTGATTAACAGGACTGATTACTGAGCCTTTGTGCCTTTCCAGAAAACCCTCTGGTTTCCCCTTGCTGCCTCTTTTAAATCGTCATTAGCATTTTAACCTCCCCTAAAGACAAGAGCAGGGGGACAGGCCAGCGCATGACACCGGGGCCTCTCAAAGCTCCGTGTCGGGAGCTGCTCCCGTTCCTCTGCCGCCCCTCGCTCCTGGCACCTTGAACGTGGGGAAATTCACCTTTCTTACCCCTGCACAGCCTCACCTGCAGCACCGGGCCAGGCGGCAGCTGTAATTACTGCATAAGGAGTTGGTTTAAATACTCCAAGGCGCTCTTGAGGAGAACTCAGCTCCATTAAATGAGAGGGATAAAAGGCAGATGGTTTTCTGTTTTCCTCCTATTTCATTTTTCATACAAGAAGCTTGTTCAAGGTAGTAAGGGAAAATACCTCCTCAAGAACAATACTGAGGTGAATTTCTATTGCTTTTTTGTCCTGTAAGCTTCTTACAAGGGAAAAAAAAAATAGAATCAAATAGATTCTCTGGAAGAATTGACTTTGTAGAATAATAACACAGAAGGAACACAGGAGGAGGACAGATGGATAAGATGCACATGCTCCTAACAAAAGGATACACTGTTTATTTATTTTTCAAGGCCATTTGTAACACGTGAGTGTCCCCAGGAAAAGCTTTCGAAAAGAGAATGGAAAATGCTCACAATTGGGGAAAAATGCTCAAGTGCTACATATTTTACAATTATAAGTGTCTTTTCTGAAAAGAAAAAAGCCTGAAAAAACCTCTACATTTGTTTTTGAAGCTGCAGGTTATCACTGAATTAAATAAATAAAAGCAGGTATAGCTCTGCCATCTCCCCACAGAACTGATACTACAGCGAAGGAAATCCATTAATTACAGAACTCAAGCAATTCCTAAATTTATAACCATTATTAAAGAAATAAAAAATCTGTTTGTCTCCTCTGTAGATTTCCCTGCTAAACCCCAACAGTTGTAGCTGTGACGGCTTTGATCCGAAGACCAGCTGAATTCAGCTTATTCTGAAAATATCTGGTCTCTGTCAGAATTATCTATGCAAATCTGGGTGACAAGAGGCTAAGAAGAGGGCAGTCACTTTTATACATTTTGTCACTTTGTCAGAATGACCTCTTCTTTGAAATATCTACTTAACCCTACACCCTGCTATTTTATACAACAGCTTTTCTTTTTATTGTGGCAAAAAAATCTATCCACCTGCTGCACCTCAAACGATGTTATTGTGAGCACTTATCTTTTTTTTGCTAAGCCTCCGTTTATATTTCGAAGCAGAATAGAGATTGCCAGGTGATCCTGAAACAATTAAAATGTATGTGAGTTTCCCAAAGATATTTCCTTAGTATTAAAACAGGACAGCTCACAGCTTTTCAAAGTGGACTTGTTCTTTGCTATGTAAAGGAATTCAAAGTAGAATGTGGTTCTGCACAGACTCCTGACTGAACTGAGCAAGTGGGAAGAGGCAGAGAGCAATGACCTTGTGTGAGCATCTGCCAGGATCTGCACATCAAAGGCAGACCTGAGATTAGGTACAGCTAGAACAAGGCATCTCATGCACTCTTTCTGGTGGGGTGCTTTCCATAAAAGTCACTTGTAGAATAATTAAGCATTCAGAAGTTGAAAAAGTAGGTCTGTGTAGCTCAAAGCGTTGATAGGTTTGATTTGGGAGAGATGAACAATCCCGTGACAGACCTGAACACAGTGTGGCCCAGGGATGGGGCTGGCACACTGTGTCCTCACAGGGATCACGGATCTGGGGGTGCTCTGAGGAGCTGAGCTGGTGCAATGAATTCAGAAGGGAAGAATTTTGTGAAGGAGAACAATTATACTGTATTTTTATATCTATATTTATATATACACACACACATTCTAATATAACACATATAATTATATAATTCATTGCTCTATAAGCATCTCAATAAAACACTTTTTTCCTCCCCACTACAGAGCAATATTGCCTGACCATGATTTTCACATGGAGTAGCCATGGAAGTGCAGTCTGTAGCGATGATGCAGAGTTCTACAAGCAGCCCCTTCCTGCTCTCAGGGTGCTTCTCTCTTGGCTCTAGGTTTAGAGAAGTGAGAGAAACTTTAAGGATTAAATTATTCTCAAAAGATTTCACTGGACTTTTTATAGTAGTTAAAAAAAACCTTTAAAATTGAGAAGACTGAAGCAAAAATTCTGTTGTGAATTTTAAATTGAATTTTAACTAGCTATGGATTATTGAAACATTTACTGAATAAAACACTGATCCTTGAATATGAACAGTTTGATTTTTGTTCGCATAACTTGTTGTATAATAAGAGAAAATATAACTGGAATATTAAAAAATACTTTAGTTGCTCATACTTGTTAGTGTGTTCCTTCCACAATTGCCTGCTTGGTGTTCAATTTCTTGCCCTTTGTAGATCCATGAACATTTACTACAAAACACATCAAACACAAATGTCTAAATGTTGTCTGTTATCAGGCTGAGTTCAGTGACTTAGCAAAGAGAGGCCTCCAGTTCCTTCCCCACACAGCATTGCAAAGCAGAAAAATGCTAATCAATACTTTTCTACCAGGTCATATTTATACAACAGATATAGTTCCTAATATCCAGGTTATCTCAGTTAACTTGTCTCTGATCTAGAAGAGCTTCTGAAAGAATGGGGGGAGAAAGGTGAGATTTTTTTTTTTTGAAGCAGGGTTGTAAAGGAGCTTCCAGCCTTCAGAACAGAAATTGGTTTCTGGCTCAAGTATAGAAAATTTTAGCACATTCGCAGAGATTTCTTAGGTTTTAAAAGCCCCTGGTGAGTTCTTCAGTCCCCCAGGAAGAAGCACACAGGACCACTGTGAGTTTGTCAGTGATCCAGCAGATCCTAAAGAAGGTGAACCCCATGGGCTGGCCTGGCTCAGACAGAGCCCTGGAAATGCAGAGAGCTGAACACGGGCTGTAATTCCCTCTCCTCTCCTCCTGAATTGGTTCCACTGGGGAAGCAATTGCATTAACTGGGAGCTCGTTCTGGCTGTAGAGCCTTTTTACTTTCAAGAAGCAATTTCTGGACGCAGACAGCGCACAATAACACGAATCCCATAATGAAAACACTGCTCCTCTCAGGGCTCCGACAAACACTTAGTGCATCAAGTAGCAAGGGCTGACACCACGGCCCTTACCTCAGCAGGCAGAATTTATCTAACTATCCCCCCCACAAAACAGACTTTAAATACCAGCTAAAAAAGCATGCTGGGTTCTTTAGCCTGGACTTGTTCTGCTGATCCGCTATGTGGTACCCATTTTATATGGAGTATAACTTAATTCTAGGATTTTACCACAAGATTGAAAATAATATGTTTGTATTTATTTGCAGAAAGAAATATTGGGGTTAATATTTTGTTAATGTATCTCCCTTTCTTTATTTATACATATGTCCACCCCCTCAGTCACCCAGAAGTTGTATTACATTGCAAATGAAATAGATATTAAGAACCTACTCGCTTAACTTTCATTTTGATTTTTTTGGTGAATGCAATAGCTATTTCTATTTCTGCCAAGGGCTGCCTGGTGCTAATATTGTCAGTCTATACATGGTGTGAATATTGGCATTCATTTTCCGTGCTGTCACCCCAGCACCAGGCACTGTTTTAGTGCCCCGATACGGTGACTAACACTTTAAACCCTGGAGAAATAAAGATAAGCAGTGGGAAATACAGTCCTAGCAGGGATTCACAAGTGAACGTTTCTTGATGAAAAGAAACACAATAACTTCACAAATGTTTTCATCATAATAATCCAAATCCTTATGAGTCACAGTAGAGGAAACTTACCACAGATTCCTCTCAAATATTTACAACTCTTATCATTTTTTGACCAAATAAATGGAACCATGTTCTGAATCACCAGCTTGCCTGGCTGTTACCAGGGAAATTTGCAAAGAGGGGAAAAAACCAACTGACAACTGTTTGGCTTATTTAACTATTCGGAGCAACCGATTCCCTCCCAGCATTATTCATGCAGCATTTCCACTAGGAGGCTGGCTGATTTCTGCTCTCTTCTCCAGTCTTTTATGAGCAGCTTCCTTAGTCTAATTAAAGCAGAGAACCCAGCTGTCTTCCCCTCTGCTTCAGAGAGCTAAGGGAAGAACTCCAGGAAAATCACTCTTCAGGGACTCCACAGGGATAGCCAGGATCTAAGAACTGGGAATTTAATTCTCAAGCTCCAGATTTCCCAGAGCTAAAAGGGAGCTACGTTTGCGAGTTACATTAGGACCCGCTCCAAGTCCTGTGTTTTGGTGCAGCCACAGGCACGAGAGGGGGGGATTTAAAGGAAAGCAAGTAAAAATATGGCATTTCCCACCCGACCTGATCCTGTTCACTCCCAGGTCAGCTGCGAACAGCCCCCAGTCCTGCACAGCAGCAGGCACTGCCTGGTGAGAGTGAGGTAGGATGGGGCAGTTCCTTCCAGCTGTGGGTCAGACACAGAGGAAACCTCCAAAGGCTTTTGCTCTTTGTGCTTCCCCTTTGCTCCTGCCAAAGGGGCCACAGTGTTAATCAGGGGTGGGGTGATTGAGAACTGTGACGCTTTCTAGGAGGGGACAAGGGATGGCCACAAACCCACTTCTCAAGAGATGACACCTGCGCCCACCTGAACCCAAGTTTGCCTCCTCTTCCCTGAGAACACGCAGCAGGAGGAACAGGGATAGAATCATCAGGTTTTCGTGAACCAACCAGAAAGCATTTCAAAATTTCACTTCAACAGAGACAAATTCTATTTCACACCTTTGGCAGGCTGGCTTCATCAAACATTTTTCTCCCCAAGAAAGTTGGAAAATGCTGTCTGTCTCTGAGAAATACCATGATCCTGTTGCCTGTGTCTTTCTCGGTGACTGCCCATGTGAAAGACAAGCATCTGCACAGCTGAGCCTGGGAAAGCCGAGCAACATGGGACGTGTGGGCTGACACCAGCATCTGCCAGCAAGCCCTGCATCATCTCAGAGGGATGGATTACCTCGGCAGCCTCCTGTCCTCCCAAGGACAGAGCTCAGGAACAGGAGGGAACAGGGCTGGATGTGCCATGTCCCATTGCAGTGCTCCTCTGCGAGGAGACGGTGCTTTGCCATCCCTGCAGGATGAGGGAACCCAAGGCAGGGAGCACCAGCAAAGTTCTGACTTGTCTAAAACTGGGATTTTGCTGCCCTCATCAGTTTACAGCCCTTGGAATTACCTGGCTTGCTTGTGCCTGAAGCTGACCCTCGAGATGAGCTTCCCCAAAGACATTGCAGCTCATTAAAAACTGCACTAAACAGTTGGCTGTGGATCTAGGAGAGGTGGCCTTGCTGCATGATTAAGAAAAGTAAAATGAACTACTGGAAACTGTATAGTCACTAATGAATTTCCTTGGAAAAGTCAGAGGTTAAATACAAATGTCAACAACAGGATCCCAAGCTGTCCTCAATTTCATCAGTGAAATGGTCAATGCAGGCTACTGGCTCCAAAGACAAATATTTAGAATAAAAATAGAAAGGTCAGCCCAGAGAAATGCAGACTTTGCAAAGCCAATTAAATAAAACCCTCAGGATAGATTGTATAGTGATGATATCCCAGTACACTCCTGTATTAAATCAGATCAATATAGGAATGCACTTAAAACTAATTTTTGAGAGCTCCAAGCAATACACAATAGGGTAAATTGCCTCTGAACACTGTGGAAAGCGGATACTTCAGGTGAGCATGACGAACAATGATCTTAATTTTACTGTGTTGAAAACTCCCTGGCCTTGAAAGAAGCGATATATTTGTATTAAAATTAACAGTGTTCCCTCACTGGCACAGGGGAGTTGATACAGCAGGTCAAAATTAGTAAATTACAGAAAATATGTGTTTATGGATATACCAGGGCTTAAAGAGAAGATGTTTAGTGCTCACATTGCCACATAGGAGCTGGATTATGCTCAGATTGATCCCATCAGATGATCTATTCCTCACAGACCATTCTTTTAAATACATTGGGTGCAAAATACACCAAAAAAACCTTAATGGTTTGGATTTTGTTCGGAAATTAGCTGGCCTAGTTAGGGAACTGCTTAAAAGCAGATTGTGTCTGGTGTGAAGGGGCGATGCTGACAAGCTACGTACTTGTGACACGAGGATGTGACATGTGCAAGGGAAATCTTCTCCTCCGTCCTATTAGAAGTTCCATTAAATGAGGGATCATAAATATCTGCTGCTTTTTACCACGTGCATCGCACAAAGAATTATGCCCCGTTGCACCTCCAGCTTCTAAGACCTGCAAAGTTGGAATATTCCAGAGAAAGTTAAACATCCACCCTCGACTCATCAGTTATCAACACCACACTGCCTGGTCTGGATCAACAGGATTTGAATTAAAAGTCGCTCCCTAATCCTCCTCTTTGACAGGAAAATATCTATGCATTTAAAGCATCATCTGCTTCATTCCTTCACTCATCAGAAGAGCTTATCTGCAGTCCTAGACAAGTGAGAACATTCGAAGTTATGTGTGAAAAGCAAATTGGGAAAAGAAGGGTGATAAATTTATTGACAGTGGTCAATATGTTCAAAAGTTTGAATGAAAATCTGAATGGTGCAAAGATAAAACACACCCTAATTGTGTAGTAAGCCAAGACAGTTTTCACAGTGCTTTGATCTGTTTAGTATTTTACATTCATAATTAAAAAGTGCCTACTAATGCATTTACCTGAGATATGTTCTGATCACTCAGGGAATAAGGCTGCTTTTTCTCATTTATAAAGCTGAAACAACTTGTTTCCCTTTTTCAAGGTGGGAGAATACAAATTTTACAATATTTTTATGAAAATTTATCATTTGACTAAGAAAACAAACAGTTCTAAAATAAAATGTACAATTAGAAGTCTCTTTCTGCTACTTGTTTACAGAGTAGGCTTTGAACTGAAAACCCAGCTGATTTTGCCCTTAGATACAAATAAAGTTTCTAAAGCCTAAATGAAAAAGGAAGTCCATAGAACAGCTCATGTACACGGTCAGCTTCTGTTGTTAAGTCTTGGAAAGGCCTCAGCTTCAAGGTCTGCTTAGCTACTCATTCACCCAGTTTTGAATTATTAAACGTGTTTGCTTTTCACAAATTTCCTCTAATCTGCCCACCTCGATTTTTTTGGTGAGAACCGAGGGAAGAATTGAGCTTGGCATTTTGGTGAGCTCCCATTGCCGGCTCAAGAGAGGCATGGATCAGCCATACCCCAATTTATGGAATCTAAAAACTATACTTAAAATACACATAGAAAGTCACAGTGACTTGAAAGATCACTTTCTTCTTCCACAGGGGAAATCCCACGGAGACTCAAGTAGAAAAGCCCAACAACTGTGTTTGAGAAACAGAGCTGAAGCAGCAGAGGGTTATCCAGGATGGATAACCAGAGCTTTTCTTCATTAGTAGTATAGAAAAAAAGGTTGGGTAACCTAAAAATATCCTGAAAGGCTGCCACAGAAATTTTTCACCACTTTACTGGTGGTGGAAAAAAGAAAAAGAAATCTTGATTTTTGACTGCTTGAGGAGATTTTCCAAGACTAAAGACTTTTTTGCTCTCTTATCCCTCTGCTCCTCCCAGGTGCCAAGAAAATTGTAAACAAGACTAATAATGAGAGGGAAATCACTTCAATGCAAAGTGGTATTCTGGAGTAAAAGGACTTCTGGAGTTCTTATTTCTTCCCCCAAGCAACATCGCGTTCTTGCCTGGGCCATGATCTCCAGGCAGAACTATGATTACAGCAATGATAAAACATCAGAAATAAGTCATTAAAACACCTCACACACAAATCTTTTATTCTCCAAGTGAAATGGAAAATGCTGAAGAATCACCACAAGTGAGAATAAGCAGACTAATTTTCAAATAAATTCTTTCCATATCATTCCCTTACAGGGCCATCATTAACCTCGACATGTTGGTATTTGCTTTTTGAACTGCCTGACTTTTACCCTGAGGCTGCTACAGCCTCTCTGCCCTCAGAAATGCCACTCAAAGTGCCACTGAATTCCAGACCCTCTGACCACAGACACAACCGTTGAGCACTGTGCCAGCTGACAGCCCTACAAGCACACAAGGATTTTTTTCCCATGAAGAGAAACACCAGCAAATTGAATTACTGTGCTAACAGGAGCAAATAAAATTTATTTAGAAAAGGAACGCTTAGTGATATTATCTAATTAAAATTATTCAGACTTGCTTTGCACTGTCAGTGTTTTGAAGAAGGATAGCAGGTAGTACAGTATCTAGTCCCTGTGAATTTATTAGTGTTGAGCTTTAACCCTACAACTGTCAGCTCTGATTGGAAAAATTACGTTCAAGGTTTTGTAGCAAGAAGTGATTAAGTGCATTTACAAAGTGAGGACATCCGTTCCCAAGCTGCCTAACATCAATTAAAGGAGGCCAAATTAAATCGATGTTCTAATTCTACAAAATTAATGGTAACTTTTTTTTAATAGATGTAACAACATTTCCCTGAGGTCCTGTAATAAATTCTTATCACAGCAACTCATGTAGAAAGTAAATGGTTACCTATCCATGAAAATGCCATGTTTAAAACCAGTTATGGGAACGATGACAATAGGGCTCCTAATGGTTCCAGTGTTCTTCCAGGCATTTTATACTTGATTTAATGTTTGAGAGTCCTTTACTTTTAAACATGGGGAAAGTATGACGGAAAAAAAAATTCTGGTTCATTATGGAAGTATTAATTTTTTCACACTAGTTCACTTTAAATAGAGCATTCCCCTAAACTCACGGGATCAGGAGCTAATTAAGGTTACTTGTAATTACTTTTAATCAAAATGCAGTCATATGCCTTCACTTTACGTCATTTTATAAAAGACAAAAGGGATTTTTTAATTTGTTTTTTTTGGTTAGTTTTGGTTTTAAGTGTTAGGTGGCATAAACCAACTATGTCAGTTTTTCATATCATCGTTCCTGCTCAGGAGTTGAAGAGAGCAGAGATATTTCACATGCACTTTTACAGTCTAGAAGCTGAGGTGAAGGCATCTACTTCTTATGGCAGAGTATCCCAGTGCCGCTGGGTGTGGGTCGTAAGGAATTAGATACCATAGCACCTGCGGGAGAAGCAGCTGAATTAATGCCTCGTATGTTTCTAAACTTTCACATTCTCTCTACCATAATGCTCTTATAATTATTAGAAAAGATACATTTGACTACTCTCTATGGCTCCTTTAATTTATTATTTCAAGTATTAGGTAAAGAGCTATAAACCAAAATTTCTGATAGTTACAGCCACATTCAGGAATATTTTGTCACTGCCATTAACTCTTTCTGGAGGATCTCTCCTAAAACACGGTCCTGAGCAGAATCATAATTGAATATATCATCCGTATTACAGTGAATAAAGTATTTATTGAAAGCTTAACTGAAACAGGATTAAATTAATCTGCCTTTTTTGGTTCAGCTTTCTGTTTATGTAAGTCTAGGCCTTAACCTGCTACGGGGCTTCTCTTCTGAAAAGTACAACCGGTGTTCAATTGCCTTCTTGAGTTAAGTCCATGCAAGACAAACTAAACTAATGAACATAACCCAGTTCTTGAATACTGATTTTATAAATTCAACACAGTCTTGGTATCGATTTAAAATGCGGTTTTGTAACACAGGTTTTGTAGTGATGCTTCAAAATTCATTAAACACCACGGATATTTCCTCATAGAACATTATTCTGGTCTCCTGACAATCGGTGGCTTTACCAACATGTAATCATCTATGTTTATCTGTAGATGCCCTTGTGTTATTTGTCAGGATAAATCATCTAGAGCTCAAACACGGTGCTGTTTTCAATTTCATGTTTTCCGAAGTCCTGCTGAATGTGAAGAGCTGTTCAGCTGGGAGCTGCTTTGCCTCCCCAGAGAAGTTACAGCAAAAAACATTCACTGAATCCAGAGCAGGAAAGAAATTCTCGTGTTACGTTTGAAGTCTAAGAATGTAAAGTCTGCATGAAAAAGTAATCGAATTTAAAAGATTGAACTCTTTGAGCTTCTCTAGATGGTTTGGAATCTACTCTGAATTTCTTCAAATCCTACTCAGGACAACATTCACTGTGTCCTTTGGGAACAAAGGGCACTAAGGAAGAAGGAAATGAGATACAGCGAGGAGAGCAATTTTCAAACCAACTGCTGGGAGTCACTCTGTTGTAGAAACCCTGTAAAGATGATTCTGAAGACTCTGTCCTAGTCCCAAAATCATAAACTCCCAATCCGACAATGTCCTTTAGTTAGGAGACACTTTAGTAATTCAGCAAATAATTCATCATATGCGAATAATTCATTATAATGTGAATACACCACTTCCAGACTACAAGTACTTGGAAACTCTTTATGAGACCAGAAATTGAAATCATGTTTCAATGGCAAAGAAATGTGGAACTGCTGGGGGGGAAAGTGCCTTAACAAGCACCTATACACCCTGGGCTGCCTCTGTCATCTGCCGTTTCCTAAGGTGGAAGATGCAGATCTTCCCAAAGCGAAGAGTGGCTTCCCCTACAACAGACACGCTTTGATTATGACCTCTGAGAAAACTCAAGAAAAGGAAATATTTTGTCTATGCCTTGTTGATCCTTCTTCAAAGTTGCCATTACTGAGGAGGAGAAAGGGTCTATTTCACCCTTTACTTCTCAGCTCCCCACTTTTCTCCAGCACATGAGAGACTCTCCCAAGTCTATTCATCTATTTTCTCCTCCTCTGCGATACTGGGCAGCAGTTTCTCTCTTTTTTCCTCCCTGAGGCAGCTACACCAGTAGAGGTACTACTGTTCAGCTTCCCAGGATCCAGCTTATGAAAAGCAGGGGACAGAGAACAATGCTTCTTTTCCTCTTGCCCCTATTGCAGCAACATGAACATTTCTCCAACCAACCACTGCAGTTTTAAATCGTCTCAAACCCTCCCTGAGTTTTTACAGAAGGGCAGGAAACACGTTTGGTGGCTGTTAAACATGAATAGGAAAGCAAAATATTTTAGTACTTCAGTCAAAAGAATAAACCAAATACACACAGTCCCCAAACACCACCTCAGAATTCTGCTTATTCACCTTTGCAGCGAGTGTTGCTACTACGTAAATTGATTTTTAAATGTACAGTGTGGATGGGCAGCAGCACCTTTCCACAACTTGCTAGTCAAGTGCCAAACTAAAATGCTGCTTGGCTCACAATTGCTTTATCTGGGACTAGATGTTACCTATATTAACATTTTTTATAAACACATTATTTCGCCTAAACATAAACCCCTCATGCTCTGTAAGTGCTGAATCAACGTGTTTGTACTGATGGAAACACTCCCTTTGTCCTGCCATGGATCTTATGGTTTGTTTGCTCCAAACTACTCACATTTCATGCAGAAACTTTCCCCACAATATCTCTTTTGCCCATTTTGTGCACGACGTTAAGCAGCAGCACAGGGTTTAATGAATAAGAAATTCAGTCTTTTCTGCATTTTCGCATATAAATTAAAGCTGTTGAACTAAATACCTCATGGAAAGATATCTTTTTTTGACCAGACACTGCAGTTCTCAGGCTGAGATCTTCTTCTGTTTAAAAGTGACATGTGGGGACTGATTATTAACAATTTAAACTCCCCTTTCTCTTCCTCAGCTTCTGCCACCTTCTACCTAAACTGAGATCACGTTCACTGCTCTTAAAACCTGGCACGGTTCCATTAAGGCCCAGCTCCATTAAAGTTTATGAAGCTCTGCCAATTTACATGGCAGAGAATTTGGCCCATGGTTTGTTTAAAGGTTATAAGCCTTGCCTGCAAATACTACAATTCCGCGTGGAATTCAGCTACTCTTTAATTTCTACAGCTGCCCATGTCAGCCAAAAGGTCTTTACTTTAGACTCTAAATGAAATAGAACAATGAAAATGTTAACCACCTTTCAGTATTCTTATAGGCACTTAAGAAAGGAAATTTTATCGCATTAATTTACACTGTACCTATGAAATTTCGTCTTTTGCCCTTGCTGCTGTAAATCATTTTTGTTCAATATCCAGAGAAAAGAAAACTTCTTTTTTCACCAATTATAGAAATAAAATAAAAGGCAGATGTATATTCACTCTACTTTTTACTGACAGAATTTCCAGTATAGGTTTTCAGTGTATAAGCTGAATAACCACCTGTACTCCTGCTAACGGGATTTAGAATAATTAGTCAAAGGAAAGAGAACAGTCCCCAAACAAATTTCACTAGGCATGAGGATGGAAGAAAACCTTTGTAAGAATCAGAAAAAAGTTACTTTGAAATGTCTGGCTCCTTATTTTAAACAGCCAATGGTGAATATTAATGTATTTGCAGCCAAAACTTCCTTTTGATATTTTTCTGTGAGTACACTTCTTTTGTTAACGATGTACTTCATAAACATGACAATTGTTGCCCATGATTTTTCCCAGCACACAGCCAAGGAATACATCCAATTTTAATGGGAAGAGCATGCAAAGGCCTTCTGAATGTTAGTCCTTGCAGAAGGAAGAGATTTATCTTCAAACAAAGATCTACTTAAATATGTTTGTGACAGCTGAGGAATTTATCTCCAATTCTTTTTGCCTGTGGTGTGCCACGTTGCTATTTTCCCCATAGCAGCACGCAAGAAGCAAACGAAGATGTCATATACATAATACGGAGATAAAAAATGACCCTATTTCCATGTCCATGTGATAAATGGAATGAAAGTTCAGTGAACACGTATTTGCACATTAATTGAACTGCATGATTCTGTCCTGTTCAATCAAGTCACTACTCTATGTACCACAGGAAATTTTTCCCCAAGAACCATTAAACCAACTTTATCGCTTAAACACATACACATTTTCACCTATTTATCTTCCTGCCTTGCCAAGGTAGAAGAAAAAAGTTACCTCTGCGTATTCACATGATTGAAAACACATACACAGGAATTTATATAGTACTGCATCACATCACTATAATGAGAATCTGAACTAAGTGTTGCTGTTCACTGTAATAATCAGAGAACAAAGGTATTTGATCAACTTTTGTAACCTATAAATATTTAGGAGACATTTGGGCTTTGAGAATATTAAGTTTTCCCTCAGAAATCAAGTTTCCTTTGGCTGATTTAATCATCAAGATCAATATGGCACATCTAGAGCTGTGACAGTGTGATACTCTTGAAATCCACAACTGAGCACTGAGGAAAGTGTGATTAATGCAGCACCTTTAAAACCTTCATCAAAACACGTCCAGATTCTCCTATAGGCAGTGAAAACTTACAGCATTCAGCAAGAGGACATGGAAGGAAAGTGAGAAACAGAATCAATAAACAAAGTGCACTTTCAAGTCAATACCAACCCTTTAGTGAGACAAGCTCATATTCACTTCTGTCGCCATCAAATTACTGATGCGCTTTACTGAAACCCATTCTGGAGCCACATGTCCATAAAAATGTGTGTGTTTATATAGACACATGCAGAAAAGGCATGCAGGAGGCTTCACAGCTGTCATTATTAAACCTAATTTTCTTCAGAAGCCTCTTGGGAGTCCTGTCCAAATAGATTTGGGTGGGACAGGGGGGTTGCTGTTGGTGATGCAATTTTCAGATCCTTGGGGGGAAATTCCAGTTTCAGACTCAGTGGTCAATATGAATCCAAACAGCCACATCACAGCTGTGGAGGTCTGGGTGCAACATTTCCCCTCCAGGAGCTCACTCTCCAAAGTGCAGTGCCATCCAACACGATGCCAGCCTCGGGTCCCACCCTGTCCCATAAACAGCCTTGCAGCCCTGACCAAAGGGACTGGGCAGCACTTGGGTGAGAGAAGGACAAAAGAGAAGCCTCTGGAAACTTCACAAAGCAGACCTCAAAAGAAAGACAGAGGCTCAAAAAACTCAACCAAAAAAAAACCCCAAAAAACCAGAAAACCAACCCCAAACAAATCCAAGAAAACCCCAAAACTCCAAACCCAGTTAAAAGACTGTTAGCAGAGATAGAGACTTTCCTGGGGAAGGTTGTGCAACTAGGAATGAAGCGGATTGAGGTATCTGAATTAGTCCATGGACCATTTCTCATACATATATTGAAAAAAAAATCCAAGTCTGAAGCCTCTATAGGCAACAGGGGCTCAGCTACCAGAGCCACACATAAGAACCTGCATGGTATCACAGCCATGAAGATTTCAGTCAACAAATATTCTGACCTTGTTTCGTTATCCCTCTCCTAGGAGCACCACGATGCACCTGGGTACTCTTCAGACTGTGCTGGGACAGCTGAAAAAGCACCTTTTTAAGAGCCTACAAGGCCCAAGCTTTTGTCATTTGAACTGATTAAAGGCAATTTATGTGTCCAAGTCCTTGCCAAACCGGATGACAATTAAAGCCTAGTACTTATTTAAAGAAATACAAAATGAAGGCTCAAGTTCCAATCATATATGTTTTATAAATGCTCTATTTAATAATATATAATCAGTAAATTAGACAACTGGTTGTGTCTCAACTGATGTATTGCACGATTCAGTCTAGCTGGGGGTTTACGAAAGTTTGTAATTTCCATTCATTATCTTTTGTTGAACTACTTGCTTTTCAGTGGTAGAAGCTTCTGCTTCCATGAGTAAAGTAGTCCCCAAACCATAAATTATATCCTACAGTTTTGACATCATTTATTTTCATACCATTATACATGCCAACCTTTTGACTACTCAAGATCAAAAGAGTTGCTCTCCAGGCTCATATTTCACTATAGCTCTCATATTTTATGCAGCAAATTAGGTTTTACAGTAGCAGCTACAGCAAGACTGTCTCTCAGACTGCACGGCTTAAAATTACTGCACAGGATTTCAGACGGAAGGAGCACAATCCTAGAAATTCATGCTCAAGTTAAAAATGGATGAAAACTTTGTATAATTCTTCTCCATCCATTTTGTACAGTCTTTACACATATATATGTAGCTAATGTGGTTAAACCTCAAAATTATAAAAGGAAGTCAGGATTCTGCCTTTAGCAATAAAAGTTGGAGGGGAATCTATCAAATCCTGACAAAGGCAGGTATTTGATAGGTTCAGTCACATCCGAGGGTCACCCACCAGGCACACACTGCCATGAATTTCCTTCCTGCCACGTTTGGAATGTCCATATTAACTTGTCAGGATAATTGCTACAGCTGGGAGCTCCCATCACTGACAATCAAGGGTTTATTGGGTATCTGAAGACACAGTAGGTGCTCAGCAGGATTTATATGTGACACTGAGATACCCAGAGACGCCTTTCACTGGGATTTCAGACCCATACTCAGCTTATATGATTGAAAAATACTTTTTAGTGGAAATTACTTAAGGCACGGCATCAAAATCCCAACTTCTGCGCAGTTACCACTGTTCAGTTCTAAGAGCTTGAAAATTAAAAATAATTTTAATTTATAGTTCTTGATTTTGCACTTGAAATTATAAATATTCTTAGTTATATTACACAGAATTATGGCATTATTGCAATTATCTTTTGAAGAAAAAATACTAATATAAATTGTGTATAAATACCTATTTATACACCATTTGTGACAGCTTGATTTAGCCAAATCTAAAGTGATTTCAACAGATCAAGCAAAAATTACAATCTTACTGCAATAATTATCCTCTTGATAAATTCTAAAGTCCTACTACAAACGTTTTAAACTCCTTAAAATAATCAAGATTATGACTATAAGGAAATGTTTAGCTATACTCCCATAGATAGGTAGTTTTCTGAAAATGCAAACATTTTCTTGCTGTATATACATTAAAGATTAAACAAAAACCTTAGAACAATACTAATAGCAAATTCTTTATTAGTCATCAAGACTGATCACTCCATGCCTCATTCCACTTGTAGGGAAGAGGGAATATAGAGCTGGATAAGATTAACAATGCACAGTTTCAATCAAACGCTGTGGCTGATGCAAAGTATTGATGCATCAGAACAGGGAGAAGCTGTAATCCACTCACTCATCCTGAAAAACAACCCGAAAATAGAAATGGAAATGTCTCCTGTCCTGAGCACGCACGTCCCCTGCAGTGATGGCACACGAGGTCCTTGCATGTTAAGTGTGCTTGGGAGAATAAAGTAGGGCAGGGAGTGGAGGAAGACTGAATGACATGTTTTTATCTGCCGTGGGGTTTTAATACAGCACCTGCAATTTGCCCTGACAGCATCCAGCCAAGCATTCATCTTTCCCCAGATAAAGTTTCCATTGATATCATAGTTTTCCCATAGAAATCAGACAGCCAACAGGATTTAAAAATTCCTCATGCGCTAACGGAAGGAATTATAAGTGTACCGGGAACAGAGCACACCGCAAACCACCAAAGCAGTCACAGTAGAACAATATTGGTAGAGGCATATTTTCTGAGCAAGCTCTGCTATCTGTTTGCACACACATTTTACTGACTCCTTTTCCAAAATGCATTAGTTCACCTTGGCATTAGGAGCAGGAAGGAGAAGCAGGTATGGTGCTGCTGGCAGTGAGCCCCCCAGCCCTGCTGCTGCCTCACCACGAGACTTCCTCCATTTCTCTCGAGCCACGTTCGGTATCACCTCCAGAGCGTGGCAGGCATCGGGCAGAGCGTGCAACACACGCCTGTGCACAGCCTGGCAGGCTGGGATTGCACCTGGGGCCGCCAGGATCCGTGCAAGGCAAGCAGACAGCAATATCAGCCAGCACAAACCCTTGCCATCGGCCTCCACGGTGGCTTTCAGACCAGATCTGCCATGGACACCTTGCATATGCGTCGCTCACATCGCTCATGCAAACGTATTTCCTGCAAGCAGACATGATTTTTCATAAACATTTTACAAATTAAAAAAACCAGTGAAAATTGTCTGTCCTGTCAGAGAGTTCTCCTCTCTCCACCCCACAGAGGGAGCAGCAAAGGGTGGATGAAGGGAATACATGTGCTGGCCTTTTCTGAACAACGCTGCTCCCCAGGCCTGACCCGTTCCTTCCATGTCAGGGAAGTGGGGGGCTTGACAGTGACATTTCCTGATAATCAAGGGCCTGATGGATCGTTGTATAAATTAGTCACCCTTTTGTTATCATTAGAGCCATATTCTCCTTATTATATTTCCTGTAAACTCTGATTTAATAACCTCCTTGGGCTTTGAGCTGATTTTGGTTCGGTTTTATTGAGACATATTGGCACCCTTTTCTTTGTGAGAGTAAAAAATAGGCTGCCTTGACATTCCTCCCATAAAAGCAGGCAGAGAGCTAACACACAGTTATGCTGAACTTGTATTTCAATCAGGCATGACCTCTCACTTCTCACAAGAAGGCCTTGAACTTCACTGTATCATTTATTCAGATTTTGCAGAGGAAAAGAGGAATCACAACAAGCTTTCTGTGTTCTATTTTGGTAACACCATTTGTTTCAGAAAGAGGAAAAGAAATTATGCTTTTCCTAACATAAAGATCATTTATACTCACTGCTAATTAGAAAGAAGAACACTCTGGAAAGTCAAATAGTTTGCTGAATGAGCCATCTTTCCATGGGGAAAAATGTGCATACAAAAAACAATAAAAGAACTAGATGCCATATACCTGTGATAGATAAAGTTAGCAGAACTGAAAAAAAGGCATTCCTCAAACTGTTGTTCCAGCAAATTACATGAAAAGTTATTTTATTGTGTGTGTCATGGCAATTGCTACAGTATACAGCTGTATTAGAGACTGATCTCAGGCCCATTTTGTAATGGCATTAACAGAGTCTGTTATGGGTTTGAACAAGAAACCAGGGTAAGCTGTGGTAAAAATCTTTGTGTTTCACTACCTATGCACAAGTTATTCCTTTTTAAGATGCCTCTAACTTGCATATTTACGAGACTACGACCCTAACAGACACATCGTGGGCAGATTTGGCAATTATTTTTGGAAGGCTTTGCTGCCTACAGCTTTGACTCTGTCACTATTTGCTGGCCCTTTGTGTTAAAAGATGGAAGGAAGGTCCTGGGATCACTTGACAGCTTCCTCTAGATGTTCTTGTCTCTCTAGTGCAACGTGGCAACCAGCACTTAGAAAAAACCCAGCTGGTTTGTATCCTCCTAAAACATTCAATAGCAGCACAAACATGGTAAGTTTTCATCCAGACATCATACAAAATTTACTAAGGGAACACAGCAGTGTCACCTAAGAACAAAGAAAGAGGAATAAACAAATTTCGAGACCACTCGGAGCAACCAAGTAGAGGCTCTAATAAAAGATTTTAGAAAACAAATGTAAGTGGTTTTTATTCCAAAGCAGGCCAGAGATCTTCCACACAAGCACCGCAGCAGCAAACAACGGAGGAGCTCTAAAGGGACAAGACATGACACAAAGGTAAGCCAGAACAAGGGGATTTGGGGTTGTATCTTTCTCAGAACTGTTCGTGAAGACCCAAAGGTAAAGCAAAATCAAATCAAATCAAATCAGGCAAAACACAGGGCCACTATTCTCAAAGCTGAGGAAATGTCCTGTATGTCTTGTCATCCCCACAGTTATGTAAGGCCTCAAAAGTACACCAGAACTGCAGTGCTATGCCCATAGAGGTTTCAGGAAGAAATTTTGGGAAGTTTGCCATTATGTCAAAGGAGTCATTTCCCTCAAGCTGAAAATTCATCAACCAGTTCTGCGTGCCTATTATCATTTTATTTGCTATTTTATGTGAGTTACTCCACTGAATTCAGTCAGATTATTTCCAAACAACATTAATGTCCCGATTCAGGAAAATATTTCATTATCCTTTACCTTCAACTAGGATTTGCCCTGCATTGGGGAACATTGGCAATCCTTCTGAGTACTTTCTTGAAGGGGAGAAACAGCACACAACCATAACCTCTCACACCCAGATCTGTGCCTACAAAGCCAGCAGGTCCACAGGCTGGAGCACAAAGGTCAGCTGGTGAGCTCTTAAACAACCAAATGTGTTAACTCAAGGTTTTCAAATTAATAGAGTACTAACAAACAAAGCAACTCCACTGACCGACTCAGAAACTTGCAATATTCCTCGAATTTTACACACACAAGAGAAAAAAGTACATGAGAACATTTTACAAATAAATAAGAAAACAGACCATATAGAAGGCAGCAAAGTCAATAGTAGTACCTGCACAGCGACAAATCTCAGCCCTCAAAATCCCATTTAAAACCAAGAAACTGAAAATGACTATCAGTGGGCTCTTGATATAACAGCACCAAACATTTGAACAGTGCAACAGTGAAAAAACAGATACAAATCCTACTCCCGAAACTCCCTGAGACAAGCCAAGTATGCAATTGAATCAGACCAGCTAAATTGAACACTGATATTACAGTCTTAATCTAAATAAAAATGAATGATCTCATTCTTTTGCAGTATGCAAGTGAACTCGTGTTCTTGTTCCTTAAAGTAACTAGCACAGTTTATCTATTCTCTTTAATAATGCAATTTAATTTACCAAAGGCTCGTATTAAAAATTTATCTGACTCCAGCAGTTAGAGTCACCTACACATTTTGTCACAGTTAAACATTAGCTTTGGAGCACATCACAAATTCCCTGCTGTGAGTCCGAGAAGGGTTTCGTAGAGGAACACTCTGAGCTTCCAATTGACATTACAAATAAATGAGTCGGGAACTGTGCACCACATTAAAATATCTGCCAGTTATTAAAAGTGCAATGACTTGTTCAGCAGCAATGTTCAGAAGAGGCAAATGCAGTTGAACACATTTATGCTCACAAAGGACTGCCACTTTTGCTTTAGCAATCAGTTATTCAAAACATACTCCAATAATCGGAATAATTTCACCTCTAAGAACACCTTCAGACCATTCAGAACTACTCACGTGTCAAGAGAAAAGCTGACAAAATAACTTTGAGTCCAAAAGGCTCAAGCTAACCTGCAGCAATGTCAAGTACCCAAAGTAGGCAACGTACAACACTGCCAATGGCACTCCAGAATTCAACGAGAACTCAGCTCCTCACAAAATTCAGCTGCTCTTTCACGTCCCAGTCTGTTCAAGCAGCTCATGGCATATGGTACAAGAAGAGTGAGGCAAACCAGGCATGGAGGTGGACAGAACCCGTGCCAACCCCCAGAACCACCTCTGGAGCAGGTACAAACCTTCCTGGCTGAAGAGCAAAGGAGAAAAATGGTAGGGCACAGGGAAAGGTCAGCTTGCACCTTCTGGGGGTGGGAAACAAAACACACAGCCAACAGACCTCTCAACTGAGAGGTTTTGATGCCATGGAAATCCTCAGAAAGAGCTGCACAATGGCAAAACTTTCTTAGAAGGACTTTATGAGCTTAAATATTGTTATACCATGACCAGGTTTCCAAAGATTGGCTCATTAAGCACTAGAAGCAGCACAAATGCCATCCTGAAGTAACTTAAACTTTCACCCCAAAAGCTGTAAGCAAGCTGGCCTCTCTGGCAGAAGCACAGACAGCTATTTAACATTCCATCAGTGTAAGACAGAATTTCCTACCTCGGCTTTGCTGGCATCCAGCGATGTCAAAACCTGAAAATTACAGGAAAAATGCATTAGTATTGATCCAACAAAACAGGAGTGGGATTAATTGGCTTTTGAGGTAACTGACATCAATTGGTTGTTATGGCTTGAGGGAACAGAACTGAAGAGAACTGTCTTTCACACTGAGACTATTCACCCCTCATGCACATCAAAAGGCAAAAACAGGGATATATTAAGACTACAGTAAAATTCAGGAATTTTGGGTAAAAATTGGGGAAAAATACCAAAAGAGAACTGGAAAAAGATGTTTCTATTTTTACTAAATTTTAATTTGTTTCTGAGCAGAGATGAGGAGCAATGCAACGATAAGCTATTCCAACACAGACAATTCCCGGGATGCACTCTGAAAAGAGTTCAGTTCCACAGTGGTAGAAGCACCACAGTTTGAAGACCGTGTTCCATGTGGAGCGTGAGAAAGGAAGTTTTGCCAGATCCTTCTCACTAGGGACAATCTGCTGGGCACAGGTGTCCAGGGTTTGGCCACCTGGGAGCTCCAGTGCTGACTTCAGCAACCAAAGCTGCACTGAGCACAAACATCCATTTCTCCACCACTCAAGGGTTCCACTGAGCTCATTTAAGGTCGATGTCTAACACTAGGGAGATACAGAGTCAACTGCTATGAAAAACTGCACAAAATCCACTTCTGGCAATACAGACAAATTCATCATTTATGTTAAAGCAACTTAAACATTTTAAGACACGTATACATTGTTACAGGTCAAACAGCAGATGTGAAGTTAATAAGCTTTTATTAGGCTCTGAAGGCTGTAAAACCATGTTTGTAAAACAAAAATCTTTGTTAGAACTTAATGGCACAATATTGTCACCGCTTTCCTAGGTTGAAAAGCCCTTAATAGTCTCCTCACCAATTCCAGACTGACACCTAGCTATAATTCTGTCTCCAGGAGATCTTCCTTTGTCTTGGTGTTCATCATCACTTCTAAAGGCCATCACCAGTTCTCCCCAGCTCCAAGGAACAGGAGTGCCCAACCATGACCCTGTCTGAGGGAAGGAGGAGGAGAGCGCAGTGTTTATGGAACAGAGCTCAGCCTGCAGAGCAAAAGAGACAATTTGTGCGCAGAGCTGCTGCTCAATGGAAGACATCTGTGGATTCATCAAAAACTTATTCCAAAGGAATTTAGGAATGGAAATGAACTCCTGTCACATCACAACACGGTACCTGCAATCATAAATAGTTATTTAATTTAACCTGATTCAAACCCAGGTTCAGCTCTATTTGAAATGTGTATCTTTGTCACTAATGGGATTTTGGAAGCTGTTCAAGAATTTCTCTCACACAAGCAGAACTGAACTTATTTAAATTCTATTTATTTGCAAACAACCTATCACCTTTTTTTTTTGTTGTTGTTATTCCTCTCCATCAATATTTTTCAGTGTTAGCAGTTATTTTTCCTTTCCAAAATGAACCATACATAAAGCCTTCCCATCCATTCCCTGCTGGCATTCCCTCAGGTCACTCTGCTAGTGTCCCCTCACAAGAAGGTCTTTCCACTAATAGACTCAGTAGAGTTACACTCCACTTATATCAATTTAATTACATCTTTCTTGGAGGCAAATGCCTAAAAGCACATATCATAGAGGATATACCAAAAATCTGTCTTAAACCACCAGAATTTGGAGTAGAGCTTCCTGAAGCTGCCGTAAGTCCTGCTCTAAACCCTCTGCCAAAGGTGCCTATCTTCTCTCTCTATCAGCTATGCAAGAAATGTGAATAGAACTGAACAATGTGACTGTTCCAGCCAGGACTCACTAATGCCTTGCAAGGCAATTACTCTTCTCTTTTAATAATTCACCTTACCTGTCCAAAGACTGTATTTCTCTTTTATATTTTTCTATCTTCCTGGTACTTTATAGTCACCCAGTGGCCAGCTGGACCACTGGACATATTATGCCCCTATCTTTCTTCTCCAAGTTATTGTCTGATAAATCCCTGCTCAGCAGTGGAATTCCAGTTAGTTCCTAGAAGCATGACCTTTTTCTTGGTATTACTAACATTAATTCACTTTTATTTCAATCTGCAAGCCCATCCATCTCTTCCTGGATAACACACCCGGCTCCTCTGTGTTCGCAGTTCCTCCCAGCTTTACATTTTTATCAAATTCCATTAGCACATTCTTAGGCCAAGCATACTAATGAAAAATTATCAAATGAAATGACAAATAACTCAATAGAGTGACGCTGCTAAGAGGAGCTTTATGTTGAGCACTGCAGCACCAGCTGCCCCTGATACAGCAGGTCAGGGTGCCAGGCTGTCACACCAGAGTCATCCTGGTGAGGTACTTCAGCAGCCCGAGCTACACAGCTGAGAGAACATCTGCATCCAGGCTGGACACAGGGACATGAACATACCCTGAGTTATTTCTGGGAACGCCGCAAAATGATCCTCACACCAGAGGGATTAGGATCTTTAATAGTATACTCACCACTGTACCAACGGAGACAAAGATGGAGTGTTTCTGCTTAAAATAATGGCATTCCTCAAGCTAATGTTTAATTAATAAACAGTAAAACACATTAATTTAATATTATGGGTCAAATAACACTCGTGAAATTAATGAGCTGACTATTGTTAGTCTGTGAAGACCTGACAATTATCTAAAAGTTTTAACAGTTATTTTTATGTAAGTTTATGCGTCTCAACGCAGTGAATTATCATTCTATTTGTGTGACTGATTTCTTCCTCCCCCTCGCTCCTACCCCCCTGTTCCTGAAACTCGTAATTTCTAGCCCAGCAGCTGTATCTCCTGTCATGTTTGAGAAGGCAGTGAATGAAGACATGGGAGCTGTATAACGGGTATGACAGAGAATTGCAGTTCCAAGTCATTCTTTGCTGAGGCTTTTGAGGAAGTGTCTGTGTGTCACAGTGTGATCACTCAATTAAATCCTCTGAGAAGGTACTGCCAGGTCTCAAGCTCCTTAAGCAGAGCTAAGATCTGCAGCCAAGCCACCCGAGGTACAAAACCAATTTATTCACCCCCATCCCAGACAATCCTGGGTGAGGAAGTATCTGGAGTGATGTCTCCATGATAAGTTAATTGTTCCAGAAGGTGGGAGTGGGACGAGCCAAGGCAAGGGAGGAGCAGAGAGGAGAACTGGGGTGCAGACAAGGTGCTGTCATAATTAGTTCATCTCATTTCCCTTTGCAGATCCCCCTACTGCACTAATCTATTGCTCTGCCCCACGAGTTGTGTGAGGGATGATGTTCATTTACTGTCTCCTGCTGTTCCCCCACATTTTATGCCCTAGTTAAAACCACAGCAATTTCACCAAGAGGAATTATGGCTCAGGTGAGGGATCCTTGTCTCTCTCACCATAATCCCTCTGTGACATAACAAAATCGTGGGTTTATGTCACTTTCCCAAGGAAGATGCAATTTATTCTTCTTGTGCTACAAGCTAGATGTGACTGACAGAAAACATCTTTAAAATGGCTTTTTTGCTATTCCTGGAAGTTGCGCTCAATGCAGAACTTCCCATTTTACAGGAGGAATCCTGCGAATACTGGCAAAAACATAGACATGGTGATAACACTGCAAAAAAAGTACAGTCTTTTAAACTATCTTTACTGCTTTTAGCATTTAGAAAGGTCTTATCTTGAGGTGCATGCATCTGCACTTCCTCTCTCCAGAACGAACAGAGGACAATATTTGCCATTCTAAACCAGAAAGCAAATAGCTGCTATTTGTTACGTATCTCAAGCCAACACCTTACCAGAAAGAAATAAAGGAAGCTTTCTTGAACGAAGAAAGCTCCTCAAACATGAAACTGGAAAGCTCATTTAATGTCAATTTAGTATTTAAAGTACATGAAATTCCCTGTGTCGAAATTCAAAGGCAAAAAAAAAAAAAAGTTAAAAATGGAAAGGTACATGCTTTGAGCCAGGATGGCCTGAAGGTAAGTGACCATTTCACTGAACTGTCCCATCTCATCCACATGTGAAGCCCTTTTTCTGTCACTGATTTTTCTAAAAAAGAAATTTTCTTAATTTTTTTCACCTTCTCACATCAATCGGAATCCTGTACATTTAAAAAAAAAAAACCAACCAGTTTTTACCTTTAGTATCTTTCCCTCTTCCTGGGTTCCTATGGAATGAGAGAAGAGATTTTAAAAAATGAGGCCAGGACTAGAAAAAAAAAATGCTGCAAACAAACACTCAAAATAAGCTAAAGAAAACCATCTTTGTCAGTTTGGACTTTGGACATTTGTTTGGAATCTTAGGCAAAGAGGATTTTAGGCATGAAGAAAAGATATAAACCTAGAAATAGTATTAATGGGGTTGGAATTGTTAACGACAAGACAGAATTAATTTTGTTTCCTTTTAGACACAGTATCTGACAGACAGACAGTCCTGGAGACCAACAGCTCCACTGCTGAACCAGCCTTGAACCTGCTGCAGTAACACCCTACGAGGGAACTCAGCAAGATTTGCACTGACGAAATCAAGGGCAGGGACTTGACAAGGTCCTGTGGGTGTCCTGGCATTTATCTGAACAAATGTGAAATTCTACATTTAAAGGTTTGCCTCACGGAGCTCAGGCAGTGTTAAAAATTACAATTTGATAATCACTGTGCTGCAACCTTTTATTAAATTGGGAATCCACCTGTGGGTCGGGAGGGATGGGGGATTGATTGCCCACTGGCTTTTCCCATTTTTTTGTCTGCCTGGAGCAGTTACCGGCCTGGCTCCTCAGGATTCAGAACAGATTTCTGATTGTGTTTCACAGTCCAGGCCACTGAGCAGAATCTGAGCTGCTGGAGCTATTTTATGACAGGGTGCAAAGAAACCAGCCCTATGCTGAGTGTTCTTCACTCCCTCTGACTCCATGATGTGAACAATTACCTGTAATATCACTGCTTCACTGTGATAAACAACAGCAGGGGAACAGGAGGAAAAAACCAGATGAAAACAAACAAACCAACCAGCCTTTAGGAATATTGCAGTGTACTGTCTGGCACTTCTAGTGTTGACAAAATTAGAAAAATAAGCCAAACCATATTGTAATGCTTTGCTTCCTAAAGCACTGGGCCTTTGAAACACGGAATTCTAATGCATCTTGCCAAATTTAGTGAAGAAATCATGATAAATATAGCTGTACATCTAATTTTTTTCTTTAAATATATCTAAATCTCTCCATCAAAAGCATAGAAAAACATGCATGCAAGAGAGATCACCTTCTTGCTAAAGCAGCTCTTCTTGCTAATTCATTAGTTTCCATTCATCTCCTTCTTGATTTCTAAAAGCAGTTCTGGAAGGTGAAGTAAAATGAACTTTTACATCCCCACTCCTTAGACTTCCAAGAAACCCTACATGACCCTTTATAAACCTAATCCTTAATGGTCACCAAAGCTCCTGAGTATCAGGAAGGTGGAACTTCACCCAAAAATGTTCACTCATGGAGGCTGGGTTTTTTCATTTGTGTTCTTGCCCTTGCTCTGACTAATGCTCAGATAAAGTTCTGAAGTAAAACTCTTTTTCTTGATTAACATCCTGGATATTTTTTTTAAAACTGGCTGTGAAGGCTTTAAGAGGTTTATTTACAGTGACTCCTCTCTTCACCATATAAACAAGATGGCCAAACTGAGACCCTCTAGAAAAGTGAACTCTCAGATGGATTTTTGCCCGGGACATGAAAATGAACGCCTGTATTTTTAAAAGCCAAGGTTTAATTTTTTTAAAGAAAGCCCTGGGCCCCATAGAAGCTGTGAGGGTAAAATGTTGCTCTTCAGTACTTGCTCCTGAAAGCACAAGTGAGAAATTCCTGGGATATCCTGCAGGATCAGCTCTCTGGGGCTTCCACAAGGCTAAACACAACCACCTATGGCTGTTACACATGACTGCCCGTTAAAAAAATCCAATCTATTAAAGACATACATGAATGGAATATGCTGAAGGAAGAACGGGGGGAATCAAGACTCATATTTCATAGATATGTATCTTTAATTAAATTTTGCTCAGTTTATTTACTGCTATGGATAACAGCATTAGGTTACTCCAAATTTCTGTTAACTCAGTAAGTATGCAGGCAATGCCTTTAGCAGTTGGTGAAAAATATATCTGCCCTTAACTACTTCCTAATAATATTTGTGATGCTCAGTTAATATCGGCTGTTTAAGATTTTTAAGCTAAATTTGCTCTATAAATCAGTCTGCAGAATGTGGAGTAGTTATCGTGGATAGTTCACTTAATATAAGTAGTCGCAGTCATAATGTCATCTTTTTAAAAATTTCTGTAGTGTAACCTGAATAAACTCTGCAAAATAAATAAATAAATAAGAGGAAAACAATCCCTGAAACACCTGTTCTAACTAACTTATACAATGATTTTCATGAAAGATTCTGTAAATTTGCGTGTCTGGTACAAAGCAGTTGGAAAATAACGTGATTTTCTCTTTGAAATTGGAATTCATTTTTACAAAGCAACCCAAGCTGCACAGAACTTGCCAAATGGCTCCTCTTTAATTTTGGGAATAAATTCCATTACTCTTACAATGAGATAATGAGAGAAAACATCAAGACACAATAAGTTAACCACAAAAAATACACAGGTTTTGTGTGCAATAAAATGTATGGCCTTTGTTTGCTGTCCTTTTAAAAGTAACCTAAACCTACTTTATCCATACCTTTAGCAAAATGTCCACATGCACTGCTGCACTGCTGCCTAGGAGAATCTTGGCAATTTCTATACGTCAACGAAAGTAGGATTTCATGCTTATTGGATGGTAGAAGTTCATGATCTAGAGTGCAACTGCAATAAACTAAATCTGAAATTCAAGGTAAACAAAGCATTTTCAAGTAAACTGTTGAGCCACTACAGCCTTTCCATGGATTCTAGTAAAAATGACATTAATGCTCCCTGCTTAATTTAGCAAGAAAAAACCCCAAACAACTGGAATATAAATATAAACAGAAAGATCTCTGGTGATTTTTCTTCATGTGTCAATAATTTTGTAAGGCTCCAGAGTGCCGAGGCAAGAGGACAGAGTGAAAAGGCAGCAATGAAACAATTCCCTGGCCATGCCTGCCTCACAACACCCAGCAGCACTATTAGCACTATCCATTTCACCCAGGAGCAATAAACTCACATTTTTTGGAATGCCCACATTATGCCGGAATAATATAAAAATAGATGATGAAGCAAAAATGAGATAGATTTAGCCCCGGTGTCCTGCAGTAACTGCCATAATTGCACAGCCAGCTCATTATAGAAAGTCAGTCCCTTGAGCCTCCCCTGTCCCAGTTAAGTGACAGTAATAGAAAGCAGCTGTATGAGGACATCAGGTCAGCAGAATCATTAGCCCCGAAAATTGCATCCCCATCCCTCCTGTGCGGCAGCCAGGCGTTCACACACCATCAGCCTCCCAAACACGAGGTCAAACATTATGATGAACTTAACCCAGTAACTCCATTAACAGTGACCCGTGGCTCGCAGCTCCCAGGCAGCCCACACTTCTGGAAACTTCCAGCAGTTTAATGAATTTTGGCTGCTGCCCTGTGCCCTGGGCTCCCCAGCCCTGGGGCAGTGCTGACCGCAGAAGGGCCAGTGTCCATGGCAGGGGACACCCCTGGACCCTCGGCTGCCTCAGGGTCTCATCGCCTCTCTTGGGGGACAGGAGCTGGGTAATGGCACTGCCAGAGCTGAGACATCTCCCAGCTCTGCCCAGGTCACGGGAAGGTGATGCTGCCAGCAGCCACCACCATAAACAGGAGTAGCCGGACATCTTACCCCCCACAAAATCTCATCCGTTGTTTGTTAACCACTCGGATAACTCAAACAGGACAAGCTGTGTTTGTAGGGAGTTATTTTGGTGCCATGGGGTTAACACTGGGCTGGCGCCTCCCAGCTGCCAATAAACATCTTGGTTTGAAGGGAGATCTGATAGGGTAAGCTGGATTTCTGACTGACACCCATCCACTTTACAGCCATAAATGCCACACCAAACTTTCACAAAGTAGAAATCTTCCATGCGTTTTCCTGGAAATGTGTGGAGTTTCTCCCATGAGTAAGGTGCCTACTCCATGGTTACTACCTTGAGGTTAAGTGAAGGAATCTGTACATTATCGTTATTTTGGTAGTAAGTTACCAACTCCTAATCAATACCATTTCTTTTGTCAGTTTTAATATAGGTACCTTGATATCATGCACTGTTTTATGATGCCATAATCTACTATATTTTTTTAGTTTTATGCAGTGTAGTAAGTAATTCTGATTAAGATCTTCCATCTGTTATCTTTTGTCTGTTCATGTGTCTTAATAAATAATTCATTTTTATACAAATATATCTGATTTGCCATCATTTGAGCTTGCGGGACAAAGCACTTCAATTATACCTCTGTGACTTCCTTAAATTTAAACGGTTGTGAAACCTGAGGCTAAGGAAGGATTTCCCTTCATTTAAACCCCTTTCTGGGAAGGAGTTTAAATGCACTAAGGGGTTCTTTCTGCCCCTTTTACTCAGGGCACCTCAGAGTCCCACACATGTGTGAGGAGCAGCTGGGGCAGCTCTTGCAAGAGCTGGGCAGTGAGACTGGGCAGTGCGGTGGCCCAGGGTGCTTCAAGTCCCCAACAGCCACTCCCGGGGCCACTAGCCATGGGCAACAGTGGCCTCTCAGGCGCCCTCCTCACCTGCTTTGACCAGCAGAGATCCCCTCCCAAATAAATCCTTCTATGAACACAACATCCCCCCGAGAACAGCCGCCGCACCATTGCACACTCCCAGTTTTCAGGGTGTTGTTTGGAGCCAGGTGTGGATTTGAGGGACAGTGATGGGAAGCAGCACGCAGTGTGGGCCAGGTCCTGAAGTGACAGCCACACGCACGGCTGTGCTGTCCTCGGCTGCCAGGGGCCGAAGGTCTGGCCTGGTACAAACACAAATTCCCATATCCCAGGGGGACTTGTTGCCTCCTCCATCATTTATCATCCGTGCTCCGAGGCCATGAGGCACAGAAATGAAGACGGAGCTCTTTGCCAGTGTTCCCATGCGTTCTGATTAAAATGCAGCCTGTGAAGTCAGCCAAGGTCCTCTCAGGTCCGGACGCTCATTCCCACCTTTCCCAGGGATGAGTCTCCTGGCAGGACGAGCGTGTCCACAGCCCTTGGGCAAAGCAAGGCCCCGCCTTCGTGGTCCTGATGAGTTTTGGTCACAAAAGCAACAGCCCCTCCATCAATGGCAAAGACTAAACAAGTTTGACTATATGCTGATGTTCTTCAAATTGTTTCTACCAGCACCAGTTCTGGATGGTTTGTTTTGGGGAAATTAATGATGATACGCCAAGGTCGTTGCACCTCTGCTGTAGCGAACAGATGTTGACACATTAATGCCACCGGCCTGTGCTGCACCAGGACAGAGATGCTCCTGCTTGTCACTGCATGAGCTGAGGCAAAACCAGCCACACCAAACAGCCCAGTCTAAGAAATTCAGTCTAAAATGCAAACATTTGAAGAAAAGAGCTCCTGCACTTTCCAAAGCCATTACTCTGTATAATCATCAAAACACGCCACTTTCCTTTTTCTTAAAAATCAAACCAAAGCCAGCAGAACAATGAGAAACCGAATCTTTTTTTTCCTCTCAGCAGCACAGACCGTTTTCGATGCCATTTGCAAGCTGCCTATTTATCCCTGACATTCACAGCTTGAGTATACCTCCAGTTCAGGTCGCTCTCTTACACCGAGGTAGAAATAATCAAGTATTTTTCCATCTCTTTGCTGGGACGACTCAGAGCTGATGGTGCATATCCACAGCTCTGTTAAGCTGGTGTGAGATGCTCGCGGTAAACTGCACAGGAGGAAGACATCACCATTCCCAAAGATTCCAGTCAGTAGAGAAAGCAGCACCCTTGTGACTGGGAGGGAGGAGGACTGGGGCGGTTTGATGTCTAAACTGAAGTAAACACTTCCTTCTTAATAACCTCATAGCAGCAACACATTTAAAACATTAAAAAAGGGGCTGGGAATAGATCAGTAGGATGAGAGCAGCGAGATACTTCACCAGGATAAAGCAATGCACAGCCCCTTTACCTGTGGGGAAGTTTAAGATTCGTGGTATTTTTCAGTTTTAACTACCTAAAGTACTTCCTTTAAATGAATTTTACTATATTTGGGGGCTATTACTGCAAAATGAATTACATAAAGGGCATCGGTGCCCTAAGAGTTAGCTACATAAGTGCCATGTGTCAGAAAATTCAGAATTTTGAGTTATATTTTAAAATGTGTAACTTCTGACAGCAAGACAGTCACTGTAGCTGGAAATGGATAGCAATTCTTCCATCACCCCGGCCCCAAACGAGGGACTTGACATCAGAACAGCTTGAAAGTCCATTTAAACTGTGACAGGGCTGCAAAAAGCCCTCAACAGAAGCATTTCCTAAGAGAAAGACTCATCTGTTTCTAAGCTACAGCTGTTGTTCATTCAATACTGATAGGCATACAAAATAAGAGATGTATCACTCGCTCTCAAACCCAGATGTAAGCTATTCAAATCCTTTACTCCTGATTTCTCAGAATTAGGAAGGTGATACCTGTCTCTTGGCTGTGTTTGATGCTGCAAACCTTCCTCCCTGTGAACTGGGACAAATAAATTTGAAATTTCCCCCATAAATATTCCCTCAGCACGGCGGCACTTTCAGCAGTGCTGCAGGAGCCACCCTCACAGCATCTCCTTCCTCTTCTGACCATCACCCAGAGCTCACTGACACACCAGTTATTAGAATTCCTAACATTTATGAATATGAAAAGAGTCTTAATCCTTGGAGCGAAAGATCACAGCAAGAGATGCTTATAATTTCCTAGGGCAGGAAGAAAATAGTGCAATGAATTATGTAAAATACTTTAAATATGGGCACTACTGAAAGCCTTAAATTAGGAAGCAGAAACTGTCAATAAGCAACACCTATTCTCTTCAGGAGAGGATCCTCTGACTTTAAAGATGTGGTTAAAAAGCAGGATGATGTACAGATAATATGCTGCACATCTCAGAGTTTAAATCTAAGCAATGTAATAAAATGCAGTAACAAATGGTGTCCCTCAAGGGTCCTGCAGAAATAGCTTTGTCTTTTGGAATCTTCCCTGTGCAAAAAATATTCAAAAATAAATCAGCTTTTCTTTAAGCTCTCTGCTCTAGGATTTATGTACAGTGAATGATTAAAAATAATTAAGAAGTCCATGCAAATGCTTTCCAATTACAATGTAGGCCTTAAACACTCTTGATCAGGAGGCTCTAATACTAAACCAGGTCTTGTTGAAAATCCCTTTCAAAGCAAATGAAAACCTCCTGCTTATGAACCTTGAGTCAGGTCCTTCTGTTTAGACCAAGGGAACACTACAGGGCTCCATCAGTTCAAGATGATAAACCAGCAAAAAACCACCAACAACCAGATTCTGGAGAGAGAAACCATGTCAGTATAAAATAAAAGTAAATTCAGTTTCACTTAAAGGAGTTTAGTGGAAGTTGCTGTTTCAAAATAAAAAGAACGCAAAAGCATTGCTGAAGCCCCACATAATGCACCAAGTTACAGCCAGAGTGGATCAGGAACACACAGCTGGACAAGCACAGCGCTGTCTGGAACTTGTGTGTACAGGCTGGCTCCCTTTCATACCCTGAAAGTTATTTTATTATATATTATTCTGAGGGAGGCGACTGCTTTAAATGAGAGAGATGTTTACAGGTGATGTTTCGGGAGCTGCCACAAAATTAACCCAAACCCTGCATCAGAGCAGCCAAGGCTGAGGCCCCCAGTCCAACACAAATGGTTCCTAAAACTGGCGATGTTTAGCACAAGCCTCGGCATCACAGGCTATCCTTCTCCAGCTGTTACTAAGAAACAAACGGCACAAGAGTTCTGCTCTCCGCTTCCATACTTCTGAATAATCATCACCATTATTCCACAGGCTACCAAAGTCAGGCTGTCACCTGCCTTTTGATTTCCCTGACTCCAGGCTGTTTGTCACCTCAGCAGGGCCCGTTCCTGCTGATTTCCTCAGCAACCCCATCCCCACAGTCGGGCTCAGGGAAAGAACCCCTGCCTGAAAGTGGAGGGGGCACAGGGGACAAGCAGCTCCTCGGGCTGCTAGAAGATAATCTGACATTACCTGACAGAGGGAAACCATGGCTCAAACACTGCTCTGAATCTTGTTTCCATGGCTGAGGGAAGTTTAAACAACCCAGCAAATCTAGAAATCCAAGCAGAAAAAGCAAACTCCTCTCCAGTCACAGCTCTGTGGGTAGGTGTGAAGGGCAGGGCTGGCATGGAATTAATCCAGTGTGGAAGCTCTACAGCGCTAAACGCTGCTCTGAGATGCTGGCTCTGTTTGTGGTACCAGCCTGCCTACGCTGTGCTTGCTCTAAAACCACTTGTCTCTATCCACCAGTGCTCCCATCAGTCCATATTGTTAATTTTTTATTTCTCAATCAAGAATTCATGGAGGTTAGTGTGACATTGCTGCAAATATCCTCACAGGCTAGTAAATGTAAATAATGGATACGACTCCAGAAATACCAACCAGCCTCTCGTTGTTTTGGGACACTTAAATCGTGCCTGCCCCAACTCACCTGCCAGTAAACAAACGGGCTTCTCTCTGCACTGCAGTAAATCCCTCATCTTTCAGGAAAATTAAATGTGTCATTGAAATGGCTGCAGTTTTGGTAAGTGCACACAGACATTTAACTGTGACAGTGCTCACAAAGATGCACTGAGTGCAAGTATCTCCTTTCCCTTCAGAAAACATACTGCAAAATGCTAACAAATTTTCAGAGGCTCTGGTGAATTTTAACACAGTTATTGCATTTCAGACCACATTGCAGTAAACTACATCTCCCTCTTTACATTTCTGCTAATTTCTGTCATTTATTTAAAAATTCTATAATGAACAGCTGCTATTGAGGGCCCAATTGCTCCTCCTGTTTTCCATTTAACCACAGTTAAATAAGGCAGCCTCCCTTATTTCCTTTTGTGTTGAAAAGGACTTTTACAGCATGACCGACACAACATATTTGTTAGATTTCTACTAATTAATTTTCCATGAACCTTTCAGCATGAAAAAGAAAAAAATCTCACATTTCTGCATGAAAAATGAATTATATGTTCTCCATTTCCTTAGAAATTTACATTCTGGGCTCATCTGTGCCACATATTCTTTATGGATAATGAGCAAGGCATCCTCACTTAGCTGTCACTGAGGCAGTGAAATGTTTACAGTGTGCACTTTGGAGTTTCTGGCAGCTTAGATTCCAAGAATATTTCTTATTCACGACAATAAGCCCTGTCCTAAATTTCCCTTGCACATGAACAGAAAAAGATTGATCTGAAGAATCCTTGAACTTTGCTGACCCGCAGTAATGCTGTTTTAAGAAAGGTTAGTTCAGATACTTCACGCTCATGATCTGTTTCATATGATGTGACAAAGACTCTTTTATGCCCTTGACATCCTGCAGAACTTCTTGGGAAACTGAAAATACCCACTAATGAAGAGACAAATGTCTTCATTATGAAGCTTACAAACAGAATACACACTGTGTAACTTTTGAGCATATTCTCCTCCCATATTTATTCTGTAACATTCTGGGGACAGACTATTGACAGGCAAAAGAAACCTCCCGCCTGAATCTCCTGCCAGTTTTGTGCAGGAGATTTCACTTAACTCATGAGAAATATCTCTCTTTAATTACCTCTCTGAAGTCATTCTTCAGCAAAGTCATAAGAATGTGCCCGTTGTAAAGATTATGTTAAGATTTCATTTATGTGCGCAGGTCCAGTCACAGGCTCACAATGACATGCTTAAGCCTCTGGGCTTTATTGAACCAGGACCTGGAAAAAAATGATCTTTTATGCTTCGTTCTTAGAAAACCTCATATAGTTTGAATAAATCTTTGAAATGTAACCAAAAGAATCTCACACGAGATTGTCTTTCATTGAAGTCATAACATCCAATTCATGTAGATACAGTTGGAAGGTTATTGCTGTCAAGTTTTGAACTCGGGCCGTGAAAGACATAAAAAGTGACAGATTTCCTCCCTAAAAAGGAGAACAGCGCCTGCACAGAGCCCTCTGCAAACCTCTCCTTCCTCAGCACAGCTCCTGCACCAACCTCAGCCTACTCAAATCTACTGGGGTTGTTTTCTGTAATCAATCTAATTTCCAAGTGTAATTATTAACATAGGTTTTAATTAAATGAATCTAAAGAAAAGTCAGTTATTAAATGTTAACAATTCAAACACTTCAAGTGCCTTTTTGAGTTCTGACTTGGAAAATCTGGATTAATTCTCAAAGGTCTTTCATATAGTTACCAATTCTAAAGGAATTTTTAAAATCTATTTAAACCTATGTTTTCCATATATTACTCCAAAATGTTCATCAGTTCATCAGGAGTAATTGCATTTTGCAGAATGGGGCAACTTTAGCCATTCCGGGAGTGTTGGTACCACGACTTTTCTGACATTTCAGCAGTTCTTCTGCTTATATTATTTTCCCTAGAAAATTATATTTAAAAAAATAAATAAAAAGAAGATATTTTTGTTGCATAAAATTCTGGTGCAGTGGGTAGAACAGCAATCCTAAGCCTTCTCAGACATATAGAAAAACCCCAATCTAAAGCAATGCTGTTTTCAGACAAGTTGTTGTTTTCACACCAATTATCCTGTGACTCAGTAACATCTTGATAATAAATGAAATAATGTAAAAGTATTTCTTGCCAATGATGGAGGCCCCCCAGCCTTTTTAAATTTTCATATTAACTTGTCAGAGGCGAACCTCTCAGATCTGAACTGGCAGCTGGGAATACACAAGCAGTATTTCAGTATTCTCTGCAACATCACTGGGTTTGTTCTTTGCCACACTGGATAGTGACCGGAAAAGTACTTTCAGAGTTACACCATGAGAGGGGCAGAGAAAAAAGGAGTTCTGCACTCTGTGCCAACCTCTAGATTTCTGAAGGTTCAACGCAACACAACTAATCAGCCACAGAAGGAAAAACCAAGGTTTTTGTGCAGGCAAGGAGAAATTGTACCTGGTATTTCTTTTTGTAAACCGAATGGCCCCCAGCCTACTGTGGAAGTCTAAATTAAAACTTAGATAATTACAGCAACAGTCAGGAGATAAATTATTAGAGCAGATCTTCATACAATAGCATTAGCTCTTCAGAAGGTCTGCTAAGGACCCTGACAGAGACGTTAAAATCAAAGCGAGCAAGAAACTAGCAGGAGATCCAGTCAAGCTAAAAAGGTTATACAAGGCAATCAGTTATGATCTCCAGCCTTAGTTTTTGAGATCTGTGCTATTTCCAAAAAACAAAGAGATGCAAATACCTTGAATCCATGTGAAGAAACCCAGGAGTCCATTTTTCCACGTAACTCCAAAATCAAAAGGAAAAAGCGCATGTTGCAATTCTAAGTTCAATTTGGGGTGACTGATCCAGAGTTCAACCCATGCAGCAAAGTTAGGAGCCTTCTACCCGGCCTTTCAATTAATATTCAGATATGTCAGCCCTGAATTTGTCCTGTCTCCTCCGAGGCTTTGAGACTCCAGACTTTCCCATTCCACTCTACAGGGAAACTCACTGTTGATGATGTGCAAAAGACAACAAGTCACAGGTAAGAGAGGTACAACCAAGCACCTGAGACACACTTAGAGTAAAAATTAGGCTTTACTTCATATTAAAAACTTGAGGCAAAATTAACGGCCACCCCCTAGACACGACAAGGGACAGTACAAGAGGCAAGGCATCCTCTGCATTCTGGTGACCGAGAATTTTCTGTAGAGAAACGTGGGATAAAACTTCTGCAAGAAACTGATTCAATTGGAATTCTGTCTGCATTTAGAAGCTAATACAAATTCCAGCTTTTTAGTTTTAAAAAAAAAATCACATCCCTCTCTACCTAGGAGATTTGAAAGATGTATTTCCTAGAAAGTATTACACAATTAAGCTATTTTTACTGCTGTGTACACTACAGAAAACCAATTGTCAGAGAAACACTTCACATTTTTCTCCACAGTTGTTTTTCTGTGCAAAGAGAATTGAAAATAATTAAAACATTTTCCTTAATTTCCCCACTGGAAAGGATACTAGGAAAGTCTGACTAGCAGGAAACATGTATTATTGATTTTTTTAATATTCTTACTTGTGAAGAGACATATTCCATTTCTCCTTTCAAGGAGAGGATCCCTGATAGCCGTTATCGTGTTGTTGGAAAGGGAGGAAGCTGTATCTTCTCTTATTATTCCCCTGTTCTCACACTTCACATGTTACTTGACAGTGGAAACCTTGTAAGAAGGCTCATAATAAAGGAATGAAAAAATCAAAAAGCTTTCATCATCACCAAAATAATGTCTGTCTAAATGATGCTAACGGACTCGATTCCAAATGCAAATAGAGAAAATAAATGTTAATTTAGAAGAATGAAGTGACATAAACAGAATTACCTTAATTGTGCTTATCAGAAAACTTCCCTATTGTAATTGTGATTTAAATATTGTGGGCATAAGATTTGATTGCCTGAACAATTCCATTGATTACACATAAATTTGTCTTGAAAGGCAAACCTGCTTTACTTCAGCCTCTCACTTTTTTAACACCATCCAAAACGGAACTATAGAATATTCAAGGTCCCACCTTGCCCCATCCCCAAAAGGACTCAAGTACCTCCCCTACACGTGTGTTATTTGTTTTTCCCTCTCAAACCCAGCGTATTTCACATAACTAATTCAGAGAGCAATCAGGTAGAGAAGCATCCCAGAGCATCACAACTGCAGAGCAAGAGGAGACTCAGCTGGTGCTGAGCTGAGCTGGAGGCAGAAATTATTTTCCCCACACGGGTCATCATGAGCATCAGTCCTGAAGTCACAGTCACCTCTTGGTATTGTTCAGCAGCTCTGGCCTGAGACAGCAGTGTTGGTGTGAGGAGGGAAACCAGCTACAGCAACTCAGCAAAGCACCTGAAGCAGGCAGTAAAGTTACACACTGCTCTGAACGACTCGGAGAACTGAAGAATCAAATGAAGTGCTTTTCTCTGCCATCAGCCCTGTATTAGCTTTCTGCTTAATGCCGGCAAATTATCTTCTTTTTGTCTGTGGAGTTCACACCATTTTCAGAAGATGCACTTGCATACCAATGAGTTGTCACACAGCTCTTATAATTACTGCGCAGAGGTGCCGGGGCTGTCTCCTCCACGCTTTCTGTTTCTCTCCATTAATCTCTCCTGACTTTGCAAGAAGAGGCTGCCCAGAGCTTGGGATGAAAGAGCAAGTGCAGCAGCAGCAAACCTGCAGACAGAGATTGTATAACCCATCTTACACCGGTCTTTTCAAAAAACGGGATCTGTCCGTCTGCCCCCTGGTGTATTCTGCAGTTTCCCATTGTCTGCCTGTCCTGTGGAGCATGTCTGCAGCCCCTGCCCTGCTCTGCTGATGGACAGGCTCCTGACACAGCCTTCTGGCCTGGCCCTTCCCCGAGTGAGCAGTGCAGAGGATTTCAGCAGCGCACACAGCCTGGAAGCTGTGGCTCAGCACTGCCTTTAGCATGGGTGGCAGCAGAGTCTGTTCAGACAGAAGCTGAAGTTGCAAACAGCTCCAGCAGCCCAATTTCGGTTTCCTTCCATGCTTGTCTGAGATGTCATTTGGGGAAATTCATATATTTTCATGCACTTGCTTTCCACAAACTGGCTAGGAAATAAGGAAATTATATGCTCTAGGAGCTGTTGGTGGCCTGTCACATTGTTTTGGTCAGGGTTGCTCTGTTTGTATCGCGCTGAATTTTCAATCATCTACCTGTGACTTAGTGGTGACCCCAGAAAGAAGTTTTGGGGCATGAAGATGGAAAACGAGCTATACCCTCCTCATCTTACACTGTGCTTCACTGGGAACAACGCACAGCACAGCACGTGTGGATTTACAACTCAAGAACAATAAGCAACAGCATAGCATCAAAATGCACCTCTTATCTGAAACAGATTACTATAAAGGTCACTTTCCACCAGAAGTAAATAACATTCAGTTTGGGGGAATCACTGTAGGTGAAGGGGAAAGAAAGGCACTATTTGATTTGGGGGGAAATTGGTTAGACAGAAGGTGTTTCAAAATATAATCAAGAAATAATTAGAAAAAGGAACAAGCCAAAGGACAAACATCTGTGACAGAAGGATGTGGAGAGATAAACAAATCCTATGTATGACAGTTAATTTCAGTGGAGACCAGAATCCTGCTGGGCTACATTTGGATTAGTTTGTAAACACCCTGAGAAAAAAGAAAACTTACATTAATTTCAGTGTGAACGGTGGCAGCATCAACAACCAAAAGACTGGAAAACCAAACCCAAGACACTGAAAATACCAGATTTCAGCAAAACCACACCACATTGGGATAACAAATAACAGTAAAGGGAAACTACAGCAATTAACAGACCACAAGTTCTTCACAAGTCATGAGGCAAGAAGACTGAGAAACAAATGCACACTAAAATCCTGCACTTTGGTTTCCTAAATGCCACAGATGAGAGAGGGAAAGGCCCAGCTGGCATAACTCTAGCAGGACAAATCACTCTTCTAAGGCAGATGCCACTGGAGCCTTCATACTTTTCTCACTTGCTAACTGAGAACTGTGGTTTGTGAGAACTGAGACAACACTGCACAGAGCTAAAAAGGGAACTGCAGTGACAGTGAGGAGTGACGTTAATCCCGCTCCTTGCTGGGGGCTGTGCTGATCTGCCCCATGGAAGGTTCCTGCAGCTTCCCAAAGGGAGAGTGGCTGCCCTTCCTGCAGAGTCTGCAGCAAGTAACCTCCTCTGTGGGCCAGAAAGGTCAGGGAGGTTGGGTGGGACCTTCCCAGGGCTGCAGCTGAGCACTGCACGGAGCACCCAGACCAGGGGAGCGCTCCTGGGGACTCCCAGTCCCCTTCTCTCCCACCCATGAGTGAAGTCTAAGAGCAGTTGGTAAATGCAAAATTCACTATGGAGGAAATGAGAGAGAAGAATTCACAAGCCCAAACTCTGCTAATTTGCTCATCAGCCTGTTCTGTTTACATTTTGCTCAGCAGAAGATGGTCACCTCTGTAGACACAGTCTATGTGGGCAAATACACAAATTACAAATAATAATCGAGGCAGAACTGTGCTGTCACTTCAGCTGTTGGGTTGATGTGCCTTCGTCATGAAGGTGATGAAATAAGTCCAAACCCATATTTTGTTGGATGGTCATTGCAGAGAAAAGCAGCAGCGAGATGTTGAGAAGCATTGCAAGCTCCCTAATTGAGTTGCTGAAACAAATCTCTCAATGTGTTTTGTGATTAATTCTTTAGCTGAGTTGAAGTTTGTTTGTGAGCAGTCTTGGGTAAATACACAGTTACATAACTCTGCCTCACCATAAAATAAGTGTTATTAACAGCCCTCTATGGATAATCAAAGTTAAAATTTCTTTTTCTGCAAATATTCTGAAGTATTTGTTGAAAACTTGATGCCAGCATGCTTATTGAATACCAATAAACTCATCTGCCAGAGTATTTGGGAAAAGCAAACACAAAGCAGGTGCAAATGAACTCTGATTAAATTTGTTCAAAACTTCAAGCAAATACTAAAGTTAGAAGATGAGTGGAAATGTGTTTTTTCATATTTGGCTAGCTGTAATTGCAATTTCTATCCAGTCAAACCAGGGTAATTAAGCAAAAGACAAAAAAGAATCTGGCAGCAGGCTGAGCAAAGTAACCATTGCTAAAGGAAGAGAAAAAATAAGAGTACAGCGGTAATGTAAACAGAGTTAATAAGTGAATGTTACTACAACACCAAAACTCCAAACAAAGAAATATAAAGCAAGTTGTTATTAGGAAAACTGACTTAGCACGAATTAGTTACTAATAAAATTATGTTAATAATTGGCATCAACCACGATTTCAGGCTAAATTTAGTAACTGAGCACCAGTTCTCAGAACCTGAATTTGTTTTGAGCAGAAACAAAACAGGACTCCTGGTAAAGCAGGAAATATTTTGGCCTGGATTTCCAGCACCATGCAGCAGCTGATGGCAGCTAAACTGCCATCATCTGCTCCAAACATTTCTGGGGGCTTCATGGGATGTGCAAAAATATCCACAGCTTTAGGTTAAAGTCAGCTGTCACCTCAATTGCATTCCCCTTTGACAAATACGTGGTTATTTGCTAACATCATCACTACAGCTAAAACGAATTAGGTTAAACATAAAGGAATGAAAAAGAGACTACAGCTGAGCAGGAATGTTTGGTTTGGAGCAGGCAGAGAGGACATGGAGAAGAAAAGCCACTGTGTATTTAATAAAGTGGCTACTTTACCTTGGAACGCTTCCAGGATGATAAGCAACCCTATTTAAGGAACACAGTTACCTCCTGATTGTCAGCTTATGCAAATGACAGGAGCACAGAAGAATTAAGGGTAGAAGAGTAAAAATTATTTCCAGGAGAGATGAGTGCCTGTTCTTGAGAAGGAAAACATGAAGAATAAAACACTTTGATCCATGAACAAATTATCTGCATCTTCCTTCTGGACCCTATGGATTCGATTTGATTTTATCAATAGGTGATTTGATTTAAACTTTATAAAGGTTGTTTAAATGTTGTCTGGTACTAAGGTATCTTTTGCCGACCTGGAACCTGGTTGTTGACTGTCTTATTTGACTGAAAATATGTTCCACCTAGACCTTCATAAGATTCTGAACAACCCGATGGCTACTTCCAAGGAACTCACAGATGGGCAGAGAGGAACTTGTTGGTGGCAATAAAATCGTCATCCCTTCATCTGAGCAGGAGGAGTCTGAACACTCTGGGTAACCCAGGCAGACAGAAAGTCACTCAACACACAGGACAAAACCACTGTTCCTTAGTTAAAGTCACTGGGAAAACCTTCCCAGTAAGTTATTAGAATTAGTAATGTTTTCATGGGATTTTGGGATGGGCTTTCCAAGAGCTTCCAGTCAGGTGAGTAGAGAACACTTTTTTGCTACAGAACAAACCCCACCCTGTCTGGGGGGAAACAAAGAGGTGGGGGTCCCTCCTGAGCACCATTAATATCTTTGCTCTGTAGCAAACATCCACCACTATCAGATTAATAAAGAGATGGAAAAAACCTGCTGATGCTGCCGGATTTTCAGATTAAATGAATTCTTTCTTCGGTAAATTATTGGATTTTCCCAATGGTGACTTTCAGAAAACATCTGCTGAACTTTTGCAGAGCATTTTGTTTTTCTTTTAGCCACCAGTTAAAGCTTAAGGGATTTTGAGAGCAGAGTACTAAAATTTAGCTAGACCTTCCTTATTAAAAGGAAAATCTTCAGTAATTAGCTCTTCCCCTAACTGCTTTTTGGCTCTCATTACAAACAAAGTGCTATGCTAATATACCTTGTGTTGCAAATGTTTCACAATTCCTGCTAATCAAATTAAACTCAATTTTCAGCAAATAAACCCTCAATGCAGTTAATGGAAAACAAGGAACAGCGCTACTTTGCCTGAGAATGGGTCATTACCACAAGCTCCTAATTACAAGTACCTTAATGCATAATGTAAAGCACAGTCTTATATAGGCTCTTAAGAATTAAAGCTGTAGCAGGATCAAAGACTTGATGTGTCCTTGAATTTTTTATATGTACATTTGAATACAGATGGAGGAAAGCAACAAAGAGAAACAGAGCAAAGCTGCAAAACACAAAGATTCATTCACTTGCACACCCTTCAAAATGTATACTAATAATAATTTATGCAGTTTATGAGTCTGCAGAAAAAGACTGATTTTGACTCAGGACACATTCTGAAACCAATTTTCATTTGCCTCCTCCTCTACCCTCTTGATAGAGAATGTTTCACACCTACCAGTTAATGAAGGATTATTACTTTCCTCTAGAGTAAGCTGCAAATACAACCAAGGTTAAAGCAAAGGACGTTCATCCTGAATTAGGTTATATGATGCCATCAAACAGGAGCCCAGGTGATTGATGACATATTGCTATTACTGCACCAGGCATTTATCAATACTACACTGTGAATTATTTTCCAGTTTAGTTCTCTTATTGTCACATGATGGTATATTTTATCAAATTTACTTAACGGAGGGAAAAAAAAATAAAAACCCAGAGAGAAAAGCACTGGAAACAAGAGAAGGCATAATAAATCACTGTAACCAACATACAAAGTGCAGGCTCTGGCATCACTTGCCAGTCAGAATTCTGCTGTTCTGAATGAATTCACACAGGTTGCATTTTTTACTCTGAGATTTCAGAAACAATCTGCAGGAATGGGCACGGCAGCCACTGCAGCCCAGCCCACGAATCCCACCTTAACCAAGTCCCACAGAGCAATTCAGCTAGAATGCTACTATCACAAAAAAAGACTGCTTCACCAAACTAAAATTTTTTCATTCTTCTGAAAAATAATTTGCATCTATTTATTTTCCTGGAGAATTATTACACAGAGCTTTGAAACTTTCAGCAAGATGAACACTTTATGCTCTAACTCACTCTGGATATAAAGAATTCATGTTAAATTATACCTGGTGCAATTGTAAATCTTCACAATGTTACGTTTGCAAAATTTCTGCAGGTTGTTGTTAGATTCACGCTGTCTCTCCTCATCCTCATTATTATTAATACAACACGAACTGCCCGTGCCTATCCTCCTGACACCACAGAGTCTGTGAAAGCTGAGCTCTGTCTTTAGCTTTGTAGTTGTCCTCTCCCTGAAGGGCATGCAAGCACAGAATGGGAATTACGGCTATTTGAAAGAAAATTAGTTCCTATTTGGATATCCACGGAACTGTGGAGAAGGCAGGCTCTGGAAAATCCCACCTCTCACCCTGGGCCTCGTGAAACAAAAAATATTATTGTGAGTTTATGAACAGCAGTCAACAAACAGCAGATCCTTGTCCACCTCCCACTCACATTCACCTACTTTGGCCCACCTTTACAACCCAGAGGCAGAAGTAAACACTATAACCAGTCATGGAAGGGGTTTGTGCTAGTGAATAATACATTAAAATATTCAAAATTCAGTCAGCTTGAGAGGTGTTTACCTGTAGCTCTTGCAGAAGCAGCAATTGAGACAGACGCTCATCCTCCCACGAAGACAGAGAGGAATGGGATGGTTCTCTAGAGGAAAAGCTCTTAGAATTAGGGGTTGAATGGACAAATATTAGGAGTAACCTTGCTTAGCAACAGACCATTCAAATTTGAGCCCTGCCCAGTCAGTTCTGCTTGCTTTTAAGATTTCCCTTATGTGTCACTGAAGTATTTGACTATAAAATGCGTTATTATGAACAGCATTAAAAGTAATCAGTTTCTGACAAGGTGTTGGATAAAATGTTCTAATAGATTTAGAAAGTTTGTGAATACTGACTGTTTCTGAAGAACTTATTTCTATGTCTGAAGATAAATTGTCCTCAGATCTAGAACCTTAAGCTTCTGTTACTTACAGAGACCACCTATTTTAAATTTTCTGAACAATTTTTAGTTTTACCCAGACTTTACAGCTTTACTTTGTTCCAAATTAATAATTTGCATTTCTGGAATTTTCATCCCTTGTCTCTTGCCTTCCACCTTCTCTGCACTAAACATTGGTAGTACAGAGCAAAAAAAACCTACCCTGGGATCAAACCCAGATAGTTTCACTAAGGATCAGAATTCCTGTCCTTTGCACTGGCCATTTTTCCACAGACAGCACTCGATGTCTCACATTCCTCAGACTGGTTTATTCATGACAAACAAAGTGCCTTATCTCACCAAACTGCATTTCAAAATATTATGCAAATAGTTTTCTGACTACGTGTAAAATGCCCCATATCCATCTTCTAAACAGCTGTAATTTTCACCTTCTTTACTTAGATCTGCAGTGGTTTATGGATAATTTTGGTAAAAGAGGCTGAACTGAAATTCCATCTTACAAAGAAATAACGACCATGTTTTTTTCTGAATCACCTTCAAAACCAAAGGCAAAGCTTAATAGGCAAGTCAAGGGAATTTACAGGATCCAAAACATCTGTGCAAAACAAAACAAAAGAGCATTATAAAATTCAGTTTTATGGAAAAAATTAGGGTTCAGCTATGCAGCTTTGTGAGTACTGAATATGTTCATGTCCAAGAAGGGAAACCAAGAAATTATGCTCAGTAAGAACTTGAATATTTGTTTGTGTTTCTTCCAACTGCAGAGTAGCAAAAGTTTACAGCAGATCAGCAGAAATATAACACTATTATCTACCTTTACAAGGAAGTAGATGTGTAAAGTCTCTGATGCCTGCAGAACCCTTCCAAAAATAGGTTCGTTTCCAGTGTACAATCAGTCCACAGCCTTAATTTTCTTTTGGGTAACTTCCAGTAGTTTCAGCTGCACTATCTCCATTAGCATTAATAAATAGGATCTGTATAGTTTTAATTACTTCCCTTAAAACAGATTGAAACCACTGCGAGAAAGATAATTTCAATGAATTATATGCAAACAAAAAGATTTTCAAGATAGCACCTGTCCCTCCTTCTAGACTTTCGTATGATGACTCTCCTACTCCTGCACTGCCTCATTCCTCCAGGGAAGATTCCTGGCCTACAAATTGTTTGACTTAAATACTGCACTGTCACCTGATGGTATTCCAAAAATGATCCCAAGCTCTGCAGTTCATTCTCAACCAGGATATCATTGAAGACAGACTTTTAAACCCTCAGGAGAAAGCCTATCTTGTTTCTCAGACATCTGAGAAAGAAGTGAAGTGAGAATTAGAGGCTGATTTCTGGAAATACCTTCAGAGTGAGCACCAGGCAGTCCTGGAACACGATTTGAGTGCCATTCATTTTCTAATACAAACAAATAGAGATATAATTGCCAGACACACGTTGTTAAGGCATTGCTAATTACAGACAATAAACCAGAGATACAATCTTGCTCATATATTAGTAGAGGGAGACATCGCAGATACTGGGCTGATGTACAACTGACAGTGGAAAAGTGATATATTAATTTTGTGTGCACTAGTTTGATTTTCACAGTCACTCTTCTTTTTGATGACAACAGACAATTAGGAACAGAGACGTTTGCTTGCAGGTAACTCCAAACCAAAACCAGATCAAACTATTAAAGTAACAGTGGCACCTGCAAGTGGTATTTTCAGAGAAGAAGTACAAACGTATACACACAGAGGCTGTATTTGTAGAAATTGCCATGAAAGAATATTTCCCCCTTTTAATCTCATCAGAATAAGTGTCCCTGTTGTTCATCAGTATTTCTAAAATATGACGAAACTTTAAATCTGAATAAACAACATCAAGATCTGTAAACTCATCAAGGAAAACTCTGAAGAAAGTAAGATCCCTTTTTCGTATCTTTGCAACTAGAACAAACCTTGAGTTGTTTGTTAGACAATTCCACATGGAGTTTCATCTTTGCTGTCACTGCTTCACCATTAAAGTGTGTTGTTGTAAAACACTGGAGACTTCAGAGGCTTAAGCCAATATAAAAATCTCTGCAGTATGAAGTAATTTTATGTCACTACTCTGGTTATTTCAGAATTGGCTGCAAATAAGAGCCTGAGGATGATTTAATGTGTCCTCGACCCATCATGGCCATGGTTAAACAAAGTAAACACATCAGTCTTTAGCAGTTATTTATAACTGGAGGAAAAGCACAAACCAGCCACGGTAAACAGAGCACTGGAAAACGTTCTGAAGGGGAGCTAAAAGTATCTGAAAATGCCTTTCTTCACATATTTCTATATTCCATTTCTCAGTAAAATAAAATCCCAGTGACCATCCACAGGAGGATTTATTGGAACTAAAATCACCACTTCCAAATAAGATCCCAAGACACCACTGCTGAAGTGGAAATTTAGGCATTCAGATGTGATTACACACTGGCAACTGGCACTTCTAGTGCAGTTTTAAAATAGAACGACCGGCCTTCAGAGCTCATAGAAAAGACCCAGCTACTTCAAGGCGGAAAAGCCCAGATCCTGGAAACCTCTCTGTGATAATTTGGCCCCTGCAGTAGTAACTGCACCAGGACCCAACTCCATGGCACCGATGATGTTCTCTTTTCAATTTGCTCAGAGAGAGGATATTTACCTTGCTGTCTAAACCCCAGATTCCTCCAGCAGCCTCTGCTCCCTGACCTCTGCACTGGGGACTTCCTGAGGAGTCTGGGCCGAGGGTTTGCTGTCAGTGAGACGTGTAACGCCGGCACGCGGAGCCCCAGGCAGGTCGCCCTCTGCCCGGCATCAATAAAGGGTTTGTTTGCAACCAGGCCAAACCCAGAGACCTGTTTGCATAACTGTGAGGAGGAATTGATCCCGGGGAAACCATCCCAGCACAGCCCTGAGTGGCAGCTTGACAAACCGGACTGATATTGAGGTCTTTCATGTGCTCTGATCTGTGTTTGCAGCGAGAGGAGGGAAAGAGTGGGATGACTGGGAACGGTGTGAGCACGCTCCCAGCACGTTGGAAACTGCTTGGAAAATGAGACAATCTCACCACAAAGGACTGTGAAGTGCCACAGTAACCTACAGGATACGACTCCAATGAAGTCTTCCTGTTGGAATGCAGAACTGGAAATGGCAGTGTAGAGGCTCGTGGCTGCTGCACAACGTAACAGAGGCCCTTCTGAGGCAGGCACGAGCTGTAGGGTCCCTGGGGCCATGTCTGAGGAAGAATCACCCTTTCAGGAAATCTTAGTCTCAGGATTTAAGAGATCAGTGCTGGTCCGTGTCTGGCCAAACTGACAACTCACTTTCTTACATACTAGAATTGAGCATTATAATTGAGAAATGTGCCCAGATGGAGTCATGCATCATAATATTTGTCATCTAAGAAACCTAAAAGATGCCCAAAACCAAAAACCAATGACAAAAGTTTTGGGAAGTGGGTTTTGAATTGTTTTTTTGGTTTTTTGACTTGTTTTGGTTTTTTTTTTTTTGTCTTTTACCACAAACCTCTATTGAGCTGAAAGGAGACAATTTGGCCAATATCGTGGAGTTCCATTTTCCTCCTGAATATCAGTGTTACCTGTAATTTAGAGATCAGGACAACTCTATTCTTATCCATGCAGTCCCATACTGTGCCCTAGTGCTAGAAACAGTAGGAATTATTTGTAGAAGCAGTAGACAAAACTGTCTCCTGAGTGGTGCTGTTGCATGCTTAGAATTGCCAAGTTTTATGATGAGAGAGTCATGATTAGCTGAAAAAAAAGATTATTCCCAAGCATGAAAAATAAACTATCGGAAACAGTTTTCCTAAATTCTGCCTGTAGTTCTGTTGTAATTTTCTGGCTGTGAAAGATGTTTGGAAACCAGTACTGCTTGTCCTGTGTTAGCTTTGAGGTTGCTGTGTTCGACCTGAGGGCAGGGGTTCTTATTTTAGCATTAATGAAGCAGATTGCAATATTGGAAATCACACCCATGGCAGCACAACATTTATTTAAAGTTTAGCCTCCATGTCTTCTGTTATCTGCACTGGGCAGCCTCAAATCATAAATAAAAACTGAAACAATTCTCTCCCACAAACTCATTCCTTCCACAGCTTTGCCAGGTCCTCGCTGGTTCCCTTCCTTAATTATAGAATTCTTCTGAGGCACAGGATGCATGTTATTTTCATCGGTGAGAGATAAGAGATGTCAGCATAGAACTGAGCTTTTGCTATACTTAGTCATAATCCTCCTATCACTTAAAAAGGCAACTGGAGATCTTTTTCAATAAAGCCATCAACAGGGATTCAAACATAAACACTGGATTTAGGCACATAAGCTTAATTGACTTTCAAAAAGAGATGAGCATCTCTTCCACTTAGGCTTTTCTGATAACGCCACCCTGAGTAGCTCAGGTTTATGGATGCAATTATTAACTTTGGGGGGGAGGAGCCAAAAAGAAGAACATACAAAGATCACTATCTTGCTCTGTTCTTCATGGGGAAGTTTTCTAAAAAAAAGAAGAGTTAACGCATTCTTCCCGTAAAATTCTTTTCAATGTAAGAATTCTCAGAAGCACCTGCGCGCGATGCACTGTTATCTTTGTATTGATTTTCTGCAGTATCACATGGAACTGCAAAGTGTGCTGGTGATTTAATTGCAATTACATCGCACTGGAACGTCTAACATGAGTTACATAACAACCTTTATGATGCTTTCTCTCCCTGTATTTTTGCTTATAGTTTTATTTGATCCCTCTTCTCACAGACCCGTTTTATCTGTTCTCCCTTTCCCGTAATCCAAGGCTTACAAGGTCATGACATCGACTCCCATATTGAATGAGCCACTGAAACCAGGTAGCCCAGAGTGCCATTGATCCCTGATGAGCAGGGGGACATTTCCATCTAAATGAGGAGGATGAGGTTTGTGGCTCCCATTAAGGTTAATGGGGGTTATATGGCTGGGTCCTGGTGTACCATAACAAATGCTTGTCCCCTCAGCTGATTCATTCCAATCTTTGCGTACTGACAGAAAAAAAAATATTTTCAGGGGAAAAAAAAAAAGGATGGTGATTTAGAAGCACATCTCAGAGTTGTTCCATGTTTCTTCACTAACTTTCAAAAGTGTTAAAGCAGCACATTTCACCACTTTCCACTTCATCTGCAAGAGTGTTCAAGTTAGTGAGGGTTCCGTGAGAGCCATTAAAAATCTGTCAGAGAAGTGCTGGTCATGGCAAAAACATTTTTCAGGAGCTGTCAATTTCCCCAAATATCCATCAGTGCTACCGGGCACAACAAGGGATTCCTCATTTAGAATGTGTCAATTCTTATTATTAATGTCATGATGAAAACACCTGCTAAGTGTCTGTGTCTGGCAAAGTGAGGCTGTCACAGAAATGAGAGGGTGAATTCTGCTTGGATTAGTGAGCAAGGAAGAGCTGGAGATCTTTTTTTATTATGTTTTCCTAAAGACAAGCACCTTATCTTTATCCCGAGCTGGGCTTGTAAAGGCAGGAGACAGGGAATGCAGCAATGTATAACTGCTGAAAGATAACGTGAAAATAACGTGCAAGATTAACTCCCTGCAAAACTCCACATTTGGAGAGCTGAGTTCTCGGTCATTTGTTTCATTTGCAAGCTCCAGGTGGAAGCTGCACGAGCCCCACAGCTCACCATACCCTGCAAATGTTGGGTTTTGTCACAAGGTTGTTGACTGCAGTCCCTAAGGACACACCAAACAAGTTGGTTTGGCTTCTCCCAGCAGGAGCGCTACAGGTAAATGGAGTTCAGGTGAGCCAAGCCCGTCCTCACAGGAACACGGATTTCTGTGAGCCTTGTGATGTGCCTTGGTTGTGATTGCCTGGCACACAGAGCGCTGCAAGATGGGCTCTGCTTTTAAAAGCACACAGAGAGAGGAAAAATATATCCTGGGACTCACTGCACCGTATATTCCTATATTTAGTGACAAAATTAACATGTTAGCTCTGTCTTTCTTAAAAAATATCCATAAACATTATACCCATGGGATTACATGAGCTAAAAGATGATATCGCCTGTGAAAGGTCTTACTGAGACTTCAAGGCAGGGTTTGGAAGAGAATTTCAGACTTCTGCTTTGGATTAAAACAAATCATATTCAGTAAGAAAGGTTGTCATTAAGGAAACGGATCAATACTCCTCTCCTTATCCTTACACACATGAAACAAGTGAAGAAGAAAATACTGTAAACAACAGTCAATCCAGCTGGCCACATGCTGACCAAGAGGAAAGTGCTCCCAAAAGATGAAGATGCCTTTCCCAGCCCTTGCTGTCAGGACACCTCAGCGGGCACCAGGCAGCTCTGCCTTCTGCTGCTGATCCCACCAGGCACTTAAATACCTGCTTAACTTTAAGCTCATGGCTTTAAGCACAAGGCATTAACTGTAATGAGCGTTCTTATATTCTTAATCACATACTTGGATTCATTGCCAGAGCAGGCAGGAAGACATAATGGGCCATGTCTTCAGTTTGTGTAAATTGGTGGGACTTAATTGAAATGAATCGAGTTGTGTCAATTTGAGGTGGCTGCTGCCGAATCCCCGGGGTCCGAAACCTCCCCGCGTGTCAGTCAGGCCCCGCTGCAGCTCTCACCGCAGAGCTGTCACACTCACACCATCAAACTCCCCCCAGCCACCCAGCAAGCAGGAGTTAATGATCACACATCTCTTTTTTGAGCCACCCAGACGGATAACCTCAGTGTCTTAGCCAGCACACTCGTTCTCTCTGTGAAAGACTTTATTATCAAGGCTGGGTGAGTTATTACCCAGAGCACTTTGCCTGTCATATTTCACTGCAAAGCCTGCAAAGTCCAGCTTGCTGCTAGGCGCCTTACAAGTTTTTGCACACGACATTTCAAATAGAAAACCGATAATTGGCTTTTAAATACTTCAGGTAGGTTATTTAAGTCTCATCTTTTTTTCTTGTTGGCTCTTTGTTGGTGTAATTTGGCACACATGACTCCTGTCCATCCTACTTGCACAGTGACCCATATTTCCAGAAGAAAAGTAGGCTTTCAAAGGCTTACAAACGTACATCTTGCAAATACTCTTTTGCAAACATCCTCATGGGTTGAAAAAACCCCAAACCATCTTTTGCACGAAGCCCTATGATAAAGTTTAACAAAAATGCCTGTGAAGAACAATGATTATATCTAAGCAAAATGTAATCAAAAGACAGCAATTTTAAATATCCTATCCTTACTCTATTTTTTGAGCCACACACTCGGATAAATAGTTTAAACCTTGCTTCCCCTAATATTAAAATGTGATTAATCTCTTTCCCCATGAAGAATTTCACAGTTAAAGAGATTTCTGTTCAGCAGAGGACTGAACCCAATGCCTAAATCCATCTCATGCCAACAGAGCACACCAACAGTCAAACACAGCACTTTGGCAGGATTTAATTTCCTAATCAGAAGTGCTGGCAGACACCACCACAGCTTGGCCATGGAGGCTCCTACCAAGGCTGTGCCAGTCTGGAGTTCTACCCTGTATTCACTCTCGATGGAACAATTAAATCTCACCTCATCATTTAAAATAACCGTGCTCTGAACTAGGCACAATCAAATGTTAAAATAAACTTTTAAAAATAAATTAAGAATCATGCAAACTTTATTGATAATTCATCGCTGGATTGCTTGTACCAAACAATCACATCTGACAGCAGACCCTAGCATGGTCAAAAGATGAGAAAAGCTTTCACTTAAATTTGGATTGTACAACAATATGTATTTTTTATGGGAATATATCAATTTCCAAAGTTTTTAGTTTCTAACTGTGATGTGTCGCTACATGTATTTGGGGTTGGGGAAGGAGAAATCTCAAAGCAAAACATTTCAAATATTCCAGGCCCCTACCTGAACATTTCCTAAACATTGAATTTGCAAAAAACCCCAGCAATTCCTGCCTCCATTTATAAACCTGTGCCAAAAGGACACCAAAACTCTGTCCTGTGCTAATGTTTCAAACAGAAGAGTGGTACCAGTGAACATTTCTGTAGGTAATCACTGGCATGCAGTAGCCATGGCGTGAGGATGGCCTGAGCACTGCTTCTCCTGACCATGGTAGGATATTTTTACCTGAGAACGGGGTGCTGCTGAGAAAAGTGGCTGATTCCAAGTTAAGAGGCACTTCCAGCCTAAAGGTTGATCTGAACTAAGCAGGATTTGGGATCTGCTGGCACTTTCTTTCAAGGCAGTCCTTGCTGTTGCACATAGCAACATTTTCTGATTCCTGATGAGTGGTTGCTCTCAGCAGCCAGAGCAAGGATGTTCTGTCAAGGTCTTGAGGGGGCCCTGCTCCGGAATAGGAGCAGCTGCTTTCCCCAAAATAAGATCCTTTCTGAGAGAGGCAAGAGCTCTGATCCCACGTGCTCATTGTCTCAGTGTACAGGACATCTCTCTCAGAGGGTGATTTAAAGTTGGAGCCGTTCCTTCCTCCACTCACCTGTGCAGAAACCTTGATTTATAACACGGGCATCAATTAAAACACCTGGATTTAAATAGTGCAGCTCTCCAAGCTGAAGTATTTACCCGACTTCAAAAGAGCTGTTAGATACAAACTTAATGCTCTACATATGTTGCTAACCCAAGGGGAGAAGCTCAGAATTTTAGGGACCAAAATCTCACTTGGAAATCAGCATATTCCTCTCACGGAAACAGACAAGAAGGTGCACTCTGCTTCAAGGCAAAGGCCGCGAGAACTCATCGCTGGTTTATGCAGCACAGTGCTTGCTGCTGCCAGAAAAGTGTGAGGAATCTCCAGATCTGTCCAGCAGTAAGATCTTCAGGGTAGGGGGGAGGAATTCTTACATTTCTAATTTTATCAGCAAACCAGTTCACATGCCTCACTCTTCCTTTAAATTCTTAGTCTCTCGTAGGTCCAACAGATAATCACTGAGGAAGCACCATCACAGTGCTCCCTGTGCTACCACCTCACAGATGTTTAAAAACGAGCATTGATAATGAGCAAAGCTTTATTCTTGATTTTCTACTTTCAGTGCTGAGTGGGAGAGACTCAAAACTCAATAAACACACAGAAAAAAAAAATAGCAGGAAAATAGCGTGGTCCTAACGCATGGCATTTGGCATTAGATGAACACTGAATTTGTTCATTTACCCTAATCGCTTCACATTTCAGTTCTTCTTCCTCTGCTCTCCACTACTCTTTTCCATTACTTCTTCAGGGAAGTAATAAAACAGGACAAAAAAAATGGAGGCACTTTTGCTTCCTTTTTTAAGTGAAAAACTAGAGAATTTTCATTAAAAAACACACACGTATGAGAAATTAATCTTCTAATATGGAAAGGGTTTAAGAATAAACAACATGAACTAAAATGCCTGGGTAGCTCTACAAATTTCCCTCCTTTAAGCTTGGTTCTATCTATGTTCAGTACTTAGAGCTGCCTCTGTTTCTGCAGCCCATCTAAAATTAGATCAGAAGCTCTCCAGGGTAAGGATTGTGTTCTGTTTGCTGCTCAGCGCCTGCTGCCATTTAGATACTTGACAAAAATAATAATGAAATGTTGTTATTTTTCTACTTTCATGTCTAAAACTCTAAAATTCTACGAGAGTACTACCAAAATATGTAGGCAGCAGAGATAACAGTCAGCCTGGTTTAATGACTGAACACACCAGATGTTTCGCCTGTGTTATTCACACATGGGTTTTGCTGTTTCTTTGTTGTTTATAAATCTCTATTTTTGACCATGATATCAGTATTTTTTCCTAGTTAGCCTCTGAACCTGATTCCCCAGAGAAAAAACTGGAGAAGCACCCAGGCAGTACAGGAGCCAGCACTGCCCCCAGTGCACATATGGGCTCTATTGTGTGAGTCACTGCCCTAACGACAGTTAAGCATATTACTGCCTGCAAAATTAACTCACACACTGTGAATAATCACAGAAAAGAAATTTGTTTTGCTACAAGGTTGTTTTCCAGCTGTTTTAATGCAGACAATTTTTTCCTGAAACACAAATTGTAAGGAAAAAAAAAAAGACAGAAAGAAAGAAAAAGACTTTGAAAATCTGCATAATTTGAAAGCGCTTAATGTAAATTAGATAGATCCGCCTAATTTTATTTCAGTACTTTTTAATTGCATTTATAATTAGTAAAATACATTAATGTGCTACACAGAAGGTCAGGAGTTCTGGTGAAAGAATCTAATTAAAATGCTCTGCTGCATTTATGTCACACATGCGCTCAGTAACCTTGAGGCCTTCCTGCAGCAGCAGAGGAGGGGTTTGTACTTATGTTATAAATAACTTTTGTCTTCAACAGTGCACGAGTAGCATGTGATATGTGAGTATTCTCATCTCTCACCCCATCTGCACTAATTGAGATGGTGTGGTCCATTCCATATTGCACTTTTGATGAGGGACTAACAAACAAAAGCAGGCTGGTTCCCTTTCCAAGGAGCACTCCGGGATTCCCACCCCTGCTCGGCCTTTCCCTCTCAGGGACCCTGAATCAAACCGTGCCACGCATCACTGACACAGGAAGAGCTGAAGTTGGTGACAGCCAGAAAGTTGAGCACATGTGGTGTCAGGTATTTATCCTGATGTCTGGATCCACTAACAGCGTGGATTTTTAAAAAAAAAAAACTTTAAAAAAAAAAAGATTGAGGAACAGCTTACAGCAATAATCAGCAAGCAATAATTAGCGATGCTAATTTTTCTACTTAGAACTCATATTGTGATTTTATTACATTTAAATTATACATGCTCAGGTGTTCAAATGCTCTCCTTTCATCACCCTCTTAGGTGGTAAAACATCATTAACATCCTTCTAGCACCAGCATGATTGCTCAGTAAGATTAGAGATCTCTGCCTCAGCGAGTTCCACCCGTTCTCCTGTGAGCAAAACCCAAGAGGAACAAAATAGGAAGGGCACATTTCCATATTATACATTCACTGTTAGCCCAGCTTTTGTTTCTCTACAAGTAGCAGAACTTAAAAGCTTTGGAATAATCACTGGAATTATAAATTCCTGAGCTGTCAGCTCTGTCTGCAACAGAAGAAGAGTTACCTCAGCCTTCAGTAGGAAGGAAAAACAGAATGATTGCTCCCGCTCAGGATGAAAAGCTGAAGCTTTCAAAGACTTGTTGCTCCATTCCAGCTGTAAAGATTGGTCAGTGTCTGGGATCACTGTTTATTGGCCTGAACATCACAGGAAAGAAAACGAGGTATATAGAATAAGTAGGTCAAACTTACATAAAAACAAAAAACATTCACTCCTTTCCTTTATAATCTCTCCCAGCAGTTGTAAAGCAGCCACCAGCACCTGTGGGAATATCTGTAATAGTTCTGAAATAGAAGAAAAATGATTCAGTTCACTCAATATCTGCTTTTACCTACTGGGACTGAAGGGATTGAAGTCCTTTCTGGAGTGAAAGGATGGCAAACACTGGCAGGGCTTGCAGGCTGGCTTAGCCTGGTGGGACTGAACTGTTAGAAAAACTCCCGCCTGAGGGACAGAGCTGGCTGTGCTGAGCAGCGAGTTGGGCACACAGCTGGCAGCCAGGAGTGAAGAACGTGTGAATTGGCAGGCGAGTGTGAAGGGAATAGAGTATAAGGGCTGTGTTTGCAGAGCAGCAAGAGAGGAAGATAAGAAACCTTGAAAGCTGCAGACCAGGGAGAAGAGTGACATTCGCTCATCGAAGTTTTGCTCTGCCACTCTGATAGAACTCTAAATATTGTATCAGAGCTGGCAGATAACACTGGCTTGCTTTGAAATGTGTGTCCTGAGCTGTTGGCAGCACGGTCAACTGTATCACTTCCTGTTGGCCTCCAGCTCCTGCCAGGGGATCAAACTCATTTGGATTCCACAAAGAAATGAAGGGATATCGAAGCCAGATGGCCCAAGCCCAAAATAGTTCAGCTGCATGGCTTGCACTTTGAGCCACGGAGAGCTGAGCACTAGTGCAGGATCCCAGAAGATCCACAGGAAGGCAAAGCCGCCACCTCAAACCATGAAAGCCACCTGCTCCATCAGCCTCAGCTGAGGAACCACCTCCTTCCACATGAGAGCGGTGGCAGGAGTTACCCACTGCTGCCACCAGCGCTGCTCAGTGCAAGAACCATCTCAAACCCACACACTTCATGAAATTCTCCCTTAATCCCAACTCCCCAGGGAGTCAGACAGCCACTGACCAGAACCAGCAGCATGAGGAGCCATGGCTAGAAGGCAGCAGAGCATTGATGCTCAAATGGCTCATGTTCCCTAAGCCAAAGGGTTTTGGTTGCTGCCTGCATCACAAGATCGTTAACGTGTGAATGGGGCTGAAGCTGGTGCTGATGTGCTGGAAATTAAATGTATTTGAACAACAGGCACAGAAAGCTCTCAGAACTGTACAGCTTATTTGCAATGCCTCTTAGATGCAACATCATCTAAAAGGGCAGAGGAATATTTTTTTGAACGAATGTTTATTTGGCCATGTGCAGCTAAAAGCACAAGCGGTACTGAGAACACTATCAATCCTCATTTTGTCCCTAGACCACAGAACAAATCACCAGTGCCATTCCTAAAGTTATTTATAAAGCACAATTCATAAATTTGGCATTACCTGCACGTGTGAATGACACAAACAATCAACTTTCAAATCCAGGCCATCCTGTTTGTCAGTGTTCAGAATTTTTATACACAGAATTCACTATTGATCATGGTTGCAATTTCGAGACAGAAAAAAAAAAAGTTTTAAAATAATTGGGCTTCAATTATATAATCTTCTTTAAAGTGCTGAACAGTCCTCTTGTGGGAACTGATTCCCACTGCACACACTTATTCTGACTAAGGCTTGATGAGGCAGCTTCTTGGAAAGTGAAGACTCACCTCAAGGAAGTATTCTACCCAACCAGAAGCTTTATGGAGGTTTGAAAAAGTCACTTTAATAAAGAAAAAGGGGGTAATTTTCATAAGATTTAAAAATATCAGCGTAAGGCAGAGACAGATTATCATGAAGGCTTCAACGTGCTAAAACCCCATTTCAACGTGCTGAAACTTCACAAGGATCTATTGTCATGGTAATCTAACCCAGAAAGACTGATACACTCAGGAAAATACACAATTAGGGCCTCAACACTCAGCAAGTTGATCACTTTCCAAAAATACTACGTAAATAAATTAATACATAAAACTCCCCCTCATAGCCAGAGTGTACAGAGATTTACAGAATAGAGAGAGAGCAAAATTCCTGGATTAGGCCAAAAAAGGCTTGAAACCTTGACTTGGCAGTCCATAATAGTCCATAATTTCACACAGTGAAATTAATATGAAAAGTAAAATCTGACACATGTATAAAATTAGTCTTTTTTTTCCCCCCTAATGATTCAAACTTCTATTAGCAGCACCATTGTCCCCAAATCTAGATGTCAATTCCCCATTACACACCAGGCACCAGGTCAATGGCACAGCTAATGAGGATCTGCTGGTGCAAATGCTTATTGTATCTTAGCCTAATTCTAGTAAAATTTAAATGGTCTATTAATTTTCTTAATAAATTTAGACATGGCTCCTGCCTGCAATCTGTCTTTGATTAGCTAACAAAAGCGTATGAAGATCCTGCCAAGCTGACAGTTCAGAATATTTCAAGCAAATCATCATCTACATTAAAAAAACATCAATCTATTCATTTCTCTGTAGTACAGGCAACCAAAAATGGTTCAGATCCTCAGGTTTAGCCTGCCCAGGCCTTCCAGTCCTGCTTCATCTGGACTTGGTACAAATAAATTATTTTACTGCTGGTGGGAAGTCTCAAATGTGCAGGTACTTCCTGACTAAGATTGCAGGTCAGGAGTTCATTTGGGCACATGAATAACTTCAAAGACTTTTTTCATCTTTAGACCCAATACGGAAAAAGGCAGGTCCGTCAGGTAGAGACGTGCGCAAGAGAATTAACCCCACAGATGAATTTTTCTCTAGATTTATGTAGCACAGGGCTGAAGTAACAGGGTGCTCCTCAAGGCATTGCCAATACATGTTGTTCCAGAGGGCGTTGTGCTATTTCTAAGTGAAAATATTAAAAAAATAGGGGCTGGGAATTATATCATTATCATCTATAATCATCAGGAGGTCTTCCTTGTGAGATCACAAATGAGTTCAGCAAGAAAAACACAGAGGGACCCTGTCTATTGAGATAAACCTGAAAAATACTGAAAAAAAGTGCAGACCAGAGAAGAGGCAGAGCTATTTAAACTAAATAAGATTGTGCAAAACCATATAAACAGCCCAAGAATAAGCTCAGGATTCCTAATAAAAGGTTTCTATTCACTGAAAGACCAAGCCTCTGACACAGCCTTCCAGAGGAGTTTTGTACATTTATAAATGTCCGACCTTTACCCGAGACACAGGGTCAGACCCTTATCTTTTCATTGCAGATCAGCTTCTAAAGATGATAAAGCCCAAACACAAGGCACCAGGAGTCAGGGAGGTAAATCTACTTGTTGTACAAGACAGTAGCATTATTTTTTTGCTCCCCATGTGAAAGAAAAGTCCAGCGGCACCTGGAAAGAGGCCACTGCAAAACTTTTACCTTTGCTTGCAACAGTTCCAGAATCAGAATAAAGAACTCCTGTGTTACATTGCAACCCTGAAAAATTCCCAGAAGTGTTAATACCAATTAATCAAGTGTTAGCTGCATTAGTCATTGACAAAGTTCTGCACTAAGATGGAAATGATGATCTAACCCCAGATCCAAACAACCCGAGGAAGGGGATGCTTGAAGACAGATAATATTCAGCTTTCCTCAGCACAGCAGTACAAAAGTTCACAGGAAAATAAACGTTTCTCAGCTTTAATTATCTCTGAACTGTTTTTTGCTTCTGTTCGTGGTTTGGTTTTGGGGTTTTTTTACATTTTAATTACAGTTGGCAACCCTGGGTCTCCTGCTGGTAGCTGTAATCAAAACTGAAAACTGATTAAATGATGCAATCTATGCCGCTGGACAGCGTTATTCAATCCACATACAAACAACAATAAGCCAACACAATGTTTTAATATACAAACAACATTTCAGCTCTCTTTACAGCAACGAGTTCAGAACATTCAAACCAGGTCTCAGTACTTTCCCAGTCAAGAGTGAACCACACCATGCCACACGTCAGTCACCTCCAGCTGGAGTGTTTCTGTCCCTCTGGGGCCACAAAAGCCCTGGAGTGAGGAAGGGGCAGCTCCCAGCACTGCGAACTCGGAGCTGCCTCGGTCACAGAAAGCCCCACAGGTAACAACAACATTCCAGATTCCTGAGTGCCATCTGCTGGCACCTGCACTGGGAACCAAACCTAACAGCAAATTTGGAGCTCCCTAGGAAAATTTCTGACAGGTTCCTTTGCATTCCACTTCATCCCATGTGAAGTTTAGAAACACTTCAGTGTATACTCTTTGATTTGTCCCCACTGTGGTACATTGGGTGGCAGAGAACTGCTGTGACACAACGCATCCAGACACGCAGCTCAGAGGTGAAATGATGGGACGTTCCGGTCTCAGCTCAAGGCTGATGTGTGTGGCTGGGCCGACTGATGCCCTAGGGAGCGCAGCCCCTGCCCATCTCTCACAGACACAACTGATCTCTGCTGGGCCAGTGTCTCCCACAGGGAGTCAGCACATTTTCAGTTTCCCACCCTTTGTAGCACACAGCCCAGATGAGGAGCCTGGGCGGCCAAATGGAGACAAGCACAGTGGAAATTACAAGCCGTATTTAAGCAAAAAGCATTTGCTTAAAGAAGATCTCAAGCATTTCCGAGGGTGAAGGAGCTCAAAGCAGCTGGCAGCTCTTTGAGAACAAATCCCTCCAAGGCCATGCTGGCAGTCGGGACCAGGCAGAGCTGCAGCAGAACACTGACTTGGCCAAGAAGGGAGGTTATGACTGATCTCCAACGAAACAGGATGGAGGCTGGAGGTGGGAGACGAGCTACGAGGGAGGAAGATGGATGAGCTCATTGCTCAGGCATGCAGGGAGGGTGGCAGCAAAGCCAAAATCACCACCACTTGTCATGGGCTTACAAAGATAAATCACACCTGACCACTCTGGCCGCCTGCTGAGCTGAAATGACTGGGAAGTTGGACTAGGAACTTCCCACAGCTCCTTCCAACCTGAATAATTCTGTGATTCTGTGACAAGCATTTCTCAGGATTGTGACAAGTGATTTTTCAGCCCACCAGAATGATGAAAGTGTCTCATTTGGTGAAAGTCATTCTTGTGTAGCTGATCCAAGATCAGCAGTGTTTTCCACCATTTCTTACATCAAAATGGCAGGTCAGCAGATGGATTAGGGAAAATAGCAGAACTCTTCAAGAGAGAAATCAGTTTACGTAAAAGCTACTCAGTGGTTCTTCTCCATCCAAGCGTGCCACTGAATGGGCTCCTTTCTCAGCAACAGCGGACTTCCTACAGCCAGAATCCAATAAATCTGTTGGTTTCCTCAAAGTCTTCTTAATCATGAGAAATATTTGGCATTTTCCCCCCTCTCTTGTTCCACACAGAGTTCATCTATTAACTAGGTCAAAAAGGACCCAACACCTGAATTGCAGGAATTGCAGTTTTAGTCTGGCTTCTTAATAACAGTAACCAGGTGCCAGTTCATGAATGATGCCACTTAACACCGGTGAAAAATAAACAGCAATTTTAGTGGCTTGAAGCACAGCAACTTCAAAAGAGAGCTACAACATACTTCCAAAGAAGTGTTCTTGTCTCAGGAATATGTGAACTCGGGAATTTCAGGCCAAATTTGTCTGAAATTAATCATCTCCTCACATCCCAGTTGTGATACTGACACCTGACCATCTGCTGAACAAAATGAGGAAGAACCCTCACACAGAAAGAATTCACCGGACGTGGATTTTGGGGATATCCGAAAACCCAAGTATGCATTCAATGTAATTTCATGGCCTCTGAAAAACCAGTAAAACCAGTGAATAAACAGGCAGGAAGAGGCCTATGTAAGATCTATCATACAGGTCCAATTTTGTTCAAAATATACAGGAATAGAAATATAATGATATATGTTTCATGTTTTGTAGGATAGATTTTAATGAGAAAAATTTTAACAAGAAAAATTTAAGTTAGAAAACCCTAGGGGAAAAAACCCTTAAGTCTTGACAGCAAAAAAAAAAAAATCAAACAGAAGTTGAAAACAAACCACCAGGGCTGTTTAAAGGTTTTTCCTTAGAGTTATCTGTTTCAGACCTGGATTATGGAAGGAGCAATTTTAAAGTGAATGTTTCAGTGGAACATTTAATCTCTGGCTATCGATGTTAAAATATTACATGTCCCAAACCTGGAGTATTTCAGTTTAACTAAAGTGCATGAAAATTCCTACTTTAGTTCTGCTCCTTTTCCCCTAACGTAGCAACAAGCAGCCAAAACCTCTTCACCAGTAAACCTAAACAAACTTACAACACGTGAACACCTGCACAGATTTGACCCTAAACTTCTATTTTTTGAAGACAACAGGACTAATCTGAAACTGTGACTTTAGGGGTTTTTATCATGTTAGGAACTGGTATTTAACACCTGGCCTTCTGTGCTGGTTTTGGCTGGGAGAGCATGGATTTGCTCCCAGTAGCTGGTAAGAGACTGTGGTTTGGGTTTGTGCTGAAAATTGGGATGATAACACCGGGGGGGTGTTTTGGTCACTGCTGAGCAGGGCTGACATATTTTTGTCTTCAAAAGTCACTGTGATGGAGATTGGCTGCCTTGGGGTGGCTGAACCTGCCTGCCCATGGCAATGGGGAATGAATTCCTTGCTTTGCTTTCCAGCTTTTGCTTTACCTATTGAACTATTTTTATCAAAATCCATTGATTTTCTCCTGTTTTTTAACTTTGATCCTTCTGATTCTCTCCCCCATCCCACTGGGGATAGAGTGGGTGAGCAGCCATGTGGTGCTTCAGCTGTTGGCTGGGGTCAAACCACAACGCTTCTAAAAGTGGTTTTTTTAATCCATTATTTTAAAAACAAGCAGCTTCTTTAACTAAACAGTCCTGTAATACCTGCATATTCTCTAGCAAAGCCTCTCCAAAGATTGGTAATCTGGGAATGATTGGGTTGTAGTCACTCGTGATTAGCAGCACTGCCTACATTCTCAGAGACCTTTTAGGGTAGCTTTTGATTATTTTTCCCCTTTAGCTGGTTATCAGGATACTTATAAGGATAATTAATTCATACTTTGGACTCTCAGGATTATGAAGTATTATAGGATGGCAGCGCTAAGACAGAATGCTCTAATTCACCAGCTGTCATGTATTTAATTAGAGATTTTGATGAATCTTTCCTACTTAGATGAGCCTTCATACTTTGTGTTCTATTTAAAAAAAAAAAAAAAAAAGGAAAGGCAGAAAGAAAGAAAGAAAAAAACCTTCTTTTGTACAAGGAGTGTAGGACTCTGATCAAGTCTTTGTTAGCATGGCAGCCTTGTCTATCACACTGATGTCAGAGCTGGAGTCAAACATCTCGTCAGCTGCCAGCACTGACACTTGCAGTGGAGCAGGAGTGAGGGTGCAGGCTCAAAAATGAGGCTCCTTTTATGCAGAGACAGAGAGAGCACAGACACAATTCCCTTCCAAAAGCAGACAAACTTCAGGTATTTCAGCCATCTCTGTGTTTTGTGTCATCCAGGTGTTTGCAAAGGTTAAACAACATCCTTTCCCTCAAAAGGCTGAACTGCCTCCCCTTTGGGATCTGAAGAATGGTTTATATTTTCTATATTCTATATGGAGTAACACTATTCAATGCGACATAAAGCGGGGAATATATTTAAATTGATCTGAAAGTCATATTAGCTGCAGCATAGAAAAAACAACACGTGAAAGAGATTTATAGAACTGACTTATTTTAAGCTATTGTGAAACGTGCTTTAAACATTTTTTTCCACGAAAATTTCTCTTATAATGGTCATGTACAATGCACAGGATACATAGTATTTTCAACATCAGTGTCTACATTAATAAATTAAGAACTCTGACACTGGAATGCAGTTAGTATTGCATAAATATTTTCATTTTTAGATTTTTAAAACAGCTTGTGTGGTATTTAAAGTGCAAAAAAAAATTGTTGCAATAGAAAAAACATCCTACTATAGTTTTACCTTCAATCTTTTTCATCCTCTCAGCATGCATGTTAATGATCTGATCCAAGGATCTGCCTTTCCAAACATTTTCCATTCTATTTAGGTTTGGCAAGCCTGACTCCAGCATGAACATATAAGGAAAATTCTTGATATCTCTTTCAGTTAGGTGGCCTAATGACAAATCACTGATGGAAGGATAATCTTTAGAGAGGGCAGAAAGATGACAGGGACAGTTTTTAGAGAGGAACTTAAATGTTGTGCTCCTTTCAGTTTTCCTCTGTTAAATAGCCCTGCCAGTGTGAGTGGATTTTTGATGCATTGCATATCCGTAACTTAGGTTAGGCTAGGAATTATTTAGTATTAATTATTAATTAATTAGCATTATCCAACTCTGCTCCTATTAAAGTCAATGTATGAATCAACATTTAAAAGGAGAAAAAATTCAAACCTGGAGTATTTCCTCATTAAAGAATGGTGAGGGGAGAAAACAAACAACAAAAGGTGCAAGAATAGTTCTCCAGAGCATCCCTCTGCAGGAAAAACCTGATGATGGGGGAGCTGCCAGCACAGATTGGCACTATTTTTCTGGTTGCTGCCTAAACTAAGATGTTTTATGGGGAAGGGTAAAAGGAGCTTAAAGGAGGTCTCCAGTTTCCAATCCTCATGGAGAAAACTCCTGAGAAAAGGGACTCACCGAATGGCCGGGGCTCGGTGGGTAGGACTGGCTGCACACCACAGGCTGTGCAGGAATGACAGTTTTAGTTCTGAGGGTTTGATTTGGGGCATTGTGTCCCCCCAGACTGGGGTCACCCCACCCCCTTCTCACTCGTTTCCTCCTGCTGAAGCCTTGGGGTCGGTGGCACAGAGGGGTGGGAACGGTCCTTGCAGCAGCTGCCAGCTCCACAGGGACCTCTGCACAGCCATGCAGCCAACCCATGGAGCTTCCAGCACCTCCCTGCCCCTGGCTGCTGCTCACAGAGGGGCTGGACCGCAGCTGTCCCTGGGCTAGCCAAGGAGAAATCCCACAGAGTCCAAATCTCCAACAGTGGTGGCTCAGTGAGCTATGCAGACTCACCAGACACGGAGGAGAATTCCCTAGGCAGGCAGGACACCTGGAGCCCTTCATGTGGGATGCAGCATCACCAAACCCCAAGGATCCTCAAATTATCTTTATCTCAAGTGGCTAATGCAGGAGGGGGATGGGACTGGAGGGGACAAGGGAGAAGACAAAGCAGCAAACTCTTTGCCTGTCTGGTTTCTCTCAAATGTTTCAGTGGAAACATGTCCAGATTTTAGCTGAGAGACACAGAAAAATGAAAGTGTGTCACTGGCTATTACAGATTGGTCCATCTCAAATATTAACACATGAATTCATCTGCTTTGTGGAAACTTAAATTGCCCTTTTGTTCCCACGGATCCAACAGACGATTCAATCAGCGGCAAAACGTAGCCCAAGTAACCCCAGGTCCTGAATTTCCAGTTTCCCTGAGAGAATCAGCTGCAGGATTAGGCTTCAGAGAGATTAATTACAGAGAGAGCAATGTTACTAAACAATACTCCTCAGAGTTTCCAGGAGACATCTGATATTCTTCTATCTCTTAATAATCTGATTATGACTGCTACCGTATTTCCTGCAATAAAATGTTCTTCCACAGATCACTGTATCACATCATATAGTTAAATACTGTCCTTAAGTTCTTATTCTCAAAATATTATTCACTCCCCTTTCTCTTCATCCCCTGCCCTTGTTGCTGTCCACGGTATGCAAACCAGCAGTGCTGGAACAGGACAACTTACTGTATTTCAAAACGAACAACTGTGTAATTTGTTTCCACGATGCAGTTGATAATTTGCATCACAAAAGCAGCAGATGTCCCCAGAATTTTTCTATTGACATTAGAGGTGCTCTTTGCAGTGTACTTGACAACCTCTTTGAAGGAAACTGTGGCCTTCTCTTAGTTCTCACATATCAGAAATTACCAATAAATTATTGTCTTTAACGACTCCTTCCATGGGATATGTGAAATGCATATTTTGATAGAATTATGCCTAATAACTAAAAAATAATACAATAGTACCAATTTACAATTCCATCATTGTTTTGGTGAGCTATGGGCACCTCTCAAAATACAGAAGTTCTGCAGTAGCATTTAGAGTCTCTCCATTGCACAAAACCCAGTTAAGCATTTCAGTGAATTGAGGCCATGACCCTGCAGGAAGCCGAGGAACAGAACTGCTACTGAAGTATTTTTCTGATGGATCCCCCCTTTCTTTATAAATAGATATGCAAGAAGATTTATGAACAAGACATGGTCCGTACTAGAGGTAGAAAGTTCATTTTATCATTTTCATTTTATGCTTGAACAAGGATGCTACAGGGGAATGCCACAGCTGGCCAAAAGGCAACTATTTTGGAGAATAAATTGCCTCTTTACATTTCCTTCTGATTTTATTGAAGAACGGTTTTTGTTGATTCACACTTTTCTCTGAAGCATAGTAAACCACCCCTTATGAAGACAAACTTTGCTATCCCCAAAATAATAATACTCCATGAAAATGCTTGTGTGCCTCTTTATGTGTTTAAAGAATAACAGATGACTGGAGGCTCCAGGAAAAAAAAAAAAAAGGAATATTTCTTTGAAGTAATACATACATTACATACATTCTATGTGTGATCACAAAAAGATTTTTAAAATGCACGTAATGAATTTTGCAGTTTGGAAAGTCCTGACTCTGTGAATGATAATTAGTTTATGTATAAATCATATTCAGAAATATTTATGATGAAACTTCTATTCAAAATAAAATAGACAAATGTCTTTAACCTAATGAAATTGCATAGTAAATTATTTCCAAGAACATTCCAATGTCAAGGTAACTCACTTAATTATCCATTATCATAGAAATGTAGACATAATGTTAATTAAAATGAAGGGGCAAAACCATTTCCATTTTTTATTAAGATCCATTGGGCTTCTGAAGAGCCATTAGCTGAGCTGGCAGGGTGAGGTGGAGGACGAGCCCTGCCCTGCCAGGTGGAGCATCGCGAGCTGAATTCCTCAGCTCGGGAGCTGCAGTGTCCTGGTGAGAGAACACGGAGTGACTCCGTGCCAGCCCCGGCACTCCCAGCTCCCGGGAAGCCGTGGAGCAGGAGATTTATTTTAGGCCTGGGTTATCACCTGCTGGAGGAAATTTTCCCTTCAGGGCTGAGCAGTGCAGATGAAGGGGAGCGAAAGGCATTGGGATGTGTGTTTGTGGTTCAAGGCAACCGCTTGGACTAAAGGAGCCACAGAAAAAAAATGGCAAAATGGGGAAACTTTTGTTTTCCCTTGGGTCTGTGCATTTAACTGCAGTTGTGGAGGAGATGAGTTCCACACTTGTCTGATGTGCTGGTATAAATCAGCAGATCAGCCGCACGCTCACAGAGCGCCATCGCCGCTCTTGTCCTACACCAGCAGCTAAAGCAAAAAACCTGATTTGGCTCTGCTGGCATTCTGCTCAACTTGATTTTTAAAATAAATATATATTTATCTAAAGAAGTTAGTGGAATTATTTCACAAAACATGTATGTTTGGGGCACAAATGCCTGTATAATCCTGGCTTACCTTTCCTTCCTCTTCTGCACCATTCAAAGTCTTTTAAAAAGCTACAAAAAATATCACATGGTTTTTGACTAAAATGTTTGCTTAAGTGGTTTGAATTACTAGGGAAACGGCACTTAGTCTTGTGCAAAAATATGTATTGTGAAGAGCAAAATTCAGTAATTTTTGTTACCATTTTATTCCTGAATCCCTGTGTTAGCCCAGAATCAACTTCAGATTGTCACTGTTACTTTTTCAATTTCTGTTTTCCAAGGAATAGAGTAGAAGGAAATAAAAAAGAGACTGATGTGGGTAACAGGATCTAGTCTTGGGGAAACTATTGTTAATTCCCCCCCTTGTATGGGGAAGTAGTTTACTCCAGTTCAGAAGTTTAATACATTTATGTTTCATTTTGGTTTTCACTCTAACAGTTAATTGGAAACATGTCAATGAATCCCATGGGTAACTGCTACAGACCATATTATTTTACAGAAAATACTGTGTCCTATCCAAAAGTGGTTTAGACATGTACTGATTTAAAATTTATTCATAAAGAACTCTTCCAGTCTATCACATTTTATTGTCAGACCAGCTAAAACCCTGCTCACCTTCTGCACATTAATACCACTCTTAACATCACTGGGGATTTTCATTAGTAAAGTGTTTCATGAAATTTAAAGCATATATTACTTCCTTCAGACCTTTGAATGGTGAATTATAATTGCTTTAATAATTCAGACTGACATAAAAATGAATCTAAGGTAATAACCAGCTTGCATATTACCTACCACATATTGCACTCTAAAAGTAATCAGGGATACATTAATTAACCGAATCTTTTTTTTTTCTGACAAAAAAAAGCTGTGGTGGCTGACAATACAAAGTTTCACTGTCGTGTACTAATATTTCCAAATTGTTGGAATAATCCTTTCCCATAGCCCTCATAACCCTGAGACACTCTAAGAAATTCAGTGTATCATGGTAAGTTTCTAAATGCCTAAACCTCTTAACTTTTAATACAGAATTATTCTTCACTATTATCTTACAAAAGTTGGGGGTTTGGGGCTTTTTTTTTGACCAATGCAATTAGTTTCCTGCTTCCCCCAGCATAAGCTTGTGGTTGGTTTGGTTTTCTCCCCCCACCTCGGCTTTGCAGTTAACAAATTGCCGGGATTCAATTTAGAATTCTAGTAAAATAAGGGGAGGATGGAAATGTTTTTGTAGCACAGCACTAACTACAGTGTTAAAAAACCAAGCCAGCACACGAAATAGAGTCTTCCAAGGATTTGGATTCTTCTACGCTGCTGAATATAATTTTAGCTAGTGTAAAAAGTGTTCCAAATTTCACTATGCAAGCACACACAGCTTTAGCACATGAACCACCTTGGAACATGCAGGAAAACACACCAGTGAGCCTGGAAATCTGAGCCAGAAAAACAGAAAAAGAAATGAACGCTAAGTAGATTCTTCTCAACTCTCCTCATAAAGAAATGAACGCTAAGTAGATTCTTCTCAACTCTCCTCATACCTGCTCAGGACCTTCTTTAAGCTAACCACGTGCCTGGCTTTTGTAGGAGGGGGATGTCCTGTCCTCTCCTCTTCCCAATAATCCCATGAGGCCTGAAGAGGTAAAGCCACATTTATCTCCCAAATATCAGTGCCTGCTTTCCAACGCATGGGACAAATTCCACAGCACCTCAAGGACTCCCTCCCCTGCACCCCGCAGTCCAGCCAGATTTCACATCTGGGCAGCTGCAAGGCAGCCCTGTGCATTCAGGACAGTCTGGGCTTTGGGAATCAGAGCAAAGCAATAGATTCCCCCCTCCCTGTGTGAGACCTGTGCAGCTTTACATCTCTAATAATCAAGTTCAGCCCAGCTGAAGGACTCTCGCAGCACCGCGTTTAAGTCCTCAATTTGTAGAGTCCCTGTTTCCATGGTTACCCCCACAGCTCACATTGCAAAACTGCCACGGTAAAACAATTATAACAATGAGCCAACTTCGTGCAGTGCAAGTCACTGCACATCCAGCACTCTTCCCTCTGCTTTCCTCTCCCACACCTCACAAAGCTCTCGGATCCTCTGCTGTCCTCAGGCTCTCAAGGCAGGCAAGCACCTGTTTTATTGAAACAACCACTTATTGGACAAATTTCTTCTCTCCCCCCCAAGTAACTTCACAACTCCCGTGCACAGCTAACAATAAGGTACAATAGTTACTATAGTAACATTATTCTAGGAATAAATAACACTATTGCTTCTGATTCCTTTCAACAAATAAAACAAAAAACCTCGAGCACACTCTGGATTAATGGCATCATTTATTTAGAAGCCTTCATAGATTGTTATTTATATTCCAAACCACGAGCTGGTTTTGGTGCTGCATTCTGTCTTCTCCAAGTAATGAGGGCTACATCGAATAAACAACACCCTCTGATTGCACTGGAGCTATGATCTCATTTGTCAGGAGGTCATTTGAGACTGACAGTGCTAAACTGATGGCAAAACATGTCACACACCTGGAGGGCATCCACAGGCTTTAAAGGCTCAGAGCCCACCCAGGACTGACACCCAGGGCCCAAGAGCTCCCGTTAGCTCAGGCCCTGGGCTCTGCCTCTTGCTCGTGCAGGTGAGGCTGACAACAAGGTGCCAAATGCCTCAGTACGCTTCTGGTGTCAACAAAAATGATTTTTAGCTGGGAAGGAATATCCTGAGGGGAGGTTCTGCTTTAAATGCAATTGCAGAATTTTATTTATGTCTCAGACACTCTAGGACTGTTTAAAACCAAATCAAAATAACAAAACAAACAAAAAAACCCCTAACCCTGACTGGCAGGAGCTCTGCATAGGGCAGTGCTTGCCTGGAGAATCAAACCTCTTAACCCAGATCACCTGTGTCTGCCCAGATGGTGAAAGGAGCCTCCAAGGGGGCTGCAGTCCCATTTCCAGGCAGACCCCCCCCAAAACTGTTCTGCTGAATCCTTACATGCTCCTATGAGACCACCCCAGTTCAGGCATGATCTGAAACCCCTCACAGAGCATCCAGCTATGCGAAACGTGCACAGAGGCTGTCCTGTGTCACCAGTCCTGCCTCAGCAGAGAGGGGTTTCTGCTGCCTCTTCCTTGTATACCCAGGCTTGGGGTGCTTGTGCAGCAGGAGGAGGCTCTGAGCTGTCAGATTCCCCACCCTGACGCTCCGAGCTGGGGTGTGAACTGCAGGAGCTGCCTAGGGGGACCAGAACTGTCTGAAATTCCCACCAGGAGAAGTCTCAGAACAGTCAGTCATTGCCTTATCTGGGAAGAGCCCAGGGTGTTCAGTCAATCCCGCCAGCCCAGCCTCTCCTCCATCCCACGTTCTCTCCCACTGGTGACTGAGCTGGGGAGCTCCTGAACCACACAAGGATCTGAAGAGCACAACCCAGAACAGCCCTGACCCCGAGCTGCCACTGGAGAACAGCTGGAGTTTTCTGTTTAACTCAGTGGAGTTTTGTATTTAACTCAGTGTAAATGCCATGACTTTTGCCAAACTTCCTACACTAATAAAATTTAATAGAACTGGCAGGCTGGAGAAAAATTATACCATTATTGCAGTGTTTAACTGAGGTTTAGTTTAGATGGGGATCTCAAAGAAATGAAAACTGGAGGGTATATCAGAAATCGCAGGAGACTGTGGTAAGGAATTCACCATGGATGAATCATCAGTTATTATGCAACCAAAACTCTTCTCAGCATACTAATGGTGCAAGATGGCCCCTGGTACAGCATTTTTTGATTTCTGTGTTTTGTTGCATTTTATCTGCTTTTGTCTAGTCTGCTTTTATCACTTTTAATCCTGTGCAAAAAGGTGAGGCTCACCCTCAGGAAATCTCCAGCCTCATAAAAACCACTTTTTTTCCACATGAGAGAATACATTGACAGACAGGCATCGGCTCGACTACGGTCAAACAGCTACTGCTCTTTCCAAATAGCATCTGTTTCACACAAATATGCAAAGGGCAATTAAGCAGTTTCAGATAAAACTTTTCAGAAGAGCAGGTAACTGCAGCAAGATCTGTTTGCACAGCTTTCTGCAACAAATCCTCTCTGCCCACAGGTGCAAGGAATAGAGTGAAAAATCACATTCAGGTAATGAGTAAATGTTTCAAAGAGCCACATTAAAATCACTGAGGATTTTGCACTGGGTGATCACAAAGTGATCGTTGTCCAAATGTGACCCACTGGACTCAAACAACCAGCACAAGAGTCAGAATCCCTCTGATTATCGAATCAAGTCTCCTGGCTCATAATAGCAATGCAAAGGACGTCAGAAAAGCCCAGCAAGGCATGTAAAACAATTTTTCTAGATGTTGCTGCTCAACATAGGTCAAATTTTCTTCCCTGAAAGGCTGGAAACCAGCATAAACTGGCCTGAAAAATGAAAATCAATTGTTAAGATGTTCTAGGAAAAAAGCAAGTTGCAAACCTGAACAAGGACAGCTAAATTTATGGGAAAGCAGCTCTCCCTGAAACGCATCAAATCGGGTCGTTGTGACCGTCCAAATATTGTGCTTCTTTCTTAAAAACAAAGGTATTAAAATTTTAAAATTCCACAAAATATTCCAGTGTGGAATGAAAGCTGATCAAAACATTTGATGTTTCCTCAGAATTCGTGATGTGCTGTAAAACATAAGTTCAATAGAAGGAAGAAGACAGCTCTCGAAAGGATGATAGACTGGGGGTCTTTCAGTGAAAGAGGAGTCTGGCCAAAATCACTACAAAGAAAAATCCAATTGATTTTGGACGGTTGCACAGTTTCAGTCCTTTTTAAATAACTCCAAAAAACAAGAAAAAAAAAAAAAAAAAGAAAAGAAAATTTAAAACGTGAACTGTTAAGTAAATTAAATGATCATGTCAGCTTTCATGTCCAGTTCCAAAAATCCTTGTATCTCTGCACATGGAGGAGGTAAAGAAGCATCTCTGTCCCGGAAAGGGACAGGGCAGCTTTGATACCACTGCAGATCAAAGGCACCAGGGGTCCCTCCCACAGGCAGAGCTGGGTAAAGGCAAAACAAACACCTCAAACAACACCTCCTTCTCTCCCTTTTATTCAAGCCAGATCTCCAGTTTCTCCAACTCTGAGATGTTTCAAAAGGACCAGGCTATTTTCTGCAAAATCAGCCACATTTTCATGGAAATGGTCAACGACTTGATGCAATAATTACCACTGAAAAACACCTTTACATTCAAATTTTTCCCACTAAGAAGAGAAATAAATTCACAAATAAGAGGCATGATGAACATTCCTAAGACATGGATTTTTCTGTCTGGAATGAAATGAACAGTTTGTAACTCAAGCAAGGTGATGGCACTAATAAATTATAAAGGCCTCTCCTCATGAGTGGGATTAATCTTACATGTCATAAATACCGATTAGATACCCTATATGCAATATGGAAATAAAATGATGGGTTCGTTCATCTTAATGTGGCGAGTCATGTTCAAATTCAGGTAAAATCACGTGACATAAAAACAGGAGGCCACGGGAAATCTTTTCTAAACACCACACACGTCCTGGCCACAGCAGGAAGTGAGAGAGGCGCCTGGCAAATCTCAGTGTCCCTCACTTGCTGCTAAGGAAAGAGGGACCCTTGCAGTCCCCACCTGAAAGGTCACACCCCCTGGCCCAACACTACACCCGGATTTAAGATGAAAGAGCACAAGGAAATGCTGCCATTAATACAGGAATCATGCTGTTGCACAAGCTTAATCTCCTGTACAGCAAGTTCTGACAGAAATCACTTAGAATTAGTCTGTAAAAAGCATCCAAACTTGGCTTTAAAGATATCTAAATCTGATTTTAACTTTCCTATCAATAAAGAACTTTCCCCAAGCCTTCTTGGAAGATTCACCCAAAAAAATAATCACATTTACAACTGGAAAATTTACATCTTTTTGTTTCCCCCCCAAAATGAACTCCTTCTGTTACAACTACTTCCAGCAGCCTTTGTGAAACTTTTTTGTCTGGTAGACTGGAAAACCTCCATTAGCAAAGTTTTGTTCCTGATGTAGTTATTTATAATTTGTGATCCTATAACCTTCTCCTGGTTAACCTCATCAGATTTTGCTCCCGGAATCTCTCACTACAGTTGAAACTGAAGGGTAATTTAAGTTGGCTCAGAGTAATTACATCAGCTAGTCAGAACCACAGCACTAACAAGCCACTTTGTGTGGAAGGTCCTGTGGCACCACTAATGACTACAAGCCCTCCAGGTCCCTTAATTTTGACTCTAAAAGAGAGCTTTGAGTAGAGCAGCACCCCTGTGAACTGTGCTGGGACACAGGTGCATTGCACACCAGCTTTGTGCCGAAAACCCTCTTTCCTGAAATCCAGCTTTGCTTTTGACTTTGCCAGGAGCGCTCGACTGATCTTCCTTTCTCATTACCTTGTGAAGCTTCCAGTTTTCTGAGTGCATGGTAAAAAACCCCACAGTCCAACTACAAGATGACAAACTCCAGACTCCTGACATTGAAATATTAAAGGAGTTTTCGAGCACATTTGTTGGTTTGTGGTATGATTTATCACCCCGTCGCAATCTCTGTTTTCAGAGCAGCTCATCTCATAAACCACAGTAGGAAATAAAGATGATAAAATCTGCTTATGACTGTATTAGTGACAATTTTATTTTTTTTTTTTATCTTCCCCTTTGCTTCACTTGTGCAGCACTCTCACCTTCCTCTCACTGACTATCAAATCTGTCCCCAGGTTTATAGAAATATTACTCCTGGTAAATATAATGCAGGTTTATTGCTAATTCAGGGTGGTTACTTGATGCTACACCAGAACTCCTGTTTCTCATTCAGTTTTTCTTAGATGTCACCAGTGCAGCTCTTAAACACGCAAATATAAGCTACTCGAACATTTCTCACACACTACATATAACTAAATTTATGCTTTTTCTAGATAGAAAAATTAATGTTGGTAGTGCTTGCCATTCAATTAGTGAGAGGCTGAAAATAAGAACACCTCTAGACCTCATGAAAGCAAAGAATTCCTTGATAACTCTCCTGACCAACAGCTGCAATCCCCATAGGATTGCTGTTCTCAGATGCTCAGTCCCTCTCTGTTTGGACCACCCGAAGTCTGTGCTGGATTCCGGTGGATCTCAGAAGGAAAATGCTTCCATGGAGAACTGATACATCCCCCTATGTGGAATCAAGGGGGATGCGAGGGAAAGGTTACTGGTAATTTTGACCATTATCAACATACTCTGAACCATGAAAACATATTTTCCCTTTTGAATTTCCATTAAAAAAACATTAGCAACAGGAAAATCAACTCGCTATTCACTTGCACATTACATTCGACTCCATGCTGGTACTTACTCAGCAGTCTATTTTTTTTCTATGAATAAAGAAACTAATATGAGAGAGAGAGAGAGAGAGAGAGAGAGAGAGAGAGAGAGAAATTCCTGCCTGGTTCTGCAATGATCTTTAAATAATCTTAAACATTCCAGATTTGGAATTCTCATTTTTTTAACTTTTCTAGTTAAGAATCAAGACATTCGTTCATACTCACGGAGCTCATTACATACTACCTATGTTTTGTGTGTCAGCCAGTAAATAATAGCTTTATAATATTGTTTTGCATATTCTGTTTTACCTGGAACTTGTTTGAGGTGTCTTGAGCAAATGAAATCCAAAAGTGGGGCCTAACATAGTCTCACCCAAGTTACTGAGTTTATTAAAAGCAGATAAAAGACATCTCTTTCCTTGACTACATCTTAAATTTAAGAAAAGTTTCTACTTCAAGTTTCACTTTCAGTATAAAATATGCCCTTGTGGAAGCTGTTACAAATGTCAAACTTTAAGGAGCATAAATTTATGGTGGCATTGAATTTTAATGGCACTATAAATGTCTATAGTAATGGTGATATATCTATTGCAATAAATTGCTATAGAGAAATATAAAAATAAATGTAAGATAAAAGATTGTGTATAAAATATGTTTTTACATACTCTTTAATGATTAAAAATCATAGAAAACTAGAGGCAATAAATCACCGAAAACTGCTGTTAGATTTTACATGCTGTTTTACTCATAGAACTTATAGAGACAATCCTTTGGCCAGAAATTGCATTGACTTTAATGAGGCTAATCCAGATGATCTTTTTTGTTGACTTGAAAAAAATCTGCTTTACATTAAGGATCACAGAAACACCGATACCAATGACCCACGTTACCGAAGCCATGCCTGCTGTAAAAGGGAAATTTATGGAATTCTAACATCATTGTTTGGCAATGCTTCCTGCCTGCTCTCTTCCTCTTCACAGCTCCCTGTTATTTGCCACAGCTCGTCTCGTTTGGGTCGAGCTCTGTTCCTAGGACAAAGGAACGTTCACATCACGGTAAAAGGAAAAGTCCGACCCAAGGAATCCACAGACGCGCAGAGGAACAGACAGCGTTGTCTCTGTGTAGGTCAGAAGTAGTGCTTGATATAATAAATGATCAGTCTACACTTCCATTAATTCACTGTCTTAAAAACCTTTATGTCCTTGATTTATTTTCTTAAAACAGGGGCAGCTGAAAATTATGACATTGTTCCTTGACAGTCATGGAGGCTGACATCAATAAAACCTACCAGTCCAGGAATATCAATGGAAGAGAAAAGGGAAAAAAGCAAAAGCAAATGGAGCTTGGTCAGGAATGAATCCTGGAATCCCAGTAAACATTCCAGGCTGGGGCAGTGGGGTAGGTAGGGAGAAGTCACTGTGGGGGTTTTTTGTCTGTTTTTAAATACATTACAGTCTTTTTAAATGTGAAAAATCAAGGTTTCTCCAAATTGCAGCAGTAATATATTCTAAGTATTCACTGAAGCCCCTAAGACAAAAAAGCTGCCTTGGAATACTGGGCAGTGCTGCTGTAATTTATGTGAATAGAGATCTGTGTTGTCTGGAATAATCCCAGTCCATGTTTTCCCCTCGAGGAGCTCTGGGGCAGAAGCACCCATAGATATTGGGGACTCGGAACACTTCCAGCAGGGCAAACTGAAAACCCGACCCCTGCCTTTCCCTTCATTGGGCTCAGGACATAATTGGGGACTAATGAGATTAAACTGCCCATGACTTGATTACCAGTGACACTTCTGTTGAACATACAGAAGCAAGACCTCGGTGAACAATAAATGGAAGCTGCCAGCTCTATAAATATCTGCAAATGAAAGCTCTAGGACCTGTCATGGCACTGCCAGCTGCTGCCAGGTGCAGGGTTCCAAGCATCTTGGCAAAGGGTGCTCCTGCAGTGCAGGAATGAGAGCAGGGGAGGAGTTCTGGAGTGGGGACTGGACTCACTTCACTGACAGAAGCACTTGCTGTGCAAGTGGATTCTGCAGATACCAATGGAGGCAAATGGAGAAGGAGTTGCCAGAAAACAGCACTGGAAAAGTATCTGGGAAAGTGTCCCAAGAGGAGACAAACTCCAGAGAGCAGTAGTGCTGCTGAGTCTGCAAGAGCTGACAGTCCGGTGCCATCTGCCAAAGCTGTCCTAGGCCACCAGCACCCACCAGCACCAGCCACACCACCGTGCCCAGCCTCCACCACGGCCACGAGGACAGGGGCTGCCCTGGGCACACACAGACCACAAGATTTTATATGCACACCTGATGGAAGCAAGGAAACCACAAGGGACTTTCACTGTAAAACCAGCCTTCTGTGTCAGGGAAAGTATTGAAAAAACCTCTAAGCCAGAACCATCACTTTTGTACTCCAGCATGTTTCTTACGGGAATTACACAGATGAGTTTGAAGAATCCCTGGAACTGAATGGATGATAATATCTTAATGTCAGTTCTTTAGGATTCAGGACTGCTTTAACTTCAATCTTGAGAAAATTAGGAAAGTAGAATTTAACCAATGCAAAGTGCTTTTTCAAACTCTGCTTTGGTTGTTTCTAACACTAAAAATGGCAATTATTGCCATCAGCTTCTCACAGGGACAGTTTCACAATGAAGATCACTGAGTAAATGTACCTGTTAAAAATACATGAACATAATGGAGATTTAAAGAAAAAGTGAAGGAAGGAGGAAGATTAAACTTCCAGCAAAATGCTCTCTAGTTAATGCAAAAGCATGGAAAAAACGTGCAGACTTAGAGTTCAAATTTCTGTTATTTACACTGCTATTGGCACTTGGTGCTTTCTGCAACCTCTGAGTAAAGAGGATTGAACATGTGAAACACTACTGCTCATTTTCCACATCAGCCATAACCTCTTCTCCTCATTTCTTTCCTCCTTTGAAGGAAAAAGAAGGCAATCCCATCAGCTCTTCAAGAGTCTTGTGTAACTGAAAACTTTTTACCTTGCGTATTTCCTTGTCTTGCACACCATGATTGACACCCAGCGTTAACATTATTATAACCCAATATTAGCATTACACGCGTTCTCTCGGGATGGGGCTGGGTGGAAAACCTGGCAAAGATCCATTTGTCTGCTGCTCATCCCTTGGTGTGGCCTCACCAAACATTTCCCACCTTTCTGCTTTTTAGAGTAATTAATTTTTTTCATTAAAAGGATACAACATGAGTTATTAATAGCTTAAACTTCATTTTATCAGTATTAGATACAGACATATTCTTAGTAAGGACAAAGAGAAACAGATTCTCCTGGCATATGGAATGTTTTATTAGCACCCCATGGACGGCATGGATCATCTTTCACTGCTAAAAAGGCATCATTTCCATGCTGAGAGATTAACTCCTCTCACAAAGTTATCACATGAATATTTCAATTCTTCCTTCATGCATAAGAATTCTGAACCAATACTGCAAGATCTCTGGAAAACCTCTCCCTGTACTTGAAGAAAGCTCAAGCAACTATAAAATAATATTAGAGCACAACCATGGCTTCACTATTCTTCTACAAGCTGCAGATAAATGAGGGGACAAGGTGATAATTTCAGTAACCTAATTAATTTCATTTTGTCCACACTTTCATCTGATTTTGTTTTCTTGGAAATATTAATATTTCCACATACATGCACTTCACATAAAGGATTAGACATTTCCTGGTTCAGCAAGGGAGGGAGAGGAAAATGGTTTCTGTCAGAGAAATGAACGAGGTATAAGCCACAAGCCTTCCATGCACAAAGCTATTCTAATATAACATGGGAACTACACTTTTTTTTTTTCAGAATGCATGTTATCAAACTTTCTACCAGATACAGCCACTTGGGAGCGAGTACAAGATCTTTCATTCCATGATAATAATGAAAAAAAACCCCAAACCACCACAAATAAATTAGAGAGAACTGAAAAAGAAAATCTGTTCAAACTACTGTTAAGTTTTGCCATAAATAAGAACAGATGGGAATGATGGCAAAGGAGATCATGGACAAAAGAATGTCAGCACCACTGTCAAATGAGTAAACAGGGACTTTTCCCTGCAATTCTAAGCCAATAAATTGCCGCCATCTCTGTTTATGTGTGGCACAAAGAAGCAGTCGGTGTGGACAGGCCAGTGATTACGGTGATGGATCTGAATCCCCTGCTGCCACCACCCGAGTGATGCATCTTACCTGGATGGAAAGCTGAAGGCAAAGGTTCTGCTGGAGCTTTTAAACAAACTGCTGGTGTGGCTGAGACCCCTGAGCTCAGCCTAGAACTGCACTGTTGCAATAAGCTGGGAGTGGGGAGGTCAAAAAGATCAAAGGACCATGGTTTGGTCCAAGAAAGCCCCCTCCAGGTTTGTTGGAAGAAGCCTCGCCCATCCACTCTTATGCATATTCATGTACCCCTGCAACATGGAACCAAACCCCCCATTCCTGCCCCTCTGCTCCCATCGGTTGGTTTTGTATTACCCGCCCCTTTCCCCCTCTCTCCCCATTGGCTGTTCTGTATCACCCCACCCCTTCGGGACTCCCTTATAACCCCCAGCCGAATGGAAGCTCGCTCTCTTGGTTCCTGGGACACCATGTGGGCCCTCTCTCTTCCCTGGGGGGTTCACATAATAAAATCTATGGTTGGCCAGTCCGAGAGCCACCTCCCCACCTCTGGGGCGCCTGAGCCATCATGCGCAGGGAGGTGCCTGGCCATCACAGCCATGGGTTGGGTACAGCTGGCTAGCAGGGGTCTGGCCCCGCCCGGGACTCCTCAGAGAAGGGGTCCTGTGGAACACGCAGCAGCTGTCCCACCCAGCACCAGAACCTGCACGAGGCGCGTTTAAAGACCGCACAGCTCAGTTCAGCACCACACAGAGCCCTCAGCTCAGCTTTGGCATCACACAGCTCAGCAGTAGAGGCAATATCCAATAATACTGTATTATCAACAGTGTTTTGGTAACAATCCCGAAACTCCTATGAAGAAAAATAACCCTGTCCCAGCCAAAACCATCACAACTGGACAGTCAAATAATAGGATAGGCCAGCATGAAACCTATGGTGCTTTAAAAACTACTCTTAAAAAAAGGTGGAAAGGATTTTTAGATACGTTTTATGGTCAGGATCTCAATCGCTCCATGATTACAGCCCACACATTCTGGGAGAAAGTTTTAAAGTGTGGTCTAGATAGAGCAAACAGAGGGGATATTTCTTATTTTTCATTCATCTGCACTAGGATGTGATTATATTTTTTACTACTGTTGCCTAACTTAAGAGTTGGCAAAACTAAGAACAGGTGTGCAGAACTTTATGGACGCATACCTTTAATTTTTGTCAAAATCTACATTTCCTTTCATTCAGCTGCTAGGAATCTGTCTCACCGCCTACCTTAAAATAGACCTTTCACATCAGCAATGTTCATTTGTTCCCAAACACTGTGAATGCGTGACAAAATGATAAAGAAATCTTAAGTAGAAGATAATTAATTTTGCCACTCCTGTGCAACAGTAAAAGATTTAAAATGATGAAAATAAAAATCTGTGTCTAAATAGGATGTTACAAATAAGAGTTGCTACAATACCCTTGTAATCACTGCAATGAAGATGTCACCAGGAAATTTATTACAAGGAGTAACTAAGGGACTGATCACACATTTGCATGAAGAGAAGAGCAGAAATTGGCTTTGTTTTAGATTTTTTACCTGATTCCCAGTTCCTCTCGACTTCCAGAGATGTATCCTGCATGTGCCTGCATTGGGCACCTTTTAAATGCCACGCAAAGCTGAACTAAGCTTCACAAAGGAAAAGGGCCAAGCCACCAAGCTGCCCACTTCCCATAAAAAAGGGAACCAGAGATTTGCAAAAGCAGTTCTTCTATTCTGTCAGTGGTTTGAAAATCTTGGCAAGGATCCCCAGGGAACAAAGAATCCTGTTCTATATGAATAGGTAAATGTCAATTTAGCCGGGCCAATTTCCTCAAACAACTGCTTGTACAAACTGAGGGATATTTATACAGCATTAAAGTTAAGGAAAACTCCCCACAGTTTTCAGTAAGTTAAATCCACAATAGACACTGACTGCTAAACTTCCAGAAAACTCTGGGACTGACACAGACAAGCATTTATTGGTTTTGTCTAGATCCCTTCATTCCACAGGACCATTTTTTCAATTGCCTCAGGCTTAAGCATTTCTTTTGTCAAAACAGTGAGAGCACAAACCAAAGCTTTGAGTTGTAACATCTTATGGCTGGGCACACCATTACAGCCCTGGGAAGGGACAAACCAGGACATGCCTGGGAAGGGTTCACCCACCAAGTCCACAAAAATCCAGGTTTCATTTGGGGAAACATTTCCAGGTAAAGAGCTGAGCTAACCCATGCTTCCCCTGCTACTCTGACTCCTAAAGGGAAATGTCTTTCTCACCAGACTGTGATTATCCATGAAGTGACCCATTTGGTGGCAGTTACTATAATTTCTCTGGTACTCACAGAGCTTGAGAGTTCTTCGGATGTGTGCCCTAAGATCTGCATTTATAGAACACCAGCTGGTGCTTCACATTGATCAAGTTCTGCTGTTACCAACATACTACAGGGCCTTGTTTCCCTAAATATAGGAGTGTTAAAATTATCCACAGTGTTATTCATCTATTACACTGAACTAAATAGTGCTTCCACTGATTTGTGATTTTTGTTATTGTTTTCTTAAAATGTCACAGTATCAAATTTTTCCATTTGAAGAGAGAGTGTGATGACAGCTATACATAGATCCTCTCGGACTGCTGCTTTCAGCAGCGTCTGAAATATAAATTCCTAACCAGCAGAAATAGAAATTCCTAAGTGGCACTTTCAGAATCAAAATTTTTGGAGGGCACGTGACCAAAGCACATGGCCACAATGAAAGCAGTTTGCAATTCTGTCCCAAACTAGGATGCCCTCTTGGTCAGAAGTTAGAGACACCAAACAGCCAAAACACTGAGAGAAATTACAATACTCTTTTCCACAAGGCACACAAAGATCAGTGAAGCATCCTGAGCCCAGAGCTCTCGGTTCTGCCCATTTCCGCAGAAAAGAATTGAGAAAAAAATATAATGTACATCATCATCTCCTAAATTCCTAATACCACTCAGGCACTTTGTGCCACACGCAGCAGCAGTCAGAAAGTGGGACTCCCGCAAGCTGGAGAAGAAAACGAAACATCTTGTGCTAGTATGGCCATGATCTATCCATCAGCCTGGTGAGAGGTGATTTAGTTGTACCCGATCCACAAACAGAAGAAATGCATGAATAGAGACACTTCTGACAAGCTGTAAGAGGCAAGGCTGAAATAAAAATAGCATAGTAGAAAATGAATAAGTGGTTCACTGTTGAAAGGGAATACCAACACTGCCATCCCTCCAAGTCCTGACAGGTTCCAAAAGCACCTGAGCTCAACAAGCCAAGTGCTCATTCCATGAGGAGGCTCCAGGAATTGATGCAGCGTTGTCACAGACATGCAAACACACAAGGAAAAACAGGAAAGAGGCCTGTCGAGATAATCTACCAAATGGAGAGTCTTGAGAGGAGACCAGGCTGCAGCTGTCAAAAAGTAATCTAGGGACTCTGAAAAGGGACAGAGGCCAAAGAAATCACACCATGGCCTCAGGGAGTGCAGTCACAGGGGCTGCAATGCCACCAAAGGACCTGACTTTCCCTTACGGCAAGGCCCCTTTCAATCTGTGACAGGATTAAATGCCCTTAGACCAAAAGAGTTAAAGTCAGGCAGCTCAAGGTTTTTTTTGGATTCTGTTGGGGATACAGGCCACCAACATCCTTGTCAGCCCACTGTACCCACATGAAATCTGGGTTAGTTCCTTACAGCAGGTCAGATAATCTTTTCTTATGGGCAAGAGACTCTAAATTATTTCCTTGACTAACTTTGCAAATAGCACTCAGGGTTTGAAGGCAGCTAAGCTCAAATAGTTTCCAACAGACAGGTTTCCCACGTTGTTTTTGTTCTTCTCTCTTTTGACTAATGATCAAACCTCGTGGGCTGGCTGACAATACACTTGTGAGGAATGTCAGTGCTTCATAACACAGTGTCATTATCACAGTGCACAAAACACCCAGGATTATCTGAGATGGTAAATCGATGACTTCAGCCTGATTGGTGATTTAATTACAGCTAAGAAGTACTTCTTGAAGTTACTCACAAATGATATTCTCATTTAATATTATTCTCATTTTATTCTTTAAAAGTCTTTTTGGTGAATTCGGTCAGGGGTACTAAAAACCACACCACTACCAAAGTGCAATGACTTGCTTTTAGATTTTTTTTCCAATATTGATTTTTAAAAGTCAATTTCTGTATTCTCTTTAGGCGAGGAAGGGATTTTCTAGCTCTACAAGATACAGCTACACTGTAACAGCATTCCAGTGTTTTCTGGGACTCTGCAGATGGGACTAGCACAGACCTGTGTTAACATCAGGATAAAACCTTCTCCTGCAATTAACCTTTACTATAAGAACAGCCTGAGTGGATATTCAAGGAGAAACATGTAAGGGATCCACACCTGTGGTGCATGTAGGAAAAGCAAGGTTATATTCACCTGTGACCCTATGGGGTGCCTGTATCAGAAGGTGTGTGCGTGTATATATATATTTTTTTTTCATGAAGAAGGTAACTTCACCCATCTTTTCAGAAGTTTAGAAGCCACACTCCTCAGAGTGAAAAATGAAATTAATTACAGCTCCATGATTTCTAATCAGCAGTCAGTTCCAGCAGTATCACATCACTCCCTTAATATGCCTCAGAAATAACTGTAAAGTTTTGTGCCTCATTTTTTTGGGGTTTTCATCTTGAAAAAAAAAAAACAATCAATAAAAAGTGAATAATTACAGAAAGTTGTCACTTTATACTAGTAAAAATCACAATAATTTGGTGTATAACATGACAGTGATTTCAGTGACAGTCCTGCTATGTGAAATTGTTTAGTGTTAAGACATGTTAAAAAACCTACCCTCAATGCAGAAAATATAAAGTAAGTAAAAAACGCAGCCATAGTTCTTCAGTTCATGAAAACAGATTCAGTGTAAACACTTGAACACACCTTACCTAGGAAACACTGATGTTTGTAATACAATTCAGGTGATCACTGCAGTTTAATCACATGGATGTTTGAAAATGCGCAAGATTGCAAGACGCTGCTTGCATGTTTAACTGTCACAAAGCCCACAAAGCCTGGAATAATTCACTTTAAAGCGTGAGTATTTAAAATCTCTCTTTGTCTTCCATAAATAACTGGTTGGAATTCAGTCCTAAGCTCTCCATGACCCCTAACAGCTCCAAAGGCCAGCTACAGATGGTGCCCCTTGACTTGCTTACACATGAGAGAGTCTGAGGTCAACTTGTATAAACTGCTGGCACATTTAGATGCCCCCTGGGACTCCAATTTGTTGTGCGCCAGTTTATCTTAATGATTGAAATTATTGCAAAGTTCTACACTTGAATACCAAGGCACCAGCTCTCAGGTCCATCTTTGCAGTCAGGGCTGTGATGTAGTCAGCTTGCTGAGTGCTACTGCAAACTGATCCACCTGAACTCTAGTTAATTCTTCACTGAACTTCAGTTACATTTTCTGGTTTTTAAACTTGCGAGCTTGTTATTAAAATCTACTAGGTTAAAAAAGAATAGCAACTCTTCAAATTTTACTGGAGGGAAAAAAAAAAAGGACTAAAATTGTTATTTTATATAGGTGCCTTTTTCATTCCTGGTTACTCTTTAGGTGACCATGATCATGAGAAGACTTCAACAACAATCATGTTCTAGTCTGGCAATTGGGAATGGATTTGATTCATTGCCCATTTATCTCTGTCATTGATTTTCTACTCCTTAGAGAGCAAATATCTGGCAACTCCTAAATTTAAGCAAGATAACAAATAGAACAATGAAGATTTCCATTTAACAGTACAGTAGATTCCTCTGATTTGTCAGAAAATAATCTTGCTTCTTCAGAGAAAACAAAATTCATATTCACACAGCTGCTTCTCAACACTACCCTCATCTTTAAGTCTAAACCCTGCTGTCAGCTGGGCCTTTAGAAAAGCCCCCAAACATTGCCCAGACAAAGCAGCACTCACAAACAAGTTCTCTGGGCAGCCCAGACTTGGGTACACCCTAAAAGAACTCCAGGGTTTGACTGCACCCAAGAGGTGCCAGCAGAACAAACCAGCCCAGCACAGGTATCAGTCAGGGCCACGCTCACTCCAGCTCCCTCTACACTTCCTTTCTCAGAGCAGGATTTTCAGGGCATCAAAAATGCAAACATAAAATCAAAAATGCAGCAGGAACATGGGGTTAGCACACAGGAAAGCAAAGAGTAAAGCGGAATTAAAAAAATGCAACTAGGAAGTCAAGACTCTGAAAGCAAAGAATCATTCTACAAATGCCCTGTTCTTGAGTAACACCATGAATATTACGGCAGGATCATGTCCCCGCCCACCGTGTTGGCAAGAAACAAAGTATTAAGGAGCAGTTAATTTCCAATACTACACGTCCCTTGATTCTTTGATTTCCTTTCCATACTTCCAAATGATAACACCCAGAATGAGGCTAAAGAATAGATGTGGCCCAACAGCCCTGAGAAATCTGGGGAGGACAGCAAGTGCATGTCTGCAAGAAAACAAGACGAGACAAGCAAGAGAAAGCAGAAATATTAAACATTTGTTTCATTCCAAGTAACACAATTTCCTTCAGGAGCAATGTCCTTAATGCATTCCAAAGTGCCATTCGGATCACTTCCAGTCAGACTGATTTAGAATAATGAAAATCACTGCTGTGCCCCTGATTATTGTACCTGTTTGCATGTGTGTGGAACTAAAACTGAGCTGCTTTTTTGTTTGTTTTGGTCAGGGCTGCAGCTTTTCACTGAAATAATTATACTATACTGCTACTTCACATAATTCCCCTCCAGGTATAAGCTGGAGAGATAATGTTATTACTTGGGAATAACACTTAGAAGAACTGTACACTCAGAAGGGAAGAGCTGCTTCACTGTGATGAAATAGATAAATTGGCACTTCTCCGGGTGCAATCAAGAGATATGAGACTAAGACTGCATCTATTACCATGGCATCAAAATGCTGTGATATCATCCTTGTAGCAGCCCTCTGATGCAACTCTATCTCTAGATTACAGAGAGAAAGCCAAAATCAAACCTCAGAAGGCAAATACTGCAGCAGGGTTTAAGAGGCTGGAATAAGACTTAAGTGGAATTTACATACTTGAGTCTCAGGATGCAAAATTAAAAACCCTATTCGAAGGAAGAAAAACCAAACCCAAACATACTTAAAAATAAAGAACCCGACAGTAGCTAGTCCATTAACCAAACAGGGAAGAACCCCCGTTACTGTCTAAATGTTTGCTGCAAGGTTCTCTGGGCCTGGAGAACAGTTGTGCATCAAGTTTGGGGTTTTTTCTTGGTGCTGAACAGATGGTGCTCAATCCCAAACCTATGTGTTGCGATCCACAGCCTGGGTTTCCTATGCATGTTGCTGCTTTCTCTAAAAAAAAAAGCTTTGAGGGATTTTTTGGCTTGCCACGATCCAATCCCAGCAACTGTGGCACCTGCTTGAGCTCCTCAACAACACCCCATACTGCAGTGTGCCAGCCCTTTAAACTACTTGGTTTCTGAGCAACGGGGTCAGTTTATCTAGACATGAAGATATAAAAATCAAGCAGGAAAACCCGAGCTTTATAAACTGCTTAAGACAGCTAGAACAAAATACAGGGAGTTAATTTATTGAAGTACAGGGAATTAATTTATTACAGTGAAATGAAAGGTCAGCTTGCTCACTTTCAGGGCAAAAAAAAGGCATTAAAAAACCCCCCACATTTAGCACTGTGAACAATCAAAACGACAAAGGAAAACAGAAAGGTAACAATAACATGTTCATGGTGACAGCTCTCACTCCAAAGACTGTGTCCCCCACGCACATCCCATTTGAAATGGGGGACACTACAGTTTTGCTGCCCATCTACAGGGGAGAGGATGCAATCACTGCAGCTTTTGGAGAGAGGATCATGCCTCTGACGCCTGGATGTTAATCCTGGTTGGACAAAATGGCTGTGATTTGCAATAAACTGCCAGGCCCCCTCTCTCCAGCAGGAATCCCGACTTCCCTGGCTTGGAATCCAGCCCTTTCCAAGAAAGCACACGTAGGACTTGAGTCTCTCCTTCAGGCGCCAGCTGCATAAAAGCCCATCTCTGCAGTGACTAATTTTTGTTGCTCCAGCTTAGCCTCTTTGAGGATTTAAGTCTCCATGACCTTGCCCAGGTCACACTCTACTTTCCCGCATAGCAAGAAGGAAAGGCTGACACCATAGTAACCCAAATCTCAGCCTGAAACCATGGTAACAGGATCATCTTGCTTCAGGCACGCTACTGGAGGTACCCAGCACAATTTCAAAATATTCAAATTGAAATAAACTGCTTTCGAGCAAATCAATTTCCTGACCCCGATTCCTTCAAATTATTCCAGTGGAGAATTTCGAAGTGGACTGGAGCTCCCATCAGAACCTTTAAGGGAACATGCCTGTGATTTATCTTGATGCATCAAAGAACGGGTGGTTAGAAAATTCTATCCTGAAATTCCCTTGAAACAGTGGTACAGAAAGACAGAAGGGTCTCCATCTGTTCACCTGTGGATATTCTTAAAAGCCTTTCCTGTGAGTTTCTCCTTTAATATAGAAAAATGCTTCAGAAAGTACCCCTGGTTGTGCAGTCTTACCAAAATAGAGAAAAAAATAGGGCAAAAAAGCCTTTTTGAACTGACCAGCTCCTTTCATTTTCATCCATCTTTAGGTTATTTGCAGCCCTAATAAGTGCAAAATCGCTGCTTTCAGTTTCATTAATCTTAACCTTATTTGTAGAAATAACAAGTCCAAGATTTCCTGACAGAAATGTCATTTCCATGTGATGTTTTTCCTTTAAGCAACCACTAATGCAATTAAGAAGAGAGAAAATGTAGCCCTACTCTTCAAGCTTTCCTGCAAGCTATCACCAAATTTATGACCTTTCTGCCTCCGGTTTTTCTGGCACGAATAAAACAAGGTGGGGATCACAGTTTGTTGTGTCTCACAGTATCCAAAAACCAGCATGTCCAGGTTCCCTCATGGAAAGGTGCAGTGAGATGTGCACACACCAGAAAAGGAGCAAATGGGATGGGGAGGACAACACTGGGCAGGACTGAGGTGATGCCATTTATTTGGATGGAGATATCATTTGTAAGAACTCGAGGAGGTGATTAAATACAAAGGAAGAAACTGTTTAACACAGAAAACATTTCTACATGGGACACAATGAGAGATCCCACTAAGTTAATGCCAGATTGTTCCATAAGGTGTTTTACTGCCTGACTCCCACTGAATTCTTATGGAACAGGCTGCCTGTAGGTGATATAATGATATCTGGTATAGGTTTTTAAGCCAAAGAGTTTCTTTCAGAAAACAATTTTAAAAAACCCCTAATTTAACTGTCAATATTTTATTATCCACATAAATGTCAAATCCTTTAGCTAGCATTACTGTAGTGTTGGCATGGGTCTACTGACATGCTGTAACACATGTTAATTGTGCATTGCATCATATTTCACTTAATTAATTATGGCCTTTCTTCTTGGTGAATGTCCTTGGTTTGTTATATTGTTAGAAAGGGTAAACAGGAGCACACCACTTAACTTTACACCATTAATTTAAAAAGTATTTCTTCCATTCTACCTCTTCATCTTTTTTTATGCTAAATAGCTCTAATGCACACAGCCATATGCAGAATCTAAATTAAATGCACAGAATATTAATCTGTGAAAAACCAATTTGTGTGCAGAATGCCCATTATATAGAAGCAGAAAAAGAACTCCAAATCAAGTCCATTTTTGAGTCCAGAAGTGTGATTTGCATGTGCAGTTCCTCAATGGCTAAAATACCTGAAAAGCAAGACTTACTTAAGCTTGTTATTTGGGGATTTGGGGCAAATACACCAGGTCAGAAATAAGTAAATGAAAGAAAAGCTAATTTTATTTTTTTTCTAACCCTATCTCCTGTTTGTCTGAGAAGCAGCCAGCCAGCCAGTCAATGGCATTAAAAAAAATCATTAGACTGAAGCCAACAGTAATATTATCATCTGATTAACAACAGCCAGCAAAATATCATCAATACAATAAGGCAATAGAAGACCTCATTCCCCTCAATGATTTCTTCACTTCTATACAAAAACGCCAAGTGAGGAAGTGCATCTTCAGCTGCACAGCTCATACGGATGAGCCGGGGTAAGCCTGGATTGTGCCCTTTGGAAATGCACGTGTGCACACACAAACCCTTTTAGTGCCTGGATATGCACACCCCAAAACCGTGGATAAAATACACCTTGAGCTTTCCCTACCCAGCTGCAGCTGAACCTGCAGAGCCTCTCTCTGCCAAGGAACCCATTGCTCTGGAGAGCATAAGGGGGCTCTCCTCAGTCCAAAGATGCTTCCCAAAAATATTTCGTCTTCTCAGCATTACATATTTATCCCTATTCTAAGGCCTGCTGCAATCCGACTGTTTTTAACAGACCTGCCAGCAGTTCTCCAGTCAACAGCAGGAAATTATTAGGGCTATTTTATTCATCTTGTGCTGCACACTCCAGCCCACGCCGCCTGCTCCCTGATGGTGTCCTGGGGAGCTCAGCCCATTAACTCCCCCTGCTCCCGCTTTCTCTGGCACCAAGGTGCCTCAATAGAGTATGAATACATTGTGCCCCGTATTTACGCACCTATTAGTGGCTAAAAACCTCCCCTCTCTCCAGCTGGAATGACATTATACCCATTTGAGCTCTTTTTATATCAAATTTATTTGCAGGTAAACACAAAACAAACGGGATGATTCTCTGGCAAACAAGGTGTTTGGAGCAGCAATGAATAGAAATTGCATTCTGACAGGTTAGCTCTTCTGCTTAAGTTCTGAAGCTGCTATTATGGTTGGGAAAACATTTATGCAAACTGCTCAGAAATTTGCCTTGGTCTACTGCCCATCCAATATCTTATTTCTCTGATGGAGTCTCATTTCAATGTAATCATATTCCCAGTAAAAATTGAATAGTGCAGGAATGGGAGATTGAACACAAGTTATTCAGTTTAAAATACATGAAAGACTATTAAACCTGGCCATAGGGTTTTTGGGAGGGGGAAGGGAATGTTTACTTGACTATATTTTAAATATATTTTACGTGAAATTTTGATTTTATAGTGAATATCTCTGCTGATCCCTTTGCCACTTCCTTCTGTAGTAAACATGATCTGGTGCAAACATAAGGCTTATTTCAAATCCTAAAAGGTAATTAAAGCTGAGACAGTCCAGAAAAAAAAAAAAAAGATCACCAATGGTTCTTCTGTGCCTAAGGGAAGTTTTAATTAAAAGTCACAGGAGAATAATCTGTAAGAAACAAAAATGAGATGGCTGCTGTTAATTTGCCTGGGTCTCAGGCAGATAAACAGTAAATATGCAACAACTAAAGTTGCTGTGGTTTTGTTGTTCACTTTAACACTTGATGGCAAAGCTCTTCCCTCGTCTCCTGTGCCCTGAGCACTCCTTGGCACTGCCAAACCTCCACTCTCCCGATGCTGGGGCTGCAAATTCCACCATGGAAACTGCAGCACGTGCTGAGCCTGGGCTCCAGAGTTAGGCACTGCCACCAGACAGTTATTCCTCTGGCACAGGGAGGGATCCCAGCTCACCAACTCCTCTGGCACAGGGAAGGATCCCAGCTCACCAACTCCTCTGGCACAGGGAAGGATCCCAGCTCACCAACTCCTCTGGCACAGGGAAGGATCCCAGCTCAGCAGCTCCTCTGGCACGAGGAAGGATCCCAGCTCACCAATTCCTCTGGCATGAGGAAGGATCCCAGCTCACCAGCTCCTCTGGCATGAGGAAGGATCCCAGCTCACCAATTCCTCTGGCATGAGGAAGGATCCCAGCTCACCAGCTCCTCTGGCATGAGGAAGGATCCCAGCTCACCAGCCCCTCTGGCATGAGGAAGGACCCCAGCTCACCAGCTCCTCTGGCATAGGGAAGGATCCCAGCTCACCAGCTCCTCTGGCATAGGGAAGGATCCCAGCTCACCAGCTCCTCTGGCATNCTCCTCTGGCACAGGGAAGGATCCCAGCTCACCAATTCCTCTGGCATGAGGAAGGATCCCAGCTCACCAGCTCCTCTGGCACAGGGAAGGATCCCAGCTCAGCAGCTCCTCTGGCACGAGGAAGGATCCCAGCTCACCAATTCCTCTGGCATGAGGAAGGATCCCAGCTCACCAGCTCCTCTGGCATGAGGAAGGATCCCAGCTCACCAATTCCTCTGGCATGAGGAAGGATCCCAGCTCACCAGCTCCTCTGGCATAGGGAAGGATCCCAGCTCACCAGCTCCTCTGGCATGAGGAAGGATCCCAGCTCACCAACTCCTCTGGCACAGGGAAGGATCCCAGCTCAGCAGCCACAAGCACCTGAAGCAGTCCAGGTAAGGAAATCCCTTTTCCTCAGGATAAACTGCCTGCAGAGGCTCTGCTCCAGCTATTGGACACAGTCCTGGGCTCTCAAATTGCCTCACAGGAAACCAGCAGAACACTGGTTTTCTTTGCTGTTTTCCCAAAGAGCAAGAGGAAGTGAAAGGATTCCCCCTCACTGTTGTCTCCAGTTTTGGTAAGGAATTCATCAGGCAACTGCAGTTTGGGATTTTGTGGCTCCAGCAGGTCCCCACTGAGGATGACAACAGTGTGGGCTGGAGAAAGGGGACAGACCCCCCCCGCCCCTGCTCCAAGCCCTGAGCACACGAGGATAACCAGGATCCGGTTTTAACACTGTGCATCCGACTGCCCACCACACACATCAACCTCCAGAACAACAGCAATAAATAACTGTTACCCTTTTCTGCTCCTGGCCTTCAAGAGCCCTGCCAAACGCTATATCAAGAAACTTGAAGGCAGCATAGTGTACTGTGTAATTCAGAATTACCAAAGCGACATTCATCTGCTAATTAGATGAGTAACTGCCACAGATTTAATTTTTTTCTTGCAAGAGGCAAATTTCATCACAGGTGAAAAGTGACTATTTGTATTTTCTCAGAAATCTTTCCCCAGCTTCATTGTAATCAATAGACATCACAGATAAAATCTAGTAAAACAATCCCTTTTTCTTCGTCAAATTAATTTTTGGTACTTTTCTGCATCCGTGACAAAGAAAATCACATGTATTTTGGGTTTTCTCCTTGTTACTCAAGAAAAAATCTCTACTCCCACTTACCTACATCCCCAGTAATTGTGAGTTTCAACAGGGTAGCTCCACTTATAATTCAGACATTTCCAGGAAAAATGAGCAGCAAATCAGTTCTTCCTACAGCGCACACTGAATTGTGCTATTATCCTGCACACAGCAGGTGCCAATTTTTACAAAATCATGAAGTGTCATCATTATAAGCAGAATTACTTGTTAAAATTTAAGAAGCAGATAAACAGCAAACAGGAACACTGATTACCCAACAAATGTCGAAAAAAGGAAAAATGTCTGTGTCTGATGAGGCCAGTATAATATGTTTTGTTCTATGGGCAAGATGTCTCCCTTCAAAACGGAATGTTTGGTTTAGAACATTTTCGAAGACTATTATTTTAAGTGTTTTTTAAGTTACCAATATAAGCATTTTTCCTCTGAAACATTTACAGATACTATAATTAACCACCATGGCATTGAAAAACAGAGATGCTGCATCCGTTCACACTCCTTGGTAGCTGTGTTTAGAGAAACCTGAAAGGTCAGTGAGGAGGCGGTGTCTGAACAGGGACTCTGCCCTGTTTTTCTGTCTGGGTGGCCACGGTTCTTGCCCACCAGCCATAAGGATCTTCCACGTGGAAAGCTCTGATCTTTTGGGTGCAGAACTGACAGAGCCTTTGGAAAACGTTGAGAATAAGGCAGGTGTGACTGAATTAAAAGCCTTGTTCCTGCTTCGTGTCTGCTGTAATCACTGTCCAACTCATGAAACTACACACTGCATGCCGAGACCCAGGGGAATGAATGGGAACACAGTCAGAATGGAAGGCTTTTTCCTGTCTTTCTCAGCACCATTAGCAACTCATGCCTCCAGTATTGTTATCCATCACCACCCACTAGAAATAAGGGAACACAAGTTGATGTAACATGAGTGGAATCATCCCACTTTGTACCTGCCCTACGACTGTGGCCACAAACCTCATGCCCTACCCCTGCCTCTTTCTCTTGTAGAGCTCCTGCTTTATCCTCCAGCTTGAAAGGGAGGTCCCAGCCTGGCAATAAAATCTCAGTCCCTGTGCAAACACAGGTGAATTTCCTGAAGTCTCCTGTATCCCTCTCAGGCACATGACTATATGCAGGCACACTGATAATGCCACTGCAGCCTCCAGCAGTGCTGTAATGCCCAAGTTGTTACTGTACCTTGCTCCCCAATCTCACTGCCTTGCCAGCAGTCCCCTCCTATAACCAGGTCCATCCTCTTGTTTCCTTGGCCCCACTCCTCCTCCTAGAAAGACAACATTGCTTCTCCACAGGTTTCCAGTCTCAGCTCACTTCTGTCCAGAACAGGCTGCTGTGATGAAGTCAGGATCCTCCCATTCCATCATTTTAATTTTATGAGATCCTGGTTTCTACCAGAAAATTTTGTTAGCCTCAAATTCCACAACATTTTGTGCCACTAGGCTTTCTTCTCTTTGCATTGTTTAGAGGTGGTGTCCATGCAGTCCACATCCTTGTTTCCAAAATAGTGCATTTCCCTCATATTAACTGTAACATCGGGAGCTAGAAAACAACACTGCTGAAAAAATTGTACTGAATTTGACACTCGGAAACTCATACCCACTGCTCTGCTTTATGAAGCCACTGTGCATGCCAGAAACTGTTACTATAACCCTTGGACAATTACCAGAGCTAAGTGATGTACAGGTAATTTTGGCACGATTTATCTCCATCAGTTTAATGCAGGAGGTGGCACAGTGTCACACACCCAAGTCTCACATGTGAAATGACACGTGGCTCAATGACATTTTTTCTCCTACAGAGGAAACATCTAAATATCTGTATAAGGGCCCCAGATGATGAAATGGGCAAAAGAAGGAAAAGAGTACAAATCCTCTATGGAATGTGAAGCATCCTCTCTGAAAGGAAACATGATATTTCCTGGAATAGATTTGAAGATAAATTGGAGCCAAATACAAGATTTACAGACACAGATCACAAAATGGATAGGGGAACAGATTGGCAGTCCCCACCTCTGCCTTTGGCACTGGCTGTTGGGGCTTTCAGGGAGCTCTGGAAGAACTTCCTTTGGGATACACACCTTCTCCTCCTTCATTACAGACTGAAGAAGTCTTCCCAATATCCGCAAGGAAACTGTTTTAATTCTCTAGCACACTGTAAGAGAACTCTAAAGTACAAACACCACCTGAGCTAGGACAGCTCAGCTTAAAACTGTTTTTCAAGTATTTGTTTGGATCATTTTTGTGCAGCCAAGTTTGAATAATTCTTCAAGAACCGAGAAGAACTGGAAGAACTATGTAAATATAATAATCCTATCACCATTTTAAATGGCTGACCATACATTTAACACACTCAGAAAGTCTAAAGCTGCACTCCCCTGTACAGGTGCATGTCAGCCAGTTCCCTGTTGGCCCAGGAGATGGATCCCCAGTGTTGGATAAGGAACACACATCCCAAAAGCGTGCTGCTCAGCTGTCTGTGGATGGGTGCCCCGGAGCTGCAGCTCCCCACAGGAAGGGCAGGGGAAGCAGGGCAGGGTCCCTCGAGTGTTCCCAGCACTGGCACTCTCAGCCACCTCCCATTCAACGCTGAGATCAAGGACTGAGGTGGGCTGGCCAAGCACTCACCCAGCTGTTGGTCAGTGCTCTCTCCCTGCATGGGACAGGGGAAGGAGTGGGAATAATTGGAGAGAAAAAACTCCTGGGCTGGAGCAAAGACAGAGCAATCACTCACCAGTGACGGTCACAGGCAAAACACCCTCACCTGGCAGGATTTGACTTCATTTTTTGCCAATTAACTTTAATTATCTCTACCCCTTCTTATCACCTCAGGTCTCTCTCAGTCCCCAAGTGTATCTTTTCCTCTCTCGTGCACACATGCCATTATTACACAGTTTATATTTTTCCTGAAAAGCAAAGAAAAAGACAGCTTTCCACTGTTTCACAGTAATATCAATTTTTCTGTGTGACTGTGGGGTTTTTTTGTTCACCTACTTGTAGCCTGACAGGAATGGGAGAAGTATCTTCAAGCAAAGCAGTTTTAAAAATAAAGAGACAGATTACTCATGTCTTTACAGACAGTTCATAATGAATACACAAAGGAGGAGAATCTGACAGAAGTGGTGAACACACTTCTGAAAACTGGAAAGACGGAGGAGAAAGAAGGCTTCTGGTCTACTAGAGCTGATACCTTAATTAGGCAATTATAACCATTAAACATTGCCAAAGCTCCAGGCCTAGTTGAATTACAACTGAGAAATCAGTAGAAAGATGGTAAGGGGAAAAGGAAAGCCTTCGGCAGGATTTGTGATAGCTCACGAAGGAAGGAAGGGAGTATTTGAGAACTAGAGTAGCAGTTAATATAATTCTTTTTACTTTAAAAGGCTCCAAGACCATAGAAAGCCCAAGCTTCTTATCCTGCACTCAGTTATGCAGAAGACAGAAAATTATTAAGCCAGATTTAGAAATGCCTGACTTAGAAGACCATGACAGAAGGCTGAATACAGAGAAAAAGGAGGTCATGGCAGACAGCTCGACTTGAATTCCTTTCATGTGTTACTTACCTGGAGACAATCCCAATGTAATGGGCAATTTATCTGGAACTCAGGAAAGCATTTGGTAGCACAGCACAGAGCAGATTGATTTGAAAAGGTGGTGAACATGTTTGCAAAGGACTGACAAAACAAATTCCAGTAGATTCAAAGACACATAGCAGCAGCAAGGAGCAGGCCAGCTGTGGAGTGCACAGGGAGAATTGGAGCTCCTGGGAGTTTACAAGTTTAGATTATTTTCTAGAGTCCTGACCTTGGCATGTTGTGTTCAAAATCGTTATATTTGCTGATGGCACACAATTTCTGAGGCAACAGAAACAGGAGAGAAGGAGCAAACAATTTCAGAGGGACCAGGATAATTTAGGTTTATAGCCTTATCCATGGCACACATGCCACGAGCAGGCACCTCAAGTAATTCCACAGTACTGGAAAGTGACCACAAAGAAAACGTGTAAGTGGGAAAAACTGGAACGCGTCGTGCTTGACACAAAGGCTCCTCTTCTAACTCATTACAGAGAAAAAATAAACAAATGGTGGGCTATTTATAGTGAAAAGTATATAGAAGAGGAAATTATTCTAGAAATGCACAGTGGGATGTTTTTCAAGAGGGTTATAACCAAGACAGTTTTTGAGCAATTTCACTGGTTCAATATTGGCTGATAAATCTCTAAAAATAAAATACAACTTAGATTAAGTGTTGAATTTTTCAGACATCAAAGATTTGTGAATTCTGTCCAGAAGAGAGACAATCTCTGGATTCAAAATTGTAACCACTTACTACTTTAACTTCTATACCGTGGACAAATATCAAAACTATTACAATTACATGCCACTGAATTCTTATTTTCTTAAAAAGTCTCATTTTGGGGTTGATTCTACACTTAGGAATAATTTTAGGAAAAGAATTTTAGTTTTGTCCACATTATCCAGGGACAAGATGAGAGAGAAATGAGAGAAAGTAGTAGATTCAAATCTTTGGCACCATAACTTAGGGGAAATAAAAGAGTTATAGAGTAGGTAATTTCTTAGGATTACTGAAGAGAAAGCAAAAAATTGATGTAAAAAACCTGTCTGTGACTGGAACTAATAGAAGGGAAAAATAGCAGCTTTTGTATTGTAGTATAAGACATAGAATACCCATCTTTTAAACAGATCCAGCATGAGAATAAATCAGGAATAGTGAATTAAGATGATGCTGAGTGTGTGGCTGGAGGAGTACAAAGGTTGGGTTTGGGGAGTAAAAAATTGGAAGTATATAAAGTAATCTGTTTCTCTGGGAGAAAAGGCAAGTTTCGATGACTATAGTTTTATCTTTTCCTATAAAGACATTACTGCATGTTTCTAATTTTTATGTGGCAAGACAAAAGGATTTCCTGCCAAGTACCACAGGAAACAGCCAGTGAGCTGGTCTGAGCAGCCTCAGACACAAACTGACCAGGAATTGAGGAATTCCTTGCTTCTAGGAAAAGGCTCCAGTCAAAACCATTTTAGGGGATATTTTGAATTGGTATATGTGTGATTCTGCTGATTTAACTGTTTTTTATGTCCTCACCTTCACTTGTAAAACTTAAAGTGATAATTTCGGCAAAGCTGTTGCCTAATGACTTTCAAATATACTTAAAAACATATTTTGATATAAACTGTATTGCCAAAGTCAAATATATATCAGCTAAGTGAAATTAACCTTCAAGTGATACTTGAATAACAGTAAACCACAAGGGTATGTAAGAGATTAGATATACTGTAGTTTAATTATGTGACAATAATTCACCTCATTAATCTCTTAGGAAACAATAACCACAACAGTTAAATACTGTAATTAACAAACCCTATTTTAAACTTAATTTTAATTTTATACGACTTTGCAATATTATCCAGTGCAATCATATAAAAGATAAACGAAAGAAAAAGCAAATATTAAGTTCTCTGGATAAGATATCCAGAATGTCCTCACCTCTTCCACCTGTGACCGGAAAGGACCAAGGCCAGCGCTACTTGGACCTATTTCTGTCCCAATAAGTGGCTCCGATTCATGTGCAAATAGTCTCAGGATCTCTCGATTCACACCTCTGCTAGGTCCAAGCACTCTGCGGACATTCCCGGTTCTCTCTGCTATCAACATTCCTAATTCAAACAGCACTCCGCGGGAGAACTGCTACAGATTTGGGTAGCACACCGTAGCTTAACAATGGTGATTTAATGTGCAGTTAGGGGCTTTTGCCCTTTTGTTGGACTTCCCAGCTGTTTCCTAAATTGCATGCAGAAATAAACCTATCTCTGTCACTGCCCTTGCCAAAAGGCTGAAATCCCCCAGCCCTTCTGTAGCCCTTCCCAGCCTCAGGAATGCTGTGGCAGGCACGGAGAGGAGCACAGTGATCTTCATGGATCAGGAGATTCCACAGTGGGCAGAGACCATTTCTCCACGGCTCTGCAATGCCACTGCCTGGGGCAGCACGGGGGAGCTGAGGTTTGGGGTCAGGAGTGCGGGGTCCCAGACAAGAGAAATGCAGGAGGAAATCCTGCCGGAGAAAAATGTATTTACAGCATGGAGACCTGAGGGTTGCTGCCTTGCACAGGGCTTGGTCAGCAATCACAAATATAACAGTGATAGAAAAGGAAATGGGGACAAACGGAGCACCTCAAACCAGCCAGGTAAGCCTGGCACCTTCAGCATTGCCACTCAGGTGGTGTCAATATGAGAGAGACGAGTTCTGCATGAAGTTACAGGCAAAAAGCTCTCAGCTCCATCAACAAACACTAAAATACCTGCTTCTTGGGGATCTTGGATCTGTTTGCAAGATAAGGAGACTTAGTCTTTTTATTTGACGAGCTCACAGTGCAAGTTCATACCAACGGCAGGTATTTTCCATGTAGGTTAAGCCAGATATCACTTAGTTTACAGCTGTAAATCGAAACCTCACTTTTAAATACTCCTTTGTAGATTATATCCCTCATTCAAATACAATGCAAATAGGCGGTGGTAACGTGTTTGTCTTGATTTCTTTGATTTTAGCTTTTTAACAGGTATCACATTAACTCCACAAAACTTCTGTAAAACTACACTCTGATTACTTAGCTTCTGCTTTCTGACCTTTTTTCTTTGTAGCTCTCCAAGGAGAAAAGGAGATATGTTTATAAAATCAGTAAGCAATAAACAAGAAGTTCATGTTCTCATAGAACAAAAAAAACAACAGCATCGAGAAAGTCATGTTCAAAAATATAAGTGTCTCAGAGAGAATAAAACTCATTCATTTATAACATTTTTCCATGAAAACAATGTAATAAATACTGAAGTTCAAATGATGTATGAGTATCTCCTTGAAGAAGATATCCTGTACATCTGATAAACCATAAATACTATAGAATGTACCTCAGGCAGAACAAGCACAGCTTTGCGTGATCCTGAAAAATATACAGTGTGTGTGAGGATGAGTTATGAAGGTGAACAAATTTAATATATCTTGCCTGGTGGACACCCACAATTTGCAATTTAATCATCCAAAAGTTACGGTGTGTTCATAATTGTATTAGATTTTGAAATAAGGCGGTGCTGGTTATGTTAAGCCTAAAAAATAACCCATCTTTTCAGGCTGATGATAATTTATAAAGGAAATAGTTCCAAACAAGGTGAATTAAAGCATTAGAGCTGCACTGAACAAAAGGACAGTTTACTGCAGATGGATTCTTGAATCCACAATGCATCACGTTTTTATCATTGTCATCTTTTATATCTCCAGATTTATACACAGAGAAAAACCCCAGTACTGTCAGGGTGACAAGATTTTAGGGGTTTTTTCTGAAAGCTAATTTTAAGAATATCAAGACTTTCAGAGTGGAAAACAACATTGATCAGTCTTGAACCTCTATTTAACAAGTAGAGGCACAGGCTTTATGCCTATAGACCCAGATCCTGGCAAAATTGGATGATATCAGAACCATTATTTTATATAAAATAGTTTAAAAGTCACAGAATTAGATCTAGATAGAGAAAGCTAACTTTATATTTTAGTGGCTTAGAAACTTACCTGAAATAAAGCACAGTGATCTGCTAGCTTATTTTTCAGTAAACAATTTCATTGTTTAGAAGAAAAGTAAAGCATTTACTTCTAGAAAGATGGGGAGAGATTATGCTAGAATAATGCAGCCCGGTGCACCATTTTAGAAATAAAAGACCTTGGTTCAAATCTGTACTTTGAATTAAGCAGAGATTTAAACGTGATCCTCCTATTTTATATCAAATAAAAGGAACAGCAGCAACAGCCACTTTCAGGATCTGGACCTTCACTGTCTTTGCTTTAACCACAGGTGCATTTGCCCTCTTCAGGGGAGGGAAAAGAGTGCTCTCAAACAGAATTCTTCATTCCAATCAAAACGTTAGCTTTCAGACTTTCTGGGTCGAAGAATGAAGAAATCATTGTTTTAGGTAGATTTGAAGCAATCCTTTCCCCATGAGGGGTGACCTCCTCACAGTGCTCAGTACTGAACAGGCAGATCCAGAGGATGGAGGCTCTGCCTTCACCAGGAGCCACATTTTGAAGACAAGGAGCAACAGGTACAAAAGTTGCACCAGGAGAGGTTTCATCTTCGTATAAGAATTCTTTTTTCACAGTGAAAACAAGGAAGCTCTGAGACAACCTTCCCATGGATGTGGCAGAATCCCCATCACTGGAGGCTTTTCAAAACACGGCTGGACAGGGTACTAAAAAGGCTCCTTTTCCCACAAAAGGTTGGACCAGATGATCTTTCAAGGTCCCTTCCAACCTGGCTTGCTCTATGATTTTTCCCTCAGAAGCTGGGCATTAATAGTAAGGACAACATTCTTTCAGATGCTGCAATAAAAATAATTTTTAAAAAAAAACTAAAACTGAAGTCTTCTTGCTCTATTATCAGTGAAAACTTTAAAAAAACCCACCCACTGCTATAACATAAAACCTTCTAATTCCTCCCCAAAAGACAATCACATAACAAGATCTCTAATAAAAAAGGAAAAGATTAATTGGAGAGCTGCCTTGAGAGACCAAATGTTCCAGACCTGACAGTTTTATAATGTAAGTAATTAGGGCGACATTATGAGTTATGTTATCGGAGCCAGCAGCATGATCAGCAATTGTTTGTATTTCAGGGTCTATTCAGGAGTACAGGACACAGAAAGGAGAGCACCAAAAGCAGATGAAACAGATGTTGATGGAGCAGAGCTGACTTCTCAGCTGAATGCTGTTCTCACCCTGTCAGTGCCTTCCATGCATTTATCTTCATTAAAAGAAATTTAATATTCAATAAAAAGAAAAACAACTAATTTAGAAGTTAACCCAGAACAGGCTCCTGCAGATGTCAGCTCCTTGTGTAAAGTGAAAATTAAGGCTGAGCGCAGCAGTGAAGGGGTGGGGAATGAACCCAAACTCTTCTCATTTCCACAGCTGAACCTGAGCCACCTTTCTGTTGCTTTCCTTGAGTGATCCTGGTTCCAGCGGGGGAATGAATGTGGGTCCCTCTTTTGGCACATGGCTGCACAACAGCTGAAGAGAAACAAAAGCCTAAACCCCCCAAACTGAGAAAGGAGCTACTGATAATGCTAAAGCCAAAGGCCGTTTGCTGGATTAAACAGTAACAAAGGGAAAAAGCAAAGTCAGCTTGAAAAGAAATATCCAAGAAACACGAAAATTTGTAACAAAGAGAGAGAGAGAGGAGGGTGACAGATGATGTGTGGGATATTTAACTCGATATCTGCCAGAAGTGACCCCAACAGCATGAAAACCCCCACCTAAGCAAGAGGAATCCTAAAGGGGGGTGCTGTGCTAGACCCCACAACCAGGACAGGGAGAGGGGTAACTGCAAAACAGGGCACGTGTGTAGGGGAAAACAGAAGCTTTCAGGGATTAGTTATAGAAGGGTTTAGAAATTTATAGTTACCTATTAATAGTTCACAAATGCCAACTATTGTGGCTTATCTACAGAACGGCTGATTCTTTCTGAATGCCTAATTCCCTGATTGCCAGTTAATTACATGCCATTAAATAAATCAATAAACTGCTTTGATCGTGATTTGATTTAAAGAATACAATTTGAAGTTTTCCTCTATTACAGTTGTTTATTCTTCAAATCACCTGCTTATTTAGCTTTCTTTTCTTCTTACTTCTCTACCTGTTTGAGACTAAAACTGGTACCATATGGTCAAAGAAATTAACTTCAACTGAAATGAGGTTTTTGTAATCAGTTGTATTTTTGGCTTTGTCAAATGAAAACTTGGCGAACATCATGGAAAGGATCACAGGTATAGTAAAACATGGGATGCTTATCAAAACCAAAATTTTAAATATTACACATTTTCCATCACATAAAATAAATACAATATATCTGATAACTGATGGCAACTCACGAGAAGTTTCTGCATTCTGATCTGGAGGGGCATAGAGGTTGATCCTTGACCTCTACTAAAACCATAGAAGAGAACATTCAAGCGAATTTTTTTATACCACGTACGCAATTTTTTAAAAACCAAAATCTTGCAAAGTGACACTTGTTTTCAGAGGATCAGGTCCTAAACAGCTGCTCCAATCCTTGCCTTACAGATGGAAAAAATACCAAGGTAATAAACATCACACCAAAAATATAGCCTTGTTCTACTGTTGAACTAAAGGCTCCAAATAAGCGAAACAAAGTAAATAATGTAGCAAAGATTCATCTCAAAGGAGTACTACTGTAACCACTGAATAATTACAAGCAGCAATGTTTATTATTATGCAAAGAAGCCAGATCTGTTTTGCTTCCAGAGCAGCACAAAGGATAAAAAGTCAAGGAAGCAGTGCACATTATAACATATCACACACAAAAATTCTCTGTTTGTTTCAGAGAACATCTTTACTCTGGAGGCACAGAGTGCAGAGCTTCTTGCCGAGAATAAAGAAAAAGTCTTTAATTTCTATTTCCAGTGATGCATTGTGCCTTCAGAGCTCGTTCAATTGAAAAAGTACAAAGGTTTCCGTTTACAGAACTTTTGTCAAAATGATTACAGAAGTTGTCATGGAACAGTTTCCAAAACAAACTGTGTTATTTTCCTTTTATGGCCCCCTTGACATTTTTAGTTCTTTAGAGGTGGTATAAGTGGTATAAGTTTCTGTTTTCACAAGAGTGGCAGTCTTCTCTGATAAACAGCAAAAGTTAAAAAAAGTCACAGGCAACTGCGAGTGTATTGAAAAGACAACATTTTTAAGTACTTTGTGTTTGTATGCATAAATGAATATGTGCACAGAAGGAAGAACTGAAGCAGCAGAGCGAAGAAAAGATTTTTCAGGTGTTTTCAAGATACTGCTCCTCACACAAGGAATTACTGACAAATTCATTTTTTCCTCTGTGCTTGCATCTTTACAGACACATATGAGCAAATGACAGAAAAAAACCATAGAGGGGTGCTGGAGCACTCCCTCAGGAGCCACACAAAAGAAAAGGTGAACTGTTAACTAAAACCTTCAGGAACATAGTGACTCATTCTAGCAGGATGTGAAGAAACATGGTACATCTGAGAAGTCACAGCTCTACTTCAAGAATGTACAATTAGCAGTTTAAAGAATAAGATGAACTATTTGCCATTGGGTCATTTTTAAAAACAGCATTCGATCAAGACATTACAGATGGAGAGGGAGCTAAGAATTGGCTATAAATGAGGTGTTCTCTCCATGGCAATAATGGAAAAAGGGAATGTTTAATAAAATGTAGTTGTAGTTGTCTCAGAGAAACTTTGTGAATAGCTGAGCAGATCCCCTCAGCTGCTCCAAGTGTAGTTACATATTAATAGTCAGTGCATCTATCAAAACTACTACCTGCACTACAAATGTGTAACCTGTCAGACAAGGGAATCTCAGGGGATGCACATCCTGCTGGGCTGCTGAGATGAGTTATTCACTGTCTCTGTAACTTGAAAGAAACAGAAAAAAGAAAACTTGGAAATTTCATCATACTGAGAGTGTCAGCACCAGACCTGAGAGATGTGGTTCTCAAATTAGCCTCTTAAAACAGAAACTGAGGAGATTTAATTTCCCTGGACAGATCACCCACACTATTTTCCCAGTCTGCCTCATTCATCTTCCAGCTTCAGAAAGATGAGTAGCCTGAAATAGTCTTCAGTTTCCACACAATTGCACTTTCTTTCATATTTAGACTTGCCCTCACTTACAATTCAGAGAATCACAGGATGATGTCACTTGGATGGGGCCTCTGGCAGTCACCCAGTGCAATCTGCTTTGTGCTCCTCCACTCAGAGCAGGCTGCCCAGGAATAGTCTGGTCCAGTTTTGAGTATTTGAGTACCTCCAACACCTGACATTCCTTCTCTCCACCCATACACATACAGTCTGTTCCAGTTTCAGGATAGAAACTTTATACATATACAGATCTATAGATATAGATATATATATATATATATCTATACACACACGTATACATGGAATTTCACACATTTTGGCTCCTGTTCTTGGACTACCAATGTGCCTGGTACTAAAATCACAGCAGCACTAGGAAGTTCTCCCAGCACAAATGCAAGATTTCCACAAGTTTGTACCATTCCCCACTGAGCCATAGGTTGCCACACCTTTAACAATCATTGGTACTCCTTTAATGCAAAGGCCCAAGGAGCAGGTCTGCACCATGCCATGTTCAAACCAGTCTCCCGGTGGATACGTGAGGATCTGTCTGCAACCAAGCTGTGGGAGCTGAACAGCCAGCACCAGCCATTTTCCACTGATGGAATCCCAAATCCAAGCCTGGCACGTGCTGCTGCTGTGCTTCCAAGCAGCCTCACTGTCTGCTCAGTCTCCGTGGAAAGAACAGACCAATCCCTTCCCCAGCGCTTCACCCCTCACAGGACCAGCAAGGGCACCTTCACATGTTTGCACCAGCTTTGAAAATCGAAAATGCAATGAAACCAAAGAAGTCCCAAGAGGGGAACACGGGAAAGGCAGAGCTGAATCCTGTTACCTGCACCAAAGATGGAATGATGAACCAAAAGAGAAACTGATACCCAGTAAGCACCACTGTCTTTTAAAAGAATGATTCTGGGAGCTTTAGCAACTGCAAATATAAATTGCTTGCGTATGTGCATATCATTAACTGCAACAAAACAAAAACCAAACCAAACCTGTGAGAAAGTTAACCAAGCAGTCGAATTGTCCTTCTTGTGTGCAGATTTATACTGATTCTGTGGGGATTCTGTCACACTTCAGAGCACTCAACTGAGACTGTAATTAGCCAGAACTTTTGCAGGAGACCAGATGATCCAATACAAGTATTTGGAAAAGGATGTGCATATAAAGGGGAGGTCTGTGTGGGCACTCGAGGTTTTAGAAATAAAAAATAACAGAAGCACCAGTAACTTAATGACAAGACAAAATACTGATAATTAAATGATTTTAATAGTATGTCAAGATGAGGAACAAGAGTCTTGGGAAATGAGACCAGTAAATTATTATCCCTCAGGTTTCTTTCACACTTTGTTGTTCAAGTGTGAAAAAGACAATATGCAAGCTCCTTAGCCGTACATTTAACTTTAACACTGTATTAGTGCCAACAACTTCAGAGCTACTGTCTTCAGGAATATCTTGCCATTCTCACCCTTCTGGATTGAGCAGATACTGAGAAAGTTTTAGAAAAAAGTGTTCCAAAATAGATGTGTATGTGGATTTTTTTGAGACCCTTAAATAGGCAAGCAGGATGAGAAGTTTACCTCTCTACAGAAATGCTCTCAATTTACATTTATTTTAGGCAAACAAACTCTTTGGATTAAAGCTTCGGTATCGTGTCCTACACTACACCGTAGTGTGAAATAAACTGGTGGCCAGTTCCAATAGCCACAGACTCGATTGTTAACACACTGCATGTTTTATGTTACATTTATGAAAACATTTTCCTCACAAAATGTTAAAAAAAAACCCCAACCCTGCAGACAGTGGTCCAGATCTAACAAATATGTAGTTCTGGCAGCTGTGTTTATGAAGACAAGACAGGAATATTCATGTCCTTGTAGACCATGATTTCTGTCTTTAGGGGATTGCAGAAAAGCAAATATTTGCAAGTTCAGGAGACAACTAAATGAACAAAAGCCAGAATTAACAGTGGAAGTGACACAATGGACAACCAAAAGGATCGAGCCCTCTTTTTGTAGAAAAATTTCTATTGTCTTCACCATCTGTACAAAAAAATAGACTAATTCTTTGGTTTCATCTTCTTTTCTAAAAAATATATTTTAGCAAGCATTAACTGCATATCCTTACCAGCAAGGAGCTCAACAGTTCTAATTTAAAGCACTATTTAAACAAACAATAATAGTTTGTGGGTGTTGTCACTGTTCCTGGGGTATTTTTAAAATATTCTCAAAATTCACATGCTTTATCAATAAGTGTAAAACTCTTGTAGTGGGGAGGCAATAGAAAGATTTTTATCTATTTCTTGTCCTTTTTGAGATCTGTCTTGTAACACTGTGAGAATACTTGGGGCAGAGCAGATCACCATTGTTAATTCACTAATGCAGGTCCAGGCAGAGTGAAGTGCAATGGCCAGATCTGTAACGGATTTTCTGTGCTATCCTGGACACCTCATTTAAGTAGCATTTAAAAAAAAAATAAAAATCCATAGATTCTGAAATCCAACAGAAAATATTTTGAACTCCCTAGGTTCCTAACATTTTGGTGATGTCCTTCAAAACAGATAGATTATTTTCTCTATATCTTTTTTTTTAGATTTCTGTGCCAATACAAGACATTATGGAAGAGGGTTTGTCTCTATTCTGCAGGTAGATGTGGATGTAGATATTCACATCCATGGATATCCACGCAGACAGCACAGCTATCAAAGGCTCTGCTTCAAAATGGGACACTCTGGACTAGACAATTAAGATCAACTTCTTCAACCCTGTAAATCTAGAAGTAGCTGCCACTTACATCCCTTCCTTGGAGATATCCCGGCCAAATCCCAGCTCCTTCAGGAGCTCAGACATTGCCACATGATTTACTGAGTTTTCCCAATTAAACTGACTGCAGTATAGGTGTCTGAGAGAAATCTACTTGAAATATAAAAGTACATAACTGAGCTCAAACACAGAAATCACTCACACAAATATATTACAAAGCTAGAAACATAACAATTAATTTCCTGTGTACAGTAATTGGATTCTCTTTGCACAGATTATTTATTGCACATATGACAACAGAACGTGCACATTAATACTTTGCATATTTCCACTTGTGCTTCCTACCCTCACAAAAGCTATTTTGCCATTCTTCACTTTCATGGAGATTCTTTACCCTTTTTTTTAATTATCAAAACTCTCAGTAAGTGCAGTGACTTCCTCGCCATTATTTTTAATAAGTTTTTCATGTCCCATTGAATCAAACAGCTTAAAAACTTTGGCTTCAACTGCATTTTTGAACCTCTCGTCCTTATAAATATAGACACTTTTTCTTAATAGGATTTCCAATTTGATGTGCCCTGAGCTGCAATGCCAGAAGGATTACTTAAATTATTGAAATTTAATTCCCAATCGTTGTGGGTTTGATCATACCACTGAGGAGGCTTTACTGTGTATTGTGCAGGGACGAGCCACACAAGCCTTCTTCACATCAGAAAGTTTGGAAAAACAGCCTTTGTAGGGCAAGCCAATTATACTTTAGTTTTCTGGGCCCTGGGTCTTAATACCGTGATTTCTAAAACCACAGTTTCACGTATTTCTACTCGAGTAGGTATTCAGTGGGTCAAAATCAAGCCATTCCTGGGCCTCCAAATGAATGACAAAATAGCCTATCAAATTTACCACGTTGCTGACATCTATTCCACCAGGGAATCAGATCCTCTGGCAAGAATCCTTATGGTTTTGGACAAGGATTTTGTTCCTTTTGCCATACAAGACAAAATTTAAAAAAAGCCCTGAATGGGAGGAGCCACAATCCTTGAAGTCTAAGGTGGAAAACCACAAGGAGAACATGGTGCATGGAGAATATATGTCAAAGCATCCAGTAGGTGACAGGAAAGATGTTCAGATGAGTAAACAGTCAACACCAATTGAAATCCACGGCAGCTGAGTCTTTTAGAAAGGTAAGATGTTTGTCTTGCATATTCAATGTCATTAAATAATATTGCCCTACAGTTGGTGAATAATAAAACTTGAACTCCCCTGTACCCTCAAAGAGTTTCATTGAACACTACCTGTATCAAACCTGTAATGTCTGTTAGGGCTGAAAGCTGTTTCTTCAAAAATAACTCAAAGTTCCTGCCTCAAATGTGAATTTTAATATCTTAATAGATGTGAATTTATTTCTTGATAAAAAATTTTCACATTTCCTTTTTTCAAGCATTTCTAGCATTATCCCATAGAAATTCTGACTTTTCTTTCTGAAATGAAGTTCAGCCCTCTGCACAGACGGTATTTATCTCACAGACTAGTTAAAAGTGAAATATTTTTTGGGATCCCTGAATTCCTACAAGACAACTCCACAGAGCACCTACATTAAAATAAGGGGTCCATGGGAACACTGAAGAGCTGAAAATTACTGTTGTTCCATACTTTTCAGAATGGTCATTTGACATTTCAACAAGTTGATCTTTCTTTGCCTTCACTGCCCTCAAGAGCCTTTTTCTACTCTGTTTATCCTTTCTACATTCGGCACCTTTGGCACTGCACCGAGCACCGTGTCCAGTTTCCTGTACTAAGTACATATAAAATTAGAGTGAGTCCAGAGGAGAAGATGTAAATGCCACCAAGATGTTTGCAGGGCTACCAGACAGGATGGAGCGAGAATTGGGTTTAGTCAGCCTGAAGTTACAAAATTCAAGGCATTGGCCTTGCTTTAGCTGTGGTTACGTAGAAGGAGGAACCAGATTCTCCTCAAACATGCACAGCAAAAGGCCAAAAAGCAACTGATAACAACTTCTGATCAATTAACAGGAATAATTCTCTATATAACTAGGAATAAGTTGCCCAAGAAGTCTGTGGAATGTCTATTCACCAGAGATAATACAAACTCAACAGGGCACAATCCTGATCTAAGTCTGGAGCTCGAGTAGGATGCTGAACTAGAGGATCTCCCAAGGTCTCTTCCAAGCTAAATAAGTCTGTGAAATATCCAAGTAAAACTTATTATTCATTGGTTAAAAAAGATTCAGTGGATTAGTCCAACCTGTTTTTAAACATACTGATCCACATTTTCAGTTTATTCTTTAAGTCTCCCTGGCTCAAGTTCCCATACTTTTCCCCTTTAGTGGCTGCTCTGTATTTCACAGGCTCTCCCATTTATGAGATCACATTTGTTGCCGATTTTTCCAGGCTAAGAGCAATGCTGTTTTTTTCAGGAAGCACCAGCTGTGAGCACACCCAGGGTTTCCAGTGGGCTCCCAGATCCATACAAGGGCTTTGGCAGTTCCTGATTTCTGCTAAAGGCACTATTGGCAATACGGGAAGTCACATGTTTGATTTTTCTCTGATCTCTCCAGAACACCTTCTGTCTTTAGCCCTGTTTACCACTGTGCTGGCTCTTTAGGCAGCAACATGCTTGGCTTTCCAAATGGGGCTCACCAGAAGGGTTTTACCACTGATGTGTAAACTCACCGTGCTGGAAAGCTCCCAGCTGTTACTGCCTAGGGAACGGGGAAATACATCACTTAGGGCAGGGCAAAAACTCAGCATCAAAAATATTTTAAACTAGGAAGGAAAACAAGTTTTGAAATACAGACATTTCCCATGCAACAGGAACTATGGGCTTTGACCAGCCCTAAAAGCAGTGTTTTCATCTGAAAGAAACACAGGGAACAAAGCAAAAGAAGTCAAAACCTTCAGGAAGCATCATTAATAGTAGCCCTCAAACCTAGTGTGTCTTATGCTTTCCCTAAAATCACAGCAGTTAGAAAACCAGATATGTAAGATTTGAGCCTTTTATCGACTTATCTCACACTCTTTGGCAGGTGATTTCCAAATTTCTACTCTCAAGGTACTTTTTCTGTACAATGTTCCCCATTGCACTCTGCACAGGTTCACTGCACATCTATCCAAAATGTCTTTCTTTGTGCCTTGAAGTTTTCTTTGACTCTTGAGTCTCTCTGATCTCTTGTAGTTAAACATGAGGTGAGAACCTGGGAGATTCTTCTGAAAAAAGTGAGAACAACATTTTCCCCTTTAACTACCTGCAATCTGCATGATTTCTGAATTTTGTTTCTGAGGTTAAAAGCAACAAGAAGATTTTAAACAGAACCTTTTAAAACTAACCCTAAAATGTTGGAAAATAATTTTCTATCAAAAATAAATGTTTTCAGTGAAGATTGTAACTAGATAGGTCAGCTGTGTGAAAAAGCCCTACCATTTTCAAAACATGTTACTATCTCAGCATATCTTCATCTAAGCAGACTCTCTCTTTGATCTTTATGTACCAACAGGGCAGAAGATAGAGGGATTTGATAAATCCCTGGCCAAAAATGAGGAAAATCACACTTAAAGAACTGGCCAGCTAGCAATCTTCTTCTCCAAAGTGAACATTAAAACTTAATAGACTGAAATATTTCTGCAGACAGACAGGAGGAGGCAATGTCATCCCTCCCGTGGCACTGAATGTGATCAGGAATATCTAAAGTCCTGAGTGGTGATATAAACAAATCCAGACTATTTCCTTTGCTATTAATCCAAGAGCGTCTGAGCCCTGTGTCTTGCACGGGGTCTAGGGGGTGAGGGTTTGGCAGTGGGGGCTGCAGGGGTGGCCTCTGCCACAAGAGGCTTGGGACAGGGACAGCTGCCCATACCGAGGCACTAATTCCAGGAGAGTGGCAGGGAATTGGCAGCGGATGGGAAGTTGAGATTAAATTTCCTTTGGTTTTGCTTTGCTTCTGCACATCAGCTTTGCTTTTTTTCATTAAACTGCCTTTACTTCAAGCCAAGAGTTTTTCATCTCATTCTCTGCCCCTGTCGGGCCTGGGACGTGGAGTGGGAGAGCAGCCCCCAGCAGCCAAGCTGAGGTCACCCCGCCACAAGCAGTACCCCAGGGATGCGTGGATAATGAACTATTAATCACTTCTAAAGCTATTAAAGCTACTGGACATTTCTTAAAGGATGGCTGACCACACCTGACAGTTCCGGTTTCTCTGAATGTGCCCGGCAATCAAATGGCAAATTGGTAACAGGACAAATCTCACTAAATGCATCACACTGCAAGAGAAATCTTCCCTGTCCCAGCACGAAATCTTTCTGGAATGGTAGCAGTTCTTTCAGACAAAACAAATTTATGAGCCTCCTTTACAAAACTAAGATTTCTTTTCACTTTTTTTACAGTTGTAATCACCAGTTATGGTATTTCTTCAAACCGATAATGGACTTTCCTTTGTGATAATTCAACATATTAAGCACAAGCCCATCAAGAAATTACCCCAATGAATAATATGTCAAAATAACACAATGTGTTTGCCCTCATATTCTGCTGATGGATTTAAATCCAGTCTTTAGGAAAAGGTAATGTTGTTTGGAAGATGAATCTACTTATAACAGACACACGATTGAAAAAATGATTTCTTTTCAGACCAGCAATTTAGAAAGGGCAGGTGGAAGATGACATAAACTTAATGAAAGTTTGAAAACATAGCAGGACTGAAGGCAGGGCATCAATTCCTGAATCTCCAATCAAGAAGGTAACATCTTTAATAGCTTTTTAGAGCTCTGCCTCTCAGAGCTATAATCTTAAGTTATCCAGCTCATGCAGCTCCAATCTTTTCCAGTCTCACTTTTCTCCCCAGCGAGAGATTATGAAATCCATTTATCCTCACCCAGTAGAAAACTGTAGCTATAGACACAAAATATGCTGCTATCAAGGAAACAAAATGCAGAGGAAAAAATTCTGATATATTTATTAACTCTTTGGTGTTTCTTTATTAGAGAAATAATATAAACTCATCTTCTACAAAATCCCCAAAGAATCAACATAGTTTGACTGAAGTGTGTCATCGCAAAGAATACTGTAAAAAGTTTACTTTCGGGGAAAAGATGCCTGTGTCTCAACTTTTTATGTAACAAAGAGCAACACAAACCAAATCCCGATTCTCTGATAACACACCCCACGTCCACCCTGCTCAGTTTGGTCACGTGCATCCCCAGAAACAACCAGGAGCCATTAATAAGCTCATCAGCTGATCCCAAATTCTTCCAGGGACACAAAGTTGTACCCATACAGGCTACAAATCTTAGAAAGAATTATTGCTGCTATTGCTATGCCAACATCTTCAACTGACACAAACATTGCCCTCAATAGTAACATCTTAGTTAAAACTGGATATTCTGCTTCCCGCTCCTGCTGCTTCGCCCAGTTTCAGAAGAAAACCAAGCTGGTAACGGGGAAGTACAATGAGCAGGGAAGCAGGAACACGCTTAAACACCATATTGTGAAAAATTTGCTCACATTTCACTGAGTAATCCAAGAAACCTGTCTCACCATAGTGGGCAAGCAGAGAGAAATAGCTGAATTCAGGAAGCACAGGTGCCTGTGCACAGTTCAGCCACCCTGCTGGGAATCACTGCCATCTTCTAGGATTCAAACCTTCAAAAACCCAGAGCAGCAGAATTGCTCAGACACATGGCTGTCAGTCATGCTTCTGGGAAAATGGAATCTCTCCCAGAATCTAGCATCAGTTTCAATTTTTACTCTCAATTTTTATTTTTACTCTGTCCATTCAACAACGAACAGAAACAAACTTCCCAAATTTCACATTAGGGTTCAGTTTAATTAACAGTAGACTAAAAACTCTTTAGACTGAAGTCTGAAGTAATCAAGTTACTTTAATTTTGAGAACCTTTGAATATAGTCTTATAATTTGTTTGCATTACCATAACATAAACATAAAGACCAGAGGAATGAACCAATCTTTACCAAGAGTAGCTGCAATTTCTCTGTTGTCAACATTATAACAACCATAGAGAACATTGTAGTTGGAAAGTACAACATTAAAAAAGAAACATAACTTTTTTCAGTAAAAGCTCTTGATACTTGAATGACTTACAACCGAGCCCAACTTCCCAAAAGAAGCAGTGCTGTTACATGTTCCATTCAGGAACTTCTTTTTAAAATACTGGGTTAACTCGCAGTTTCAATGATGATTTTTAAAAAACTGGGGAAAAACCACAGCCCACTGAAATCTGCTTATTCACCCCTCTGACCATCTTTAGGAGCCAAGCAGATGCCTCCTTATTTCGCTATTACATAATAGCAAAACGTCCAAATCTTTGCATTTAACAATCTAAAAAAAAAAATAGGGAAACACAATGGTAAGCTCTGAACATTCCTGAAATGTTGAAATGTAAAAACACCTCTATGAAAATATTTTTCAAAGTGCACTCGTAGGAAAGGAATCCGAATGCACAAATTTTTCACCTGCAAGAAGGATTTAAGAACCTAGACTAGAAAGCTGTCCATGTGTTTGCTGTAACATTACTGGAAACAGGAAAAAATTTAGGTTAAGTAATCTGCAGTAAAGTATGAAATACAGTTCCAACATTGCTATTTTCCCTTTTGAATTCCCTGTGAGAGGACATCAGTAGGAAGTTATCATTATCAACAATGAGACAATTATGACAATCCCTGGAAGTTTATAACCTTTTATAAACATCTTGGCACCTACAAGAACCCCCTTTTCATGCACAGTGGACTTGGGTAATAATGGCAGGTGCTGCAGTCCAGCAGAAATTCAGCATTTGTCTCAAAACTCCCATGGACAGGGCCTTCCTAAACAATATATTTTGGTGTAAATAAGTGTGGTCACGTTTGCAGCTGAACTGGGGAGGCACAGGGGACAGAAACTTCAGTGGAAGGCAGAAAAGCCACAAAGACAAATCCCTTTTCCTCAGCTGTCACACATGGGACTGGAGGGCTTTATGTGGACACAACTGTCTGGAAAAGTAAAACCTGGCTCTGGCCAGCACTACTTTCAGGGCCCTGACTCTTTTATTGTTTCCCATTTAGAAATTATTTCTGATACAAACACCATTTTCAGTGGAACCAAAACTGTCCTACTCTACTCGAAGTCTGTTTCACTTTGCTTAATAGATTGAATAGTTGAGATTTCCTCCAAAGAAACACTTAAGAGCTATTTTATTTCAAAGCACTACCTAAGTACACATCAAACTTGAAACCTTTCTTGCTAAAATTAAAAACAAACTGTCCCATCAGCATTTTATCATTTTCAAATTGTTTTTAAATTACCTCATTTTAGAGTTCTCTGCTTGAAATCATGGTAAAAGCAGAAAGTTCATAATTTAAATTTTTTACAACTGTGTTAAAACAAAACCTTTTGAAAGGCACAGAAAGTATTCGGGTTTTTTATTGCTCTTCATTTTCCAGAGATTTTTATCATTGTTTAGGATCAAAAAGCCAACAATAGGATAAATTGGTAAACGAATAAATAAATACCCCTCTACACATTTCTTCAACTATCCACAGATACGTGCCAGCAGATCTACATTCCACGTTTTTCTGGGTTACCATGGTTATCTCCTTCCCTTACTTGTTTGAACCAGAAATTTTAAAAAAACCCATACAAACCCCAATTAATCAGAAAAATACATATTCTGTTGCATCCTATAATTCCCTTCTCCATGGTAGCTAAAAGTATCAAGGCCCAAGGGCAGTGGGGTTCCCATGCCCCGGACAGGTTTGGGATGTCCCATTTTCAGGAGGGTCCACGGGCACAGTGAGCAGCTCTGCTGTGTTTGGGAGCCACGTGGACACCGAGCAGCACTGCCCGGTGAAATGGCTGAGCAAGAATTTCTTAATTTTCACACCCCTGATGGAGGCCAGCGGTGCACAGGCAACCACGGGGCTTTTAATGCATGCAAATTTGCAAGGCATGATGCATTTAATAATCCCTCGTCTGAGTAAGTTGTAAAGAAGCCAGCAGGAGCCATAATTAATTTACATTAATAGCTCTCAGTGTGGTTTGTGTAGTGCAGGAGTTAAAAAATTCTATCATCTGGAGAGCTACAAGTAAGAGCTCACTGCACTGCTTGCATTCTGATTCTCTGCAAACCTGTGAGTACCCAATCGGGTCCCAAACCCTTGGTCCATTTCACAGAGAGCAAGGAGTGCCAACAGCAAACTAAAGCAGCCCAGCAATGAGCCCAGCAGGGGGAAATCTGCTTTCCACAGGCACTGAGGTCACAATGAGGGAATGATTCCAGAGTGCTTCCTCATCGTCCTGCGTGATGACCACTGACGGATCATCCTCACAAAGTCTTTTGAAGTCAAAATATTGATGGCATCACAATGGGATACACCTTGTGTAACTGAATGGAATAATGCAAATTGATGCTATCCTCATGAGCTTCCTGCCCTTTTAATGCCACCTTGAAAACTACAATAAGCACTATTCTTATATGAAAATATGGTCAGCATCTACAACAGCTCTAGCAACTCTTGGTTTCAACTGTTCCGTCTCCAAATTTCATTTAGGTCACTTTTAGCTCCACCCTAACACTTTGGAACCAGGAGAAATATTTCCTTCTGATAAATGAAAATTATGATGAGGCAGAATCTATCTACACATAGAGGGCCCACAAAAATAATCTTAAATAATTTTATACAACCCATCGCCTATTTTTGAGCCAGAATATTTCTGAACATTCATCATTCTATTAAGAGAAAAACATGTGACTCGAGATATGACTCAGTGTGACCATTTATGAGCAAAGTGGTGGATTCAGTTCAGATCACTCAGTTTAAAGCAAGACAAGAACCCAATTGCTTATTTCCATTCTCCATGTGGCAGGCTGTGTTTTGCTTTCCGCTATGGATAATTCATATAAGTGTCATTGTAATAGACACTATTTTCAGAACACAAACATTTTATATCATATGGCTGAATTAAGGAGGCACAGAGACTAATAGACTTTCTATCATATGGCAACAACTGCAGCAATCAGCAAGTTAAATGGAAACATTCAGTAGCTGCTTCCTAATGAAAACAATATGCTTACAATCTGTTCCACATTAATCACACTTACAGAAAGCTGAATTACAGTTTCCTTCCTATGGCAAATATTATCTTAATGGGATATAGAGTTAAAGGGGGATCAGTGGGGTGAAAATAAAAGATGTGACAAGATGGGGGCAGGGTTAGGTAGGTTGCTCTCAAGGAAAAATTATTGCAAAGCATCCACACTAGAAGAGAAGGTAATGGTTAGATAACGTCTCCTGACTTGTCTTTTATTTCCTTTCTTGTGTGGAGGAAAACCAAGTGAGGAAACAGGTGCCAGGAGCACTCAGCCTTTCCCAGCTGTGAGGGATGCTGAGCACACCTTTCTGGCCCTGGCAGGAATCACCTCAGCAGCTGCATTCAGCTGTACACCCTCCCCAGGGGAATACACAGACTTTTTTTAGCAGAGGGAAGTACTTTACGAGGCTCCTCTCCTTTTACAACTGCTGTGCTTTAGTGCTTTCCCTGCTCCTGAAGGTGTGAGCAGCAGGGACGTTCAAGGGGCAATGAACCCAGCTAATTAATGACCTCAGGGGAAGGCAAACAAAATCCTTCTGGTTAGAGAAGTTTCAATTCAATCACATTTCCTACCTTGTTCTTAAACAGTAGGACTTTTTTTCCTACTCCCTCTGCTCTTTCAGGGTTTAATTCCCAGTCACCTCTCCATCTCTCTGACACTCCCCACGGCACAGGAGCTGTGCAAGAAGGAGGAACTGCTGTTCACACATCACCACACCACGTCTCCAGGTGCAGCAGGATCTCAGGATCTGCTCCCTACCACTTTATAAACCCTGACTGCTCATGCGATGGCATGAGTGGAGCTTTACAAACGTGTGAGATCATATTTGTTAAGTTTCATTTTAGTGTAGCGTTTATTTAATTTTTTTACTTTTACTCATGCAAAGTAGTGCTTAAAGTGCCCCATCTCATGTATCTGCTGTATCCCTTCAAGAGGAGTATCACAAATTTTCTAAAGTCTAGAATAAAGAAATTATTTCAAAGGCATCAGGTACATAAGAAATAGAAGAACAGTTGGGGTTCTTGTTGGAATGCTGATCCATGTTTGAGTCCCCTCTAAAGTGCCCGTCAGCACCAAAGCTGCAGCAGGCTCAGGTGCACACATCCCACAGATCTACCAGCCCACAATTCCTTCTCATATTTTATCCCATGGGAAAGTGGTTAAGTCAGCGTTTTGTTGCAGTATTCCTAGGAAACCCCTGTGTCAGCTTTGCTGGAGCCATCCCTATCACAGAGGCACTGCAGAATGCCTGTGACATCGCAGTCTCTTCACTTCACAACCACAGAAAACCTCTCCTGGGAGAGAACTTTGTCCCAGAGGGATGGCACCTGGACCTGAAATGGGCAGGGAGCTGCACTTCAGCAGCACCCATGGCTGAGGAGCTGCAAGAGAATGAAACATTGGTGGGGATGTCATGAACCCCCATCTGCTCGTGGATCCTTTTGGGTTTTCATTAAGGAAAATGCACCAGTCACAAAACTCCAAAGGCACTCTCTGAATCCTGAGCAGGGGACAAGACAGCCCGAGGATTTGCTCTGTTGGATTTGCTACAAGCAGAAATAAAAACTAGCAACAGCTGTGAAGGCTGAGGGCCACCTCAGCTGAAGTACTGCTGGGATTATGGAGTTTAACTTCAGCAGAGGAGGAAGGAAGACAGATAAATTTTAAGGGATGGGGCAGTCTGTAGAGCACCAAATATCCCTACAGTCTGTGCAGATAGACAAACTGCAAAACAGAAAGGTGAAAGCACTAAAGGATACTTAAGAGTGGGACCAAAATGCAAATGTATCCTTGTCTGTGAATAAATACATTTCTATTCCCGGGAAACAGACCGAATGAAATAACACATTAAGCTTGCTAGAACCTCCCACTTTCAGAGAAGTCCAATTTTAAAAAGCCAACATAAACAGGGCTTATTGCATTACATTAATACTAATTTCAATTAGTGCTCCTGCAAGATTTATGAACTTTTACACCGTACTAGAAAGGCCCAATGCATAAGAAGGTCCTACTGCTTCTGTGACATTTACTCCGTGAAAAATTCTGGATCTTACTGTAGAGGACACTGAGGGTAAATAGCCAGCTAAAAGCCAGGCAGGAATACCCCACTAACTGTGGTGAGCAGCAATGTATAGAAAAATCACCAGTCCTGCCCATGGATGGATGAGAGGCAGAGATCGGTGGAACTCATGTTTACAAAATAAAAATTTGCGTAAGTTAATTTTTATTCCCCGGTAATATGAAAGGTCTTTGGCATACGGGTCAAGGTTTGATTCATAAAGTTTAAGTCAGAGCTGTACACTTTGGAAACCTCCTAACTGAGCCTTATGCATGACAAAGAACTTCGGAGTTCTGGCACGTCCCATGCAGAAGGCATCTGTATTTAAATGTCAAATAACTGAGAACATATTGCATCCATAATGAAGTTATTCAAAGGCTAAACTAGTCTCACTCTTATAATATCTATATCTTGTCTGCTGTCTGAGTTTAAGTTTTAATTTTACTAGGGAATCTTCTACCCACTTTTTCTTCTGGAACAGACGTGATCTCCTTACAGTGGTATTAGAAATAAAGTAAGAAATCAAAGTAAGATAATTAGATTCAAATGCCTTTTTGTATGATAAGAGGAAAAAGAAACTAAAATCAACATTAAAAAACATCTGCACTATAAACCACTACCAAATGCCAGATCCCACTGGCATTTTCCAGTGGAATAGCTGATTATAAGGGGATTCTGCAGAAGACAAAAAAAATTGCAATGCTATAGTCCATGATGGCCAAGAAAATATAATTACTTCACTTTTTGGTGTTCACCTCAACATTAAATATATGCGGAAATGAGGACATGAACTAAATTTGTAGCAGGAGGCTAAGCAAAAGAATTGAAATATGTCCTAGTCACGTGTGTTTCCTTTATCACACAAACTACTGAAATAGTAACCCGTTCTACAAATGCAGCACTGCACATTTGCTGAAGGGAATCATGTGGGGATGCAACAGCATCATCCTTCTACTACTGGTTGCCCTTAAAGGAACTCTGTTTTCAGGCAAGACTAAGAAAGTTAAGCTTATCTAAACAGCATTCGAGCAAAACCCCATCTTTCACTGCAAGAGAGCTGCAGGCACAGCATCCCCCGAGGGAATTGCTGAATTTATTCCCTGCCCTGCTCTGTTACAGCCTGGAATTAGCACCTGAAGGCCTAATCTAACATAAAGTAACAATTATTGTCAAAGTCTAATCCTTAAACCTTAAAGGCCGGTTGGTGCCACAGAACACGGCTGTTCTCCAGAGGTTTTGCTCTGGGAGACAACTGCAGAGATGAAGCTGAAACCTTGCAGAGGGTTTGGGAAAGAATAGGTTCCATCTGGGGAATAAAGTAACAGTTGTGGATGAGGCCAAAGCATGGGACTAAACCAATTTAGCAGCATTAAGGGAAATAGATGTTACACCACTGGGATAGAGCAGCAAGTTGGGAAGCAGCTGACAGAAAGAAAAGTTTGGGGTTTTTTGTCTGTTTTTTTTAACATAGGTTAACATGTGGTAACCGAGTACTATGACTTGAAAGAAAGTTTTTAAAAAGTTGTTCTTAAATAAGCTGCAAAATTTTTAGGCACATTTTTCACATGAGGCTTGAAACTGAACTCCAAAACCTGATTTGACTTCCTAATGAGAAAACACAACCTAGGTGAAAATGGCAAAATCCAGACTCCTCCCATCCCTTTCACCTCTGCAAACCAACAGCACTTAATGCACTTCAGTAACCCAGGAAAAGCCAGAAGAAATTGGCCCTCTTTGTTCCAGTGACTCCTGCCAGTCCAGGGGATGAGTCAACTCCTCCTGGAGCCTACTGAAATGTATCTCTGTGTTCAAACGCCATCAAATTTATGGGAACATTCCCCTGCAAGTTCAGGCATGGAAAAGCCAAATTGGTCAAACAGTTGCCAGGGTCACGTCAGGATCTGACCCAGAGCCTCCTGAAGGCAGTCGGTGATTTCCAAAGACTTTGAATTTAACACACACACACAGAGTTGTTACATCAGGTAATCTTCAGAGGAGGTTAAGGAAAGATCCATTCATCTCTACTATTAAATAAAATAAGTAGGAGAAGTAGCATTAGCAGACATCTGTTTCTGCCATGATCCAAAGGAAAGTAAATTAAAAGGCACTTATTTTCAAACATGTGTTCTTTATCTTGTGATCCTGTTAATAGGAAAAACCTGTTTCTTGGGTTTGTGCATTTCTAAAATAAACATTATACTTTAAGTCTTACATTTCATTTTGTATTTTTATAATAGTTATACATATAGCTTATGTCACTTTCCTGTATTTCCTCAAAATATTAAACTAATTAATAAGAATCATTATAATGCTTTGCTTCTGGCAAAACCACTCTTTTTCAACACTGAAATCTTTAGTCTCTGATTAACAGAACACTTTTTTTAACCTTTTTCAACCAAATTCATTTCCAGTTTATATGAAGCAAAAGAACTGGCTAGCTTATTTGATTTTAGTGCATTAGCACACAACTTTGGTTTCACTTGGGAATCCTTGTGAAAAATAATGTGTCACTCAGACAAGCACAATAGAATTCACTAAGATTAAAAACTGAAATAGAAGATATATCCTTCTCTTCCATCTTTTGAAGTGTTCTCAAAACCTTTTCTGTCATATTGATGATCCACTTAAATTTTTTCATCTCAATCTGATTACTTTGTTCACACTGCTTCAGAGATTAGCCTGAAAAAGACATTTTAGCCATACTGTTCAGCAAATGCCAAGAGCTCATCTTCATAACATCAGTGCTATGTGATTACTTACATCATATTTCCACAAGTAGAGGATTATACGGCCTGCTGTAAAATCCACTTATTTCACAATTACCAAAGGGAATTTTTTTAGTTGTGGGAACCAACATGCATTTTGATCAGCTGAGTTTACTAAAAAAACAGTTGGAAAGAAAAAATGTCTGTATTCCTTTCTCCCAGCAGATGTAATTAATCATAAATCTCGGGACAGATGGAACTGTTGTAGAGGCTTGGAAACCTCCACAACTCTTCCAAAGCCATTGCATTTGCTGTTTTGTGATACTGCAAAACAAACAAAAATCGCTCGGTATTCAAGTTCAATTTTCGTGTTTATGTTTATCTGTCTATTCTGCCCTCAACATTGTCTGGTTTATTTATTATTTGGCTTAAAGAATAGGCTTGACTGGGATTAGGACAGCTGTGTTTTCAGCATTGCCAATTGTCTGCAGTTTAAAGTGCTCAGACTTGATCCACTATCGTACTGCTGGTCCACCATGAATATTAGGACAGCCAGCTGCCACCTCTGCTCGGTATCATTTTCTCTACCCATACTTCTCTATCTGCCTGCACAGCCCAACACAGCACCCACTTCTAGTTTAGATCTGTGACGATCAGAGTTATTTCTGTTGCAAATTGAACGGCCAAGGTTTGCTCATTGAGGCTGGAATGAATAATGCCCTGAACAGGCCCGAAGATATTTTGCAATGAGCTTCATCTTTCATCCCTGTGCAGTCAGATGCGCTCCTGCAAACTGGGTGAGGTTTTTTTGGTCTTCACCCCATATCATCTACGAGACCCTTTTAGTAAGGGAACATCAGGCTCAGATCACGATACTTTTAAAGATACATAAAACTGTCTCACTATTATAAAACTTGAGCTGCTTGAAACCAAAACATTTTGTTCATCATTTTCAGGACTTGCTCGGCAATTTTGATCTCGCAAAGTTCTTAAGTAACATAAAGGGACTACAGAAACCCAGGGGAGATGGAAGTCTAACAAGAGCCTCAGAGTTGAAACCTGCCTAATACAACCCCTGGCATTTGCACTGCACCTCCCTGAAATGCTGAGTCCTGGTCCTGCCTGGCCACCACTCAGCAGCTCCTGTATCCCAGCTGAGCTCAGGCTGTTTACCTGGACAGGGCAGGCAGAACAGTGATTTACTGCATGCTCCCCCTTCCATCGTTCCCTGCATCCTGGCTGAAGCTGTTCCCTATTTCACCAGCACAGTGCTGCCTGTGCAGGGTTTAATCATCCCTCTCCCTCCAATCATTTCACTCTGAAGAACATTCAGGGTACTTCCATTCACATATGAAATCATTTCCCCTGATTTAAAAATAAAATATTAAAAATAAAGCCGCCAAATTCTAAAACCAACCAGGGCCTAGAAACCTGGCAGTTTCTCTTTAAATATTTCAGTAATGTATTCATTGATTAAAGCATTTCATACCCAATTCTGTGCAATCAGCAGAATTACCATTACTCATCGCATCACTCACTCTGAATCACAAAATGCTACAGCTATGAAAAGATTAAATTTGTATTGGCTTTTAAGCATTAATACCAAAATAAACACTTCAGCAATAAACATGTCAGCTAAGTGGCACTGCAGTCCGTTCCATAATCTGAGGGAAAATAAATGCTCATGAACTGTTTTCCATATATTAGAAGAGTTAAAATTACAGAACTTTCTGTTCATCTGCTTTTGCATTAATACTGACAGGCGTGGGATTTTTTTCCAAAGTTTAAGTCTGTCAATTCCATTTCAGTGATAGATGTCAGCACTTCTAAGTTACCCTTAAGTGAGTTTATTAAGCTCTAAAAGAAAAAAAAAAAGATGGAAGTTCTAAGGACATGTTATCTTTTTGTTTGCCTGCCTGTAAGAAAATCCTACCAAGTTACCTGCGTGAGGACTTCCAAATTTCCTATTAAAACATTTGTTCAATATTTTAAATCAGAGCATTTTAATAATTTGAAATTTGACAGAGAAATATACACTAAAGGAATTTTAAAATAAAATTCCTCCAGCAATTTAATTTATTTATGTCTCTTTTGATATTAAAGTACCCAATTATTTCTGAACAACCTGGTGCCAGTAAAATATCAGAAATTTAACAGCAGTGCTGAAAATACAAATCTGTAACAAAAACTGAGGTTTGAGGAGGTGGTTCCATCAGCACTATTAGAATTAAGTCTTTCGAATGAGAAGTTACTTTATGTCTTCAGGCAAATACTAAACAAGGACTGCAGCAAAGCTATGTAAGCACAAGAAAAATTTTATTTTTTCCATTTTCCTGATGTGGAAAATGAAAACCAAGAATCCTCTCCTATAACAGGATCATTCCCTGGGTTGTTTCCTTAAATGTTCCCTGAATTCAATTGTTGTTCCTAATCAAACCTTATTATTTCGACTCCCAACAATCCTTAACTAAAATGTTTACAAGATGGAGAGCATACATTGTTTCTAATTAATTTACAATTACTTAGTTTGAAGTTAATTACATCCTCAGTCAGGACAACCCAGTTCACTACTACCAATTTACCTCAATTATTCAAATGGATTTAATTGATTTTTAATGCATTACTCAAATGCAAACACAGACTGAGCCTGATGTTTTCCTTTTGCAAGAGAAACCCTTAGACTGCTTCTGATTTGCATAACTTTGCGAAGACTTTTCTTCATTAAAAATAATGACAATAAATTTTAAATTAACTTGCTGTCAATAAAATGCCATTTTTTCCCATTTCAGGCTCAAAACCCAACCTTGCAAACATCTAAGTACTTTCAGCAAAGGTTGCAACAGCCTCAGAGCATCAGCTTTCCTCCCTAGTGCTTCTGAACTTTTTCTGGTTGGGTGGGGGTTTTTGTTTGGTTTTGTTTTGGGTTTTTTTTGTGGAAGAGAAGAGATTTTCCATTGGGAAAAAAGTCGTTGTCTAGGCAAGACAAGTGTTCTGAGCACAGCCACGGTTTGCATGGATTATACTGAGAATTCCTTCCAGCAGCCTGCACAGTAGAACCAAAACCAGTCCCCAGAAGCTCAGCAGGGGGCAGCTTTAGGTTTCTAACTCTCTGGAGAAATAAAGAAATACTCAGGTGGAACCCAGTTCCAACGTCCAGCTCTGCTGATGACTCAGATAAGCCCCATTAAATTCATTCCATTTTATTATGCCAAAATTCTCATTTGTAAATTGAGGATAATTTATGGAGCGGGCCGAGATCCTGTGATAAACAGCCCCGAAGAAGTGAGTGCTGCTGTTGATGAATTAGCTGTGGCAACGCATCCTTTAAAAACAAAACAAAATAAAAAAAGTCCAAGTGACTCTAGAAACAGCACTGCCTTCCCCAGGATTTGCATTAGCACTTTGATCCAACAAACTCTGCATTTCTTTAGAGGGAACAGAACAGCTTGTCTCCACACTCTATTATAATTACCACTAAACTGCACTGGAAACTTGGCAATTTTGAATTTCATAACACCCATGACTGATGTTCCTAATTAATACTATTGTTTTTCTCCTCTGGCTGAGTTTCCTGAATGCCAACCTGCATAGCATAGACTGAAAACAGACATTAAAGAAAATAACATCAATGTTAATCTCTAGCACAAATACATTAAATGCCTCAATAACGCATGCAGGAAAGGACAGCATTCCTATAAATAATGGATCATTGCAGCCTGATAATCTTTATCCTCTTTCACTAATAAGATGATAATCTTTCTCCTCTTGTGTCCTTGCCTTTGAATTTCAGTTCTGCAGTGGCTGAAGTACATTACCAGCTCTCCTTGTCATCTGGCTTTGAAATCTGTAAATAAACGAACCTTCCAAAAGAGGAAAGCAGAAGCAGCCTAATGAAGATACAATGCAGAATGCTCTGCTGCATTAGGCCCTGATTAATTCTTTTTACTTTTTGTCATCTGAGCGTAGATCTGAGGCCAGGAGAACTCATAAAGTTATGTATTTGGTTCATGCTGCTTCACTGGGGAGACAGCTCTAATCTGCAGCAGAGATCACAGATCTCCAGGGTATCCCAGCCTCCTTCCAGAGGCACAATCAGCATATTCAAAAGCAGCAGCAGCACCGAGCTGACATCTCTCCACACTTCACTCAGGAGCAGAGCTGGGCTTTATTTCTGCATTTCTCTGTACTGGAGAGGATCTGTAAGAATAGTAACTCTTCCTGATTTCATGGCCAGACATTGTGTGGCAGGATTAAAATATCCAATTCATTAAAAATTCCTCTCATTTGAGAAATGCTAAACTGGCATTTTTACCTTTCATGTGGAATAAGATTTTTTTATGCAGGTGGTGGGGGGAAAAAAATCATAGAAAGGAGGTAAATAAGATAAGGTGAAAAGCAAATTGACTATTAAAGGTGTTCTGAAAACTATTTTATTTATAAATGCTGTAGTGATTTGGCCTCCCAAACAGGCCAAAAACCCATGACATTTAGGTTGAACCCAAAGCATCCTACAAACCCACGATGTGTCACTTTGGCAATCCCAAGGCTGAATAAAACAGAATCACTTTGCTGAGATTGGGATGTAGAAAACAATCTGAACTTGGTGTGGCCGAGATCAGCTGGAAATCAGCAAAGCTTTGCTTTAATTTCCCACAGACTTCCAGCAGCCTAGATACTAACACCTCTAAGTTTTAGGTCCAAAATTTAGAATAACTGGTTTTGACAGAGTTAAACTGAAATAAAATGAAAAGCACCATAATGGTGGCTGTACCTTACATATTCCACACATTGATCCAAAATATTTGAAGTAGAATATTCCACACACGAATCCACCATACAAAAACACGTAGCTGATATGCTTAACCACCTGTATTTCTTTTCTAAATTGGACAGTTCGAGTTCTGTCATCACAGACTTCCCAGGAAAAGAAATTTGATGGAACTTTCACACCTGTCTCTTAGAACTCCTGACGTAAAGAGTTAAATAAACTTCTAGCTACAGTGAACTGGCAAGCACTGTAAAGCATTTAAAGAGAGATTCAGTTTAAATGTTGGAATTGTGTATGGAAATCTCAGTGTCTCCTGTTTCTAACTCTGCAGATTGCTTTCAAATGTCTCACTTCTATGAGAACCAACAAAACCAAAAATAGATCATCAAGGCTTGGAAATGCCATTCAGCAGCAGATACGAGTGTGGGAGCCTGTTGTGCAGCAGCACTCAGAGAACCCAGTGCATGTGTGACTGATTGCAGAGTCTGTTCTATTGGAGGCTGAGCACTAAATGTGGTGGGTTTTTTTCCCTTTTCCATTTTAGCCCGTGAAAATGTTAAAGGTATCGAAATGTGTTTGCCTACCGAGTTTCAGTAAAACGCCAGAAATTTCAATGCACTGAACTTGTCAGTTTAAGTCAATCATGCTTTGTTAAATAGTTTTGATGTACTTTTGACTTATATTTCACTTTTACTTTTAAATGTGTGTCTAAATTGAACTGAAATTTCAAAACAGAATAATTAAGTCAACTTGGGGAAAAAATGTGCCAGTTTGAAAATACACAGAATAAAGTGGGTGCTTTCACGACTTCTAAACTAAACTTTAAAGCATTCTGAGTTGGGAGTGTCACTGTGGCAAGTTCTCTATTGTTTGTGGTTTCAAATTCTGCAGACTGATATTTTTTGTTAAAATGACTTTACAAAAATTCCTAAACATGTCCTTTTGCTTCAGTTTCAAGCCATGTAAGTAGGAAAATGCCAAATGCACTTACAGTCCTAGTACCTGCTTTACCCACAACCTTGCAAATATCAAGCAGAGCATCCACCTACAGATCTTGTTTTGAACACTTTCCTTTTTTCACAAGGTCATTCAGTCACTACAACACTCAAAGACCAAAAGCCTCTGCATGTCAGAAGCCTTTTTTTTTTTCTTGTCTGCAATGTCATCTCCATCAAAGTCTGCAAAGATCTTGGAAGAGGCTCTAGTCCCTTTGCAGCCCAGCATTTTGTGGTGTGCGGTTTGAGAAAAGCTTTTATCAGGAAAAGTGTCACAAAAAATTTCTTTATGAGCCCCATCAAGTTCTGTGCTTTGCTATCGATACGTTTCTAGAATATTGAATATTTCCCTTGTAAAACTTTGACAGGCTGGAGCATGTGGCAGTTCTAATGATCTTTGTCTTCTACCCTTCACCTCATGACACGTTTCACCCTCCCACTCCTCTCTTGATATCCCCACATCCACAGACCCTTTGCTGTGAATTCCTCTGCAAAGCTCAGTGCAGCTGACAGCAGCCTCTCTTCTCATTCTTTGGGCTGTGCTGGGGGAGATGCACTTCTCCATGGCAGAGACAGCCTGTCCCTGCAGACCCCTTTGGTGACTGGATCACAACAAGACTGACAGACGTGACACCAGGGACAAAGACATCTATTTTCATCGGGTTCTGGAGAAAATATTTATAATTCAAAAGTATTCTTTTTTGTTTTGGTTCTGGGACAGACACCAGACCCTGTGCCTCAGATTTTATTGGCTAGAGGACTTCAAGACAGTGAAAAGCCAAATTAAAAAAAAAAAAAAATTAGAACATAGTTAAATGATTAAACAAACCAGTAACAACAAAAATACTAATCCACCACTGTTTGAGCATCTGTTCCTTTTGCCCTTTCTGCTTTTCTCTTGTCTTCTCCTGGTTGTGTTTTCTCTTGTATCTAACAGTTCTGACATGATTCCTCTTACTTATTCCAGCAAGATTTTCATTGTATTTATTCAAAGGTATATGAAGTGTAGGCTTTTTTTAAATTTATCTTTTGTCTTTGTCTTCTCTCTAAAGAAAGGACAGTGACTGTACTTATGAAAATGCCTGTAGGTGAATGCACAACACACAGCACTGGTTTGGGAAATGTCCTTCCCAACAGAAGATGTAGGGTTACAGTGTGTCCTGGATGCCTGAGGAAAAGCTGCAAAACTGAGGGAAAGGATATCATGTGGGAGGATAGGAAATTCTAACCCAGACCAGTGTTTTACAGGAGAAAAGAGATGCAGTAAAACAAGGAACTATCCTGGAAATACAGCAATTCTTCAGGAGAGCTTCACCCATGGATGAAAAATAAGAGGAGTAAGAAAAGGTTTCAATTTTCAGAGAAAACTACTGTTTCTCAATATTGCAGTGCTGGCTGAAGAGAAAAGAGACCAGGCCACAGGAAAATCTGTTCTAACACCAGGAAGAAGACATACAGTTCCATGGAGGTGGCAAGAAGTTTTTCACTTAAATAACATAATAAGCATCTCCAGCTGATAAACTGACATTGAAGAAGAACCGCAGCAGAGAACCAGTAAAAGGAAGAATTTTTTTCAGAGATTCATGAGAAATAAAACAATCGAGGGAGAAGGAATACATGAACCTGCAGGAGATGGCCAATGTAAGTCCAAATTATAAAAGAGCACTACCAAGTAACAAAAGGATCCCAGTAAATATCAGCATATATCTGAGCTTATTCTTCTTGCTTCACTGGGAAAAAAAAAAAAGAAGTGAGGAGGGGAGTATAAAATCCTGCTTATTTCCAATTAGAAATCAGGATTTAGAAGGCCAAATCTTTTTCTCAGCAAGTGCATATAAATCTGTGGTTAATCTGACTGCCAGACAGACATTTTAACAGCACACTTCCCCAAACAGCAATCATGGCACAGTAACTGGCACCTTTTCTCAGAGACACTGCAGATTACCTCAGAAATCACCAGCAGAAAGCAATGAAGCATGAAATATATGACCCTCCAGGTGAACATTGCCCTAACTCAGAGCCTCGTTTGTAAGCTAAAAATGTACTGTGTAGGCTTTTTTATGGAGACTAACATTTAAAATGCTAATGCAAATGGCATGCAGGGAAACATGCACTTTGAACACACAAGGGCATCCTCAAAATGCAGGGACATTACTGCCAGTCCTTTTGGGAGGTGTGTGTGGAACCTGACGTATGTGTTAAAACCAGGATCTGTTGCACAAAGTCATGTTGAGCTTTGTTCAGCTTCAACCAAACCCTCTGATTTCTCACCTACCCTACTCCAGGCATTTGCAGATCAGGTTTTAAGCTGCTCCTTCCCTACACAATGCCAGTTGCCATTCTGTTCCCTTTTGCCCGGGCTTCAGGTGAGCAACACGTATGATCAGCTTGGTATCTCTCCCATTGTATGTAATTACTCTTACCACATCGTTCTAGGTGTATTTCAGCCTCATCCACCCTTGCTGGCACTATTTGCATCCCAGGGCATAATTCATGACAATTTACAGATGCTTTTTTTTATCAGTTTGGCTTCAAACAGTTATTTTGAACATGTTCTCTGTATTGTGTATGTAAAAAGTAATGAACCCAGGTAAAAAATAACCCCTCTGTTAGCTATGAATACAGCAAAGACTTGAGAATACAAGCTTGCTCCACAGTGGGACAGAGCTTCTGGGCCATGAGAGGCATTCCTTCATTTCTATTTTAAGTCCTGTGTGAGTGCCAGTGATGATAACACAGGCTGATGGTCAGGTGTGAACCACCACCACATTCAGCAATGGTTGATTCAGGAGGCTCCACTGTGAGACATGAGAGTGAAATACACTCTGCTTGCAAAACAACTGCACTTGGGGGAAGAATTGGGCTTTAGGAATTACCCGTTTAATGGATCCCTTCGCAAGCATCCATTTCTAAAGAACCTAGAAGCAATTGTGTCGATAGGGATCATTTCTTCTGTGTTCAACACCATTGAAATCCCTGCTGCCATGGGAATTCTGGTTCTCCATGGCTGACCACAAGGGCAGTGGTAGTGTGGGTGTCTCTATTCATGGCAAGAGACTGTTCATCCTGAAGGGTTCAGTGGTTTCACTACCTTGAGAGCCAGAAAGAAATGCATTCATGAATTCAGTACCACAAACTGGCAGATCAATTAGCTAGAGCTCCTGATTCCCACCTGGAAGAAATAAAACTATTCAAAACCCCTAGTTAAGATTCTTCCCCTAACTGATTAAGTTCATCATCAAGTGAAATATGATCACAACCAACAGAAATACAGACCATAATCTGTATTCCCTGGTTGCAAGTGACTCACTTGAGTATGTTCCATCCCACACAGAGCAGAGAGAGGCCTCAGCCAAGGGCCTGAGCTGCTGCACTGCTGCTCCTCAGCTCTTCAAAGGAGAACCACATTCAGTTTCGACCTACGGACATTAAGCCCAGCTTTTTAAATGGAGTTTGAGGCATTGCTACTGGAAAGTAAGCCAAGTGTAGCAGGGGATCCAAATGGAGGTCTGTTCCCTCTCAGGAGCCAGGCCTGAAAATTTTCCCCATTGCTTTTCCTCACATCTCTCATAGTACATCATATAAACACACCCTAAAATGGTAAAACTGCTTTAGAATTGAGGACAAAAATCTCTGCTCCCTGGCTCATGCCTCGCCCAATAACCGCAAATGGTTATTCTATTCGTTTCATGAATGGGACCATGCCCAGTTCAGGAAAATGCTGTAAATAATTAAAACTCACAACCCAGCACCCCACACATGCTCAGCCTCTTTCGTTTTTTCCCCTCCCTCCTGAGTGTCAGCTGCTGGTACAGATGTCACTCCCTGACAGACGTTTTCATGAACCCCTCAGTTAGATCTGCCCACAGATGGGACACTGTAGAGGTGACTGTACAAACCCAGACTCTGGAAGCACAAGAGGCTAAAGGAGAGCCCATTCCTCCTGCAAGGCTGTCCCATGAAATCGTGTTCCCAGCCACAATTATGTCACAGGAGTGACACAAACCACCCCAGCAATAAAGACTTTGCTTTGAGGCTTTAGGGAAAGTGGCATCACTGGAACGAACCAAGAGACGACAAGTTAATACCAAATCTACCTCATTCTATGGTGCATTGTCACCTTCTGACCTTGCTCCATTTTAACCTGTCATCACTCCTTGAACTTCTCCACTACTGTATGACAACAAGAGCAAAAAGCTTTGTACCATTACAACAACAGCTTTAATAAAGCAATGAGGTTTAAAAATTACCTCTCCCAGCATCTGAAAACACAGAGATAATTGAGCCTGATTTTCTTCAAATCTCTCCACCTGCCCTAATGAGGTCTAATGGATTCAGCCTTGAATATTTAACAACAGGTGCCTTTACACGAGGAGGCTGCACTGCACAGGCACAGACAGCACCGGTGTCTTCCTCGGGAATGCTGAAGAAGGCCTCACTCTGCTCCCTGCAGCAACAGCTGCCTTGCTAAATAAATAAAGAAATTCTATTGCCTAATATTTACAGCCTGCCCAGGCCCTGGCCTCGACCCCAGAGCAGAAGTTTGTTTCTATCCCAGTTATTGATTCATTCTCATAACACGCGGCACAGTTCCCAGTTTTGGGGTTTAACTTACACTGTTTGCTACAGGCTGGTGGGAAAATCAACTCTTTCTCAACTCAGACCAGCACATCAAGAGACAAAGATATGGCAATCAACAGTTAGAGTCTCAGCTCAGTGACTGTCATCACTTACCCATCACTGCTTATTTTCACGTGCCTTAAGAAGAAACACCTACATGGTGATTTACATGATCTGGAGTTTGTTAATATATGATCTAATAAACTGTATTACACTTAAAAAGCTAAAATTTATAAAATGTATCCTTTGATTCAATAAATATGCTCCTATAAATCCTTTCATAAAATATTTTGGCCACTTTAATTATAAATGACACCTACATAAAAATAAGGTGTTGAATACACCCAACTTTCCTAAAGAAAAATACATCCATGACTCCCAAAATCCACCCTGCAGCCCCTGCCAGCAATGAGAAGACTCTTGCTCAGGCTGCCCAGGAGCAGTGGCACTGTTGGGGTGGTTTGGGGTAGCTGTGACACATGGCACTGGCAGCCCCAGCTCGGGGAGCTGCAGGGGCTGAGCACCATCAATCAGAGCCTGTTTGCTGCAGGAGGCAGTGCAAGGAACAGTGCTAAGCATTTTTCAAAAATGAATAATAACCCAGGTACCTGGCACCTGCGTGTGACGTGAAGCATTACAAACAAATGAGGAGTAATAGAGCTTACTGGGCATAAAATGTTACTGTTTTATTTTAAAAAGTGCAGAATAAGCAAACTAGAAGTAATCACCCTGAGCACTTCCACCAACTAAACAACCTTTAAACTTTCTGAGGTCCTACAAAATAAGATGATGGATTAGCATCTGCATGAGGCTATAAAGGGAAATGAGACAGAGATTCTTTGAAACGATCCTAGAATTTTAGTCCTACCTTCGCTCTGTTACTGTTCAAATACTAAAACATTGAGTTAACTATTTTAATGGTCCAGATCTTCCTATTGTGTTCCCTAGGCTTTTAAAGTGCTTGGAGAAATATTATTCAGGCTTTAGGCATTTACCAAATTAATGTCTGGAGACTGCCAGGCATTTTAAAAAGCAGTGCCAATTAAATATTTCCTTATATTGCACATTATTTAATATACTTTGCTAGAGATCCATCTTGCTAACAGTCCCTCTGCTTGGAACTTTAAAGAGGAAAAAAAAGGGGAAAAAAAAGACCTTTTAAAGGGAGGCCAGGCTGATACACGTGCAGATGGAAGGTGTGCAGCTGGACACTGCCGTGTTCAGAAAGGTGAGCAGTTACTGCATTTGCTGGGTAAAACATTGCCAGTTTGCTGAGAGCTTCATTGCAGAGAGTTGGAAATCCCATTTTGCCATAGAACTATATTAACCCTGCCCTAGAAATCAAAATTGAACTTGGATTCACCGTTACCAATTTCTCAATTTTATCAGACAACAACTGCTGCCATCATATTTTACAATTTGTTGGTTTGGGGGTTTTTCATCTGCTTTGGCTTCTTGCTAAAGATTCCTTGTACCTGTTTTGTCTTTCCATAAAGATCCTGCTCACGTGTCCTAATGTATTGAAGGACTTTAGGGTCCCCTTCAGTGGAAATACTCTCTATTTACATTAATAACAAGAGGAAATCTCTTGGTCACTAATTCCAGCCACTAGATCATAAATTCCACTTGGGAAGGAGAAAGCATTCACAGTATGCATGGACCAGCATGTGAAAAGAAAGATCCCTGGCAAAGTGTTTCAATTCCTCAACTACAGCACCTTTAATTTAAATCCAAGGACTTGAATTTTATAATGGATTTATATTCCATATTCAGACTTAGAAGAACAGGCAAAGTAAAGAGAACTTGAGAAAACACTATTTGCTCATCCTCAGAATGCTGGAAGTTCAGAAAGCTGAAAAATTGGAATTTTAGGGAGACAGCCACTGCCGTATCCTTTTGCTTTCATAAATCACAACCTGCAGGGAAAGAAACAAAATAAAGGCAAACTGATCTTCATTTGCTATGAGAAAGGCAAGAGAACAAAAGTTCTACCATTCCTAGAGGGCAACAAGATCTGGGGAAGGCAGGGCAGGTACACTGAGAGCAGGGTCTGTGTGTTCAACTGACTCGGATCAAAATTAGTTGTCTTATTTCTCATGAAATCAAAGTGCATTTTTAAATGCTCTTTAGAAAACAATGCTCTGCCATTCTGCTCCGAGAGAAGTGGGGTATTTAGCACGCAAATTTACATTTGGCATGGTTTAAATGTTCACGCTGAAAGAAGTGAGAGCCTTTGTTTTGAAACACAAAAATAACACACTGTGGGAAAGGAGAGCGAAAGAGACAGTGAGAACAACTGAGTGATGGACTGAGAGATAAACATTGTGCAGTACTGTTTATCCAGGCAGCCAGCAGCACTAAATAAGGCTCCCAAATTCACTACTGTGGTGCTTAACATCCTTTTCCACATTTAAAAATCATTCCTGAAACTCAAAAGTGGATGGATTTCTCCCCACCATAACTAATTCCTCCAGGTTTAATTGAAAAAGCATTGCAGCTTCCTGCAACTCTGCACTTTCAAAGTAGTGGCTTAAATCTGCTCCCTCTCAGTTCTGTTCTGTGTGGGACCAGTGGCCACTGGTGTGTCCAGGTGATGGAGAAGCTGCTCCCAGCCTGCTCCCTCCACAGCAAACACTTCGGGTCTCCCAACGGCAGGAGGAGAAGAGAGAGAGGAGGAGAAGGAGAGCAGCTGGGTTTGAGCTTTAAATAAGGTACCACAGACCAAAGCCAATAGTGATGAAACCCTTCAGCATGGATTCCCAAGGACAGCCAAGTGTTCTGGTGGCTGTGCTGGGGATGGTGGCCAGAGAGCTCCTGTGTGATTCTGAGACAGCAGAGTCATCCCTCTCCAGCCCGTCACTGCAGCAGCGCAGAGAGAGCTCCCACAAAAAGCACAAAAGATGAAGACTAAAAATTGCTGAGGCGATGTCAGGAACACCATGTTTTGTTTCCAGATCTCCCTTTTGTTTTCGTCAAGCTGCTGCTTCTTGACAGGGAGAGAACAGAGAAGCAGTGCCAATGTTCCCTGCTCGGCAGCTCCAAGCGCTCCTTGGCACGAGTTTGCAAGTAATGCAAGCGGCTGAATTCTGCCTTTCAGGGCTTGTCCTTTATTGCTTTGACATGACACCAACAGCAGCGGTGGTGCCACAACCGCACTACTTGCATGTTATGTAGGTAAACAACAGAGATAAACTATAAGTAGTGCAGTGGGGAAAAAAAGGGAAGTTGGCCGAGAGCTGCCACTTTTGTAAATAAAGTTTTGGTGTTATTTATGCAGACTTGAACTGGCTTGAAGTATTTCTGTATTTGCAAGATGGCAACTCGGCACTTCCCAAAATCAATAATATAAATCTGAATTTTGTTAGAAACAGAAAGCCTCTGTACATTGTGAGAGGTATCAGTGCATCTTTCTGAGCCTGAAGATATTCACTTAACACAACTTCACCAAAAATAACCAAATGCAGAATATCAACATTGCATCACATCACTGCATCAGCTTTTTCAGCCTCTGCCCAAAGATGACCTCCCTTCATTAACTTTGTTCTTTTACAGCAAAAGTACACAAAAGGACTTAAAGCTCGTATTAACACATTGCCGAAATGTTCTCTTTGTCACTAGAACAGTCTTGTAAAAAGACACAAAATCGACTTTCAGATCCTAACCCACACCCAATTCCCCACGCACAGAATAATAGGAAACTAGTTTACATCCATACACATATGTGCACATAGACTTTCCAGAAATAATCCCTTTTTTTTGTGTTGATGAAACTGAAAAAGCCCTTGGGGCACTGAGCACTGAACTGGCTACTTGGTATTATTTACCTTCCTACTTGAGCTTGTTTCAACATCCCAACCTAGAAACGAGGGCCACGCTGAGAAAAGACAGATGCAGGGTTGAACAGGTAGCTCTGCTTAAAATGCCCAGGCTGAGGGAACTGAATTGGTGGGAAAGGCATTTCTGAACCTGAGGGTTACTTTGTGCTTCGCCTCTAAGAGTCAGTGCAAGGCAGATCCGCCACTCACACCAGCAAAGGTGCTGCCAGGTGCTTCTCAGTGTCTGCCAGGCAGGCACAAACCCCACACCCCACAGGAGAGGGTTCATCCAGAGCCTGCAAGGGATCTCTAGTGCTGCATCTCCAGAGTTCCATGGGGGCTGCAACTACCTTGAAAGTCATCTATGTAAGATTAAAGATCACCTCTAGCTGACTTGGCTCCCTGAGCTCTTGGGTCCACAGCTCAAGTGTTCCAACAGCTGCTGGGATTAGAAACTGTCTCAAGAAAAAAAAAAAAATAGATAAAAAAGCAAAGTGATTCTGGGAACTGTCACTGTGCATGACAGTTCTGGCTGCTTAAGACTGGCAAACAAAGTAAACTTCAGTGTTTTCATGGTTGTTAGGAGGGTGTCATAAGACCTGGCAAGACTGAGGTTGAGAGAAATGACCCTTTCCTTGTGTTCAGCACTTGTGAAACCAAACTTCTGCCCAGTTTGGGGCCTCACAGTCCAAGACAAGCACTGGTACAGCAGAGCAGGGCCAGCAGAGCCCGTGAAGATGTCAGGGACTGCAGCACTGAGGACTGAGCAGTGACAGAACTGGGATGGTTCAGCCCTGGGAACAGCTGGAAGCTCTGGCTCCCTAAGGCAGTGTTTGGGAAAGAGAGACAGGGTTGGACACAGGGGTACAGCAATGAGAGGTACAGACACAGCCTGGAATAGGCAGGAACTTCTGACCAGAAAGAAGGATAACAAATTTAATCAGGAATATGGTCAAACACTGGAAGAGAGGTCCAGAGATGCTATAGGAGAGATTCAAAACTCAGCACCTACAGAGCAGAGCAAGTGAATAAAAGTATGAATAAGCAAGCACAAAAAATCCTTTAAATGAGCATCTGTGTCTCCTGATAACATTCTGAGTCTTTTAGTGTCTTATTTCATTCAAGAATCAAAACCCAGTTGTGCCAAGCCCCAAAACCGAGATAACTTCATCACTCTGAAGTGTTTACAAGATGAGGTTACAATGATAACTGATAAAACAGTAAAAAGCAGAGATTAACAATGAAACTGCTCATAACAGAGACTCAACAGCAGCAACATCACAGCAGCACCATCACATCACATCCTACACACCATAATTAATTCATCATGGAATCCAAAATTTCAACAATCTTTTCAGCATATTCAAGTATCTTCAAAGAATGAAGCCTTTGTAAAAGGAGAACGTAATTTCAAAATCAGACTTCAGTGATGACTGAAGACAAAAGCTGAAGGTGCACTGGTTAAAGACCCTTGTCATGGCCTTATTACAATAATAAGGCTGCCAGTGGATGTAAATTATAGGCAAAATTGCCCTCACTGAAAACTGTTCAATTTCTGCAAACCGGGATCCTCTTTCCCCTGCATGTTCCCTCCTCATATTAAAAAAAAAATACCCTCTGTAATCATAAAGGCTCCTATTCAAGAGCAAACTCTTTTCTTTCACCACTTTAAACTATTAAATAGCTGCCTCTTTTAATATTGCAATGGATTAGAAATCATAGCTTTCTAAAAAGCAAAACATAGTGTCCTCAGAATTACTTTCTCTTCTAAAATGCTGATTTCCTCTAGATAAATAGCATTCTGTCCTGTGTCAATTTATTCTAAAGGAAGAGAAGAAACCAAAGAACACATATTATGCACATAGCTGGACGACGATAACAAAAAGTTTTACTTTCAGAAAAGCTTTGATTGTTTCCTTACCTTGAACTTTGCCTTTTTGCATTGCTAATCTTGTTAATGGGTTCTCTTTGCTCTGAAATTTGCATCATGAGAATAAGCAGCCTTACAAGGCCCTCAGTTTGTATATTTGTTATAAAGGTTATGTTTGATATTGGGAAATAGCGATACGCCTTGGAAAGGTAAAAATTCAAGATGCTTCATTAGGGTCTGTGGTATAACAGTACTTGTCAGTGTCTTTAAAACATGAGGAACTGCACTTATTTTTATTCAATTTGTTTAATAATTTTAAAAAAAACCCCAACACTAAATTCTGTCTCTGATGATTGCTAACCACAGAGTGGCCAGCCAGACTTGCAGAGCTGGAACTGTGACCGCCACAGTGCAGCTCCAGAGTTTTCCATTCCCTTGTGCTACTCCCGAGATAAGCACCACACCTGAGTACACAGGAAACAGCTGCAAACTCTCATCTCACATCTGTGGGAGCTGACATTTGCTTTCAGCCCAGCTCCCTGGCACTGCTCCATATCTGCATGACCAAGAGCATGAAGGAACGATGCTGTCAGCCACACTCAGCAAGGCCCACACCTCCGTTCTTGATGCATTCACCTTCCCACAAGCACATGTGAAAGAATAAACCCAAACACCCCGAGCCGAGTACATACTGTCTTTAAAATATATAATTTATAATACAATTGTAAAGTCTGAGCTCATCTGCCTGTGCCCTTCCCACCCCTGAAGGATGCACACCCACTCAGGACTCCAACCCCAGTGGCTGGAGGGATGTTTGCATCAAGGTTTTCATTCCAATATCCCATGCTAGAGGCTTGCAGTGCTACAGTATTGCTCTTATCCTCTTTTAAAATGAATCAACCTTAATCTTTGGATTTTAAGTAAATGATTTTAAGCTCTTCAGGTAGAAAATACTGCAAAATAAAAATTCTCCGTACTCCTTACACACCGTAGTCATAAATTTTGAATCATTTTAGTATTCTGCTGAAAGACTGGTTCAGCCATCATAAATGAGTGTCTTTTGGGGGGCTTGTGGAGCCCCAGAGCCCTGCCCTGGTGTTACCAGTGCAGCCCTGTCAGAGTCATTCCAACGATCCCCAACTGCACACCAGCCATTAGGAACAGCAGGGGCTCAGAGCCTGAGGAGGGCAAACTCTCATCGCAGTCCGGCTCTTGATTTATTGGAACAGAAACATGACAGATAAACAGGACCCACGGATCATAAAAAGCAGCAAGGCCCTTTTTCTGGATCATAGGGGACATACAGAACACAAGCTCCAAGGCTTGAAACGGAAGGTCTTTGAGAGGAAAAAGGGTCTGAGCTGAAGGTTAAATATATGCACAACATGCACTGGGAAAGTCTGTGGCTCTTGGATTCAATCCTAAACCTTCAAAGTTCTGAATAAACACAGAATATTTAAGTGCCCTAGAAAGGTCCTTAAAAAGATACACATGGCCCCCAGACAGTCTCCCTGTGTTAAGAAAGAGCACCATCACATTCAGAAAAGAAGCTCTTGAGTTTGCAATGCTTTGCTTGGCCAAAAAGAAAATACATATTCCTTCTCCCTTGTTACATTTATGTGATTTCCTCATGGTAAGGCAGAGCAATTGGCAGTACTGATGGCACCGAGCGTTTAGAGGTTACCCAACACACAAAAATAAATGCTCTGTAAAATGATAAGGTGTAAGTTCTTACAAATCAAGAGACAAAAATCCTTCCTCCTCCATCCCAATTAATCCGACCTTGAACTGGTATTTCTAAACAAAACTAGACAGGAGAAATACCACTGGAAATAAATCTTCCAGCACTTTCCTTCTTTAAGTAGCTTGGGTAAGACTAAGAGGGCTACAGAGTAAGTAAAAAAGGGACAGAAGGGGATGAATGAAATGGGCACAAACATACTTCCCTGTCCTCATTATTTCTGCAGCAATTTTTCAAAATGCTGTTGACACCATAATAGTCCCCAGGGAGAACATGTTAAGTAAAGGGAGAGCAGCTCCATTTATCATCAGGGGGACATCAAATTTGCCTGTAGAAATTATGCCAACCTGCTAATACAGCTAATCAGGAATTGGTGAAATCAGATCTTGCTATTAGAAGTCAAGGGCAAATTACAGGATTTTACTATAATTACAGGGGATTTCAGAGTTGTTCATTCTGGAGAGAACGTTCCACATTACTACAGCCAAACGTGGGGGTGGACAGACCAAAAAACCACTCTAACAACAACATGGAACCTGTAAACCTTTACTTTGAGAAACCTGAGTTCCCCCATCTAATCCCAGGAAAATAAAGGAAGTTTACAAGGTTTTGTCCACAAAGACTGCATGATAGCACAGAGATACTCTTACAGCTGAAGCGAAAAAAGATGTTAAAATCTATGTTTTCCTAGGATTTGAACTTTAGATAACTCACTTCCTTTTTAAAATACTGTTCCTCAGACAACTCAAGAATTAATTAAAAAAGAAAATCACAGGGGGATGGAACCAGATGAAAGGGCATCCACATGTGAGAACAGGACCTCTGCAAAGCTACTTCATTTATACTCCTCACTTTCAGTTGTATCATTCACAACGGGAAGAGGGCCAAATAGAGATGTCCTTATTTTGACAGAGCTTACGAAATCCAGGCCTTTGCAAACACAGTCAAACATTTTAATGCCTTAGTTTGGTTCTATTGGGTTGTAGCTGCAGATAAGACTTTTGAAGCTGCAGCAGCCAGACCAAGCAGAGTCTTTGATAACTCGATGTCTATGGCAGAACCTTCTCTTTCCACAGCTCCCTTCTGTAAAGGGGATGCAGGGATTTAGCTACATTCACAGGCTGTGATGTTTATTCCCTTTCCAAGAACACAGATCCCACCATTTGCTTTGCTAATCAGTTCTTACCTGCTTTCCATTTATTCTATTCATTTAGGAAGATGTGCTCTGAACACTTCCAGCTTATCTCCAGCTGGGACTTCCCACAACTGGTTGGTCTTCTTGTGCAGAGGGATTTGTCTTACACCTCCTACACAAGTGGTAATGGGATATTTCACACCATTCTTTATATGCTGGCCAGCTTCCTAAACAAAGGCAATTAATTAATTCCATGACTTTTCAGAATGACCTGGGATAATCCTGGCAAATGCCATCTTTTGGACTTGGGTGCTGCAGAGCAGAATAAGCATCTGCTCCACAGCAGGACGGGTTAGGCAGAGCAGCGCATGGAAATCGGATTCACTGGGAAATCAGTCATGCACCAGCTCAGAAACTGCTAATAATGCACAGATAAAACGAGAATGGGCAGAAAACACTGATACTGAGTTCTGATTAGCAAGCAGAACTTCACCCTGATGCCTGCAGGTCTACAGAGCAAATACCTCTGCCTTAACACATGGCTTGGATAATCCAGAACGCTGGGACCAGCATATTAAAAGCAGAAGGGCTCTCCCTCATCAGATTTGGTTGTTAGTTTGGGCTCAAGGACACATACAACTTTTGCTATGAAAGATAAAATATGAATTCCAACTTACTTTTAAAGGGGGGAAAAAATACAAGCATGGAAACTGCTTTATCTGGCTTAATGAATGAAGTTGTAGCCTATTCATCTGTTCTGTTTCGTTCAAATGCATTTCCTAACAGAGGCCCTCAGGAAAGGGGAAGTGTTCAGAAAGGCGGAACCCTGAATAGAAAACAAATCACAAGCCCACTTCAACAAAGTCCATGGCCCTAAAGCATAATAGATGCATCTTAGGCCCTTGTCAAGCCTTTACCAAGAGCAAATGTTAAAATAACAGCCCTTCTCACACAATACTTCTCACACAGATGAACCTGAGTGAAGGGAAGGGATGCAGTTTGCCAGTGTATCGATGGCTTGACTGGGTAGAATTCTGAGATGTAAACACCTCTGAGACTGGATAGTAATTTCATGGTTTTGTCATGAAGAATAATTTACTTTTTGTAACCCAAATCACGGCCAAAAGGATTACCTGGTTCATAGGTGTGAAGAGATGACACCCATGGGTTTGTAGGATTGCATAATACACAAGAGCACAGAGGCTTTATTCTCTAAATTGCTCTGCTTTCTTCCAGATGACCACAAATACCACAAAAATCACCAATCACAGCTACTTTTTGCAATGACCCATCACCACAGTGTGAGCCATGACAGTTCCTTTTACAATCTTAACGAGAACTTGGAAGATTTAGTGCCATATTTCCATGAAACAAAAAAAGCACTGGCTGCACTTGCACAAAGCCCAATGCAAATGTTGCATAGCTGCAACAAATTAGGTTTAGCTATGATATTTTTCCTATAACGTATAAAAGCTGTCCAATTTGTATAGAGCAGTAAAAGGCCTCTGGCTACATGTTAGGATAGAGGATATCCAAACACTCCACCTGAGTTTTAGTCAGAGAATGTAGGAAATATGTATGTGACAATGGTTCTGTCCCAGTTCTTTCAACTGAATAAATGTACTTTTAACTGAGAAGAAGAGAGATGTCAGTTCAGGGCTAAAGGAATTCACAAAGACATATTTAGGACTCAGGAGAAAAGATAAAAAAAGACTCCTGAAATTAACATTAACAGCAGGCACACAGTGTAGCCTTAAAATATTTTTAAGGTATTAGAGATATATCACCTGAAGGCTACAAATGTGTCTTTCACAAATACTTCATCTAAGTTAGCATCTGCTGCTGGGGCCATGCACCAAAATCATCCACAAAGGGGGCATTTCCCACACACGCCAAGGCAGGTAAAGAAAAACGCGTCTTCTGCTCTTCAGAATATATTTAAATATTCACTGCCAGCGATTAAAGCACACTGGAGGCAGACACAGCACTGAAACTTCACCCTCTCCAGTGGGATGTTACCAGTCCTGCTGGGCTGCACTTGGCCTTAACCTCGGGCTGTAACAAATCCAAGCCCTGTAACTGTGCAGAGAACACGCCGAGCAATCCCCATGAAAAACATCACTGAAATTTTCTGTGCCTGGGGAAATTCTGTGATTTAAGTGCTCTGTAATGGTACTGTGGAAGTCTGTGTCACTTGCCCCTGGGTGACAATTCCCAGAGCAGCCTCTCAGCACAAAACCCCTCACCCAGCAGCAGCCCCAGCCCAGCTCATGGTGACAATGTTGCACCTGCTCTGCCAGAGGGGAAGAAAAAGAAACTCACTTAAACTCTGACTTTAGTCATATGTTGCTACATGGCAAGTTCTTTTTTGTCCATAATTATATTATAAGTATAAACATCCAAAAGATACAGATGGCAAATGTGTCAGCTGACCTTCTGTCTTTAAATACAGTGCTCCAAACAATAGATTCCTGCATGGAGTTTGATTTGAAAAAGCAGAAAGCAGGAAATATTAATAAAAATTTGAAAATGTTTGCACTCTTTTTGTGCAGTGCCTTTCAAGACTTTTGTCAAAACACTGACTCTTCTCCCACAAATTAGGGCAAATAACTATTATGATTTTGTTGCTAAATAAAAATACTACTTTTTAAATTTAAAAAATACCAATTCTATATTCTGTACTAAAAATATGAAAACAGTATGGTTTGATCGAAAGAGGAAAAACTTGTTTAGCAAGCTTAAAAAGATAATTTGACTTCAGTTAACTTTAATTAACTTTTACACCTGCACTCTCCCAATGAGCTGAAGGGGAAGATTAGCCACAGTATATGATGCTAACGGGAGTTCAATTCAATATTTATTATTCATCCCAGTATTCTGCAGGAATTAATTCATTTAATGAACAAACAGGCATTGTGAATACTAGAATGGATTTTCAACACTTCAGATATTTATGTCAGTGGAGGTAACAGAGAAAATGTTTACTTGTGAGGCCACTGGGATGTCACTTCTCCCCCGTGTATTCCCCTCCTTGACAAATGTTTTCACCTCAAAACTTCCCTCACACTGATCCAGAGTCAAACCACTGCTCGTGGTGCAGCTGGAGCCTATGTGAGCTTGTCTTACTGGGGCAAATTCCCTCTCTAAGTGGGTAATTCTGGTTTTCAGTCTCATTTCACCACTGTACACCCTGTTTATTGAAAATCCTCTGTTAATTCCTTGTTTCACTAGTTGTTGTGTTTAAATACTCATTTGAGGGTTAGATCTGTTGCCCAATTGCAGGCAATGACTTTCCCAGCAATATTAGAGTTGTGACTCCATTTATCAAAAAAAAAAAAAAATTGTTTCAAACCAGGTATTTCAAGCTCTGTCACATTTGTAAAAGAACATCACAATTCATTCCCGTTATTTGGGTATTCTTGGATCAGATTTCAATCTATTTCAAGTCCCAGTTCCTTGCCTTCATGTCAGTGACTCACATTTTGTTGCTGCACTCATGAAGTGTTTTATTAACGAAGATGGAGTAACAAACACCCACACTCTGGCACATCCACTTCAGGCCTCACAGTTTAACTTTTCTCTTCGCTGGTACTTTCACACATTTGTTTTCCATATTTCAGATGCTTGAGGCCTTGATAGCATCATTATAGAACTGTTTAATCAAGCCCACAGTTTACTCTGACAATATTTGGCATTAGTAACAGCTATAACTCACCATAAACATTCCAGTGGCAACTCACTCGTGAGATTTTTCAGTGGCTTTTACATAATCAAAAATCATGTGGCATTAAACAGACACTTAGATACAGACTGTAATTCTGAATTATTCTGCTATGGCTTTTTGTATGCATGTAAGAAAAACCAGCAGATTTCTTCCACTGTTGTGTATAAATTTAAAATAAAACAGTAGCAAATACTGTAGTAGTAAAAAGCTTATATGTTCCCCAAGGAGGCAGAAGCCCCATTCAACCGAGCGATCAAAAGACGGAATTAAAAATACCTCAAAATGCCCAAAAACGTGCAGGTTCAAAACCTATTTAGAGAAAAACTTAGAAAGAATATTTATTAGAGATTATTAAAGGCAAAAATGGAAATTTCCAATAAGCCATTATGTCTAGGTCATAAGCTGGGGAAATTTAGTACCACAATAAAGATTCTTGCACATCTGCTAGTTCCTAAAGGTTTATAATACCTGTTACTGGCCATACTGGAATAAAGCATCGTGCACAATACTCTCACCAAGTACAACCACTGTTGTGCTCTTAACAACACCTTCCATCTTACTTAGGCAGGAAATTACTGGCAGTTTTCTTAGGATGTAAATTGGAAAACACTGATGAGCAACAGGCAGAACTTGCAATTGCTTCAATTACTCTCATAACCCCTTCCTTTTTTAAAAACATCAATACTAGAGATTGCTTTGGGGAGCTTATTTCTTCCTGCATTTTTTTTAAATAGTATTCTGCATTAAATGGATGTTTAGCCATCTCCTCAGAAGCAAATCTATCCCTCAACACAAACACTTCCTGCACAGCTCCCATGGAACTACACAAACAGCCAAGGGAAGAGATCAATATCACACTATTTTCAGCTGTTTGGTCTTCACCCTTAATACAGTCAGACTGCCAGAATCCCCACGTGTGGTAATTGCAAATTGTTTTAATTTTTGCACCTAATTTGCATTTATGTTTCAAATATCCAAATTCAGATGTGTCTATTTAAACAGGTACCCAAAAATCCTTGTTCTGGGGCTGAGAGATTCCTGCTAAAATGCTCATCCCTGAGCAAATGCTTTGACCTTTCCCCAGCAGACTGTTCACATGCTTCACATGAAGAATATCCAAGTGCTCTGTGATGTGAGGACATTTATCCAATCACCCCTTCAGCCATCTCCCCATCTGCACACACTCTTTTGGAGAAGCGCAGTGAGAGTCAGAACATTCTGTTCTCTGGTAAGTAAATAAGAAGAGGGTGATTACAGCCATTTTCCAGAGGAACCTGAGATGTGCTGGACTTTGCTGACTTGAACTCTCAGATGTCAAAATTCTATCCTGTAAAACGTGGTATCGTTTGGCATTCATACAGACGAGAACATTTTCCTCCATACTCGTGCTAACATGGCCAAGAGGACAGCGTCACTGCACACTCCCGCCTAGCCCACAATAAAGATCAGTTCTGGAACAACATTAAACTGCGTCAGACATGATTTTCCCAGATTTGACTTTCTCCAAGGAAACCACATTTATTACCAGCAAAAAAACACAGATCATTGCATGTGGTAGCTCGTTTCAGCCTCTGCCAATCTGGTGCTTTCCTACTAAAAGTAAAAAAACTCTCCCAATAATGAACCCCAGACATTTTATGCACCTGATATTTTTAAGCAGAAATTTAAAAAATAAATCAATAAATCTATCTTTCTTTCAATAACGAACAGGAAAAGTCATGCAAACATTCACAAGTTTGAATTAATCTAGGGTTTTTGAAAAAGAAAAAATTTAAATGTTCTATTTTCAAAAAAGCTTCTCTTCTACCATTATTACATCTATTCTCTGCCGGGTGAGAGCACTGCTGCACCAAATTCACCAAGCAGCACATTTCAGGCTCACCAGAGAGCCTGAGTGAGCTGGGAGGCAGCAGTGGCAGCGCCTGCCCTGGCACAGCAAACCCAGAGCCAAGGCACGGGTACCAGGGCCCCACATTCAGTGCGGCACAGGCCGAGCCTAGTGCAAAACAGTCTTCCAGAAAAAAACCAACCCCTGAGTACCATGGCAATGGTTGAAGTTCTGCTCTAGGAGCAATCCTCCCGAAGAGGAGCGCAGATCTCTGCCCGGCCGCGAAGCACAATTTGCTGCCGCTTGTCACTAGATGGCATCTTGGCATCGCGCTTCGCATCTCGGAGCCCACCGCTGCTGGCACCTCCCGGGCCCGAACCCTCGGAGCCAGCGTCCTGCTGAGACTGCAGCTCACCGCGACACCGAAAATCCCGGCTTGGCCCTCATGCCCCACACCCTGCCCCACTGGAATCCAGAAAATTTATACCCATCAATCGGCTCTTAAATACACAGCACGCTGCATTTGTACAAGCGACAGTACTGCCATTAAAGGGCGGTTCAGAGGGACCACTGGCAGAGGTAACTGTCTAATTTATATCCCTCAGCCATCAGAATTCTCAAAAGTCTCTATTGCTGGATTCTAGAAGCAGGTTTTCTAGTTTGGTGTTTGTTTGCTTTGTTTTGTTTTCTTTTTAAATCCTGGGTATTAGTACTTTACAAACACTGTTAATATGGGTAGAATGCAAAAGAAAACAGAAAAAAGACATTAACTGAACTACAAATACTTTTCATATTAATGATGCATTGATTTATTTGCCTCTAAGACTGATAAAAGCATCAAAATGAATGGTATGTGATTCCCACACCACAGCTAAACAGAACTGGTTTGATGGGCAGCTGTACAATGGTTGAGCCTTGCTGTGCAAACATTCATGCAAATCAATAATTTTATTCATATTTTTCCCAATAGCACATTTTTGCAAATCCTGACTGAAAACTAAGATTCAAAGGACAAGCAAGGCAAAATGATCACCTTCCCTTTAGTTTCACGTGGATGATGTAAGCAGAGATTTCCAGAACTGCTGTATGAAATGTATTTTTATACCCTGTTTGCTACAGTCTCTCATATCTGTCTCTGGGAGCACAGTCCACCCTACAACCGACTCAGTACTGCTAGCAGTGAAAAACATCACTTTCTGCACAGCTTTTATACAACTCTGATGCAGACACAGCCTTTTCCTGCTTTTTCTTCATCTCCATTCATTTATTCTTAGATTGTGAGGATGCTCACAAGCCCCTCCCTGGAAGTCCACTAAATTCCAGTACTTAGAAGTACCAAAATTTGATTACTAACAGCAGCAAAGGCATTTTGGTTTTCTCCTTTGCTTTTCTGAAATTCCTTTTAAAAGAAGCCCATTTCTTCTTTAGATAAGTCTTGTGTCTCTGTGTTGAGCTGCTGTACAACACCAGCTTTTCTTTCCACACCAGAATCATGAGTATTCAAGAAGATTCAAGGATTTTTTATCAAACCATACCTGGCATTTCAGCAGCTCTCTGGATTCACCTGCTTGTTAGCACTTGAATTTTCTGCTACTGGAAATTGTTTATTCTTATTTTATTTAGTCTTTCACCTCCTTGGCTGAAGCACAAACACAGAAGAATCTCTGATGGTGAAATGAAGGAAGGCTGCAAGAACAGGGCAATTTCTTAGTTTCATCTCTCCTGACAGAAAAGATGACACCTAACTTGATTTTAATCAATGAAAAACTCAAAATCTCAACGGGTGTCAGCTTATCCTGGAGATCTGCTTCTCCTAAGAATAATAAATCAGCTCCAGCTCTGTAGACACCACACCATTACCACTCCAGGCAAGGTTAACCCCAATAAACAACATTCAGCACCTGATTTAATAACAACACACAAGGACAGACTGACGGAAGAGGGAAAAGGTGTCAATATACTGCAGGAGTTTGAATCTAAGAATAACTGGGTTGTTTTAATTTCATTCATCACTAAGTAACATTTATAATTTGAGGATTTTCCCTATACGACCAGTAATAGTAACACTGTCTCATCATCTAAATGATACTGGAGTATTTTCGAGGAGACATTTCCAGATAATATGAAAATATTATCCCTAATACATGGAATAAGGGCTGCAACCTACAGCCATGGGGCCAATTCCTCTGCTGGGATAAAAACACACAGCCAGATGCATTCATAGGGAGCAAAACACTGCAAGCAGATGGAGGTGGAAGGAACAAAACTCAGGATTCTGTACCTGCTTCTGACTTCTCCCTTCTGCTGTGCATTAACACAGCACAGCATTTCATGTGCCTGGATTCTCAGATCAGTAATGTGACGGAAAACTTTACAAAATCTTCCCACAAAAAGCATCTCCGGTAAAATTCTCCCCTCATGCTGTATTCCATTTATCATAAACCACTCTCCGATCCTCATGACAGAGCTGTAAAGAATTTCCTTGATTTTTCAGTAGTTCTATAGATTAGTTTGAGAAATAAAAACAAATTTAGCCAGATATTTCCCAGATTTATTGTTTTTATTGGCGCAAGTTAGAGCAGCTCTATGTTACTACTTGAGATACCCGCACAAGGCACTTTCCCTTCTCCCCCCTGTGCAGAAGACTCTCCCCTCCCACCCAAGCCATTATCCAAATGCTCTGTGATGATGCTCAGGGAAGAGTTATTTTTGCTTTCAGTTCTATTGTTCTCTCCCTGGTAGTAACAGATTCATTTCATTTTTTTTTTAAAGAATGCTAAGATACATTCCATTCAACAGGAATCTGAAATTTAAAGAAATCCACCTTTTTTTTTTTTTGCAAGCCATTATCCCCAGCTAATAGATATCCCTCCTGAAGCAGCAGCAGAGATGAAGTAATTTCAGGTACTATCACATTTCTATTCAGATCACAGGCAGCAATTCTTGCAGCGATTTTATTTCTCAGCAAAAATCATTATTGTCCCTCCTGAATTACCCTGAAGAGTCCTATTTAACTCCCACTACCTTTTCTCAACATTTCTTGATTAAAAAACAGCACATGATATTTGTTATCAAATACCAATATATAGACAAGAGTGTGAGAAATGGAGACTGGGGGAAAAGCAAAGGCACTTTAGAAAACATAAACCTTTAATAAGCAGGAAGGAGAATTTAAAGCAGCCTAAGAGAAGACTGTGAAGCTGCAGATGGAAGAGTGCAGCACTTAGAGGAAGCCATAAGAAAAGGGGACGGAAATCCAAGGATCCAGCCCAAATCCATCCCTCCAGAGTCTGGCAGCCAGTAATTTTACAACTTCCTAAAGCTTCCAATAATAATTCCTTCAGTTAGATTTTCTGAGCTCTGCAGGTACAACCAACTGCCTGATGAGATTTGAGAACAAAAGAAAGGCTTTAAAAGACTCAATCACTCAGCTTAATGAAAACATCTTGAATTATTTAACAAACAATCTATTAAGCAGCTCTAGCTATCAGGAAACACCAAGTTTGATAGATCTGATTCCCTGCTGCAGTTTTATATCACAGTGACTCCAGCCCTTCCAGTGCAGTCTCAGTGATGTAACACAGAAGTGAGTTCAGCCTGAGATTGAGCTGCATTAGACTTTCATATAGGTTCTGTCACTAAGAGCAGGAAAAGCAGCCAACAATTATTTAAAAAAAAAAACCAAAAAACCCCACCTGGAAATAAGCTTTTCAGGCTCTGCAACTGGGGCATTACTCAATAATTCGTTCTCAGGTACATTTGAATTCTCATCTGTCAACTCTCCTTTTATTACCAGACTGTTCTATAAGCAATGATCTGGCAACACACTTGAAAAATCTATGTATTCCTTCTCATCCATCACAACAAACAATTTTCCAAGCAACAACAGAGACAGTGTAATTTCAAGAGCAATAAGCTCAACTCCTAACTCATTATTTTTATGCCATTGTAGTGTGGCATAAGAAATATCATGGAAAACAGGAAACCTTTTCCTCTTTCCATCACAACCCTCTTCAGTACATCAAAATGCACTGCTAAACGTGCCTTTAGAACTCCTTCCATCACCCAAAAATAAGTAAAAAATAATTAAAAGTCCAAGCTACTGAGGCTCAAGGAAGACAATTGAAATCTTGTTTGTTAAGTCACTACCTCAAAGTCTGAGGACACTTTCTTATAGACAACAAAAGGATTTAGTCAGAGAAAAAAAAAAAAAAAAAGAAAAATAGAACTCCCTGGGGTCAGTTTGACCAAGAAATTCACGAAAGCCCCCACCCTCTCAGTACAAAACGACAGGTGTTCATCAAATCTTGTTCTGCACTTGTAAAAACGTTTTCTAGTTTAGAGAACACATTCAGCCAGAAAAACATGACATCGTTCTTCAAAACATTTGTTTTTAACTGACACAAACCTAATTTCAATGCAAATATATGAAGCACAAAAAGCCAAGCTTCTAAAAATAAACCCCTACCTCTCAAAACATCATTCTCCAAGTTAACTTTTGACAAACTACCAGAAAGGCTGTGACTTTGTGTAGCAAGATGTTCCAGCAGGAAGCATCAGTGCAGGAAGAATTATTGAAAGACATTCTTCCAAAACCTACTATATGGGGTAAAAAAGGATTCTGTCAAATCATCAGAGAAGCTAAAAATCTCTTGTATACATTTTCACTTTTCAAGATATTTTTGTATTTCCGTTGGTGTGACTAAGCAGTTTCAGGAGCCAGAGATTTCCAACTGAAAGACAGTGTTCATTTGGAGGAAGTCCAACCACCTCCTCCTTTCAGGGAACTGTTAATGTTTGATGTTCATGTTTAAAACAGCATTAATCATGCCTGCAAACAGGGAAAAGGGGGTTGCCAAACATGTGAAATACTGAGTATTTCCTTATTCTGGCATAAATCCACACTCCTACAACCTCGAGTCTGAGGGGATACAGCTTAGATAATCAGAAAAAGAAGGATGGGGGGAAATACCCAAACTAAATGTTCAGAGAGTGACATAATTCCAATTCCTGGCACTACCCAAGGAGAGGCACTTGGAAAGGAACTGTAGCACAATATTACTGGTTTAGAGAGACAACAAAAAGATTAAAGGAACTTGATGCAAAGAATGACTAACTCTTAATGACATCAGACAGAGCTGAGTATCACCAGCACCTCTGTAATTCAGCTCTGTAACACCTCAGCATAAACCTGGTTTATGGTACACATCTCCTGCCAAAAGATGATCTTCTTTAGGAAATGAAGTGTGCAGCACAGACACAGGTTAGGCTATACCCAGCCTTTAGGCCAGGATAAGGCAGTTCCCTTCTGGTCCAGCCCTGCTCAGTTTCCAAGCCAACAGTGGCCTTGCCCTTGTGGACTCTTTGCTCTTGCATGGCTCTGAACTCACCCAGAATTCTGCTGTCTGTTTTTGTATCTGCCCTCCTCACTATAATACGGAATTCCAGACGGGCTTGCAGTTGTACCTCACCCTCCCATTCCCCCAGATTTTATCCCCACTCTGCACAGCAGTGAGACACAGCCTGGAGCCCAGTCTGTGTGTGAAGAAGACACAGTTTGCAGCACACGAGAGAGCCACAGGGCTATTAATGAATAGAAATGCAACAATTCTAATCAGTTTGCCTCTCTTTGGTAAGACAGATATTCCCTGTTCGATATAGTCACATATTAAAGAGCATTTAAGCCAATTCAAGTGCAGCCACTTCAAAAGCAGCAAGGTGTCACAGGTAAGAGTCAGTGCCAGTGATTGATGACTGAAACAATTTAAAAGAAGATCTAAACTCAGTTACAAAATCTAATCTCTTCAGTAAAATGCTTTACTTACTGGACCTTGAGGACTGTTCTTGGCACCTGAAACCAGAGTCATAACATCAGATTTATAGTCCTGAAAAGAGAAGAGGGGAAAAAAATAGTCAGATTAAACATAATAGTTGGCACTTTACATATCAGGAATAAAGACCAACATTGAGCACCACTATGATTAGACTCGGAGGAGCCATTAGTAAAACATTTGATTATGGAGATTTTCATTGCCATTCATCTTGTGCCTTAGACCTTTTTGACTAAATTACACACATTTTTGGTTTTACCATAATGATCCCCAAGAAAGCCAGCAGCCTGATATCTCTTTTAGAAGGCAGTGGGGTGGGAAGGACAGGACGATGATACAGCTACTGCCTTTCAGAAACTCGGGGGAGAACTCCATTACATTTCCTGAACCAAGCCTGCACAGCCTCCACATGAAATTTGGGTGACAGACTCTCAGCCACTCAAAATTCTCTCAGTATCTTATGATAAATGACTCTCTGTTCCTTTAGAGGGACCTTGGTTTCTTTTCCTGCTTAGCAACAGCCCTGTAGCTGCTGTTCCAAGCCCCTGCAGCACAGGCTGTGATGCCCATGGCTATGCTGGCTCACCATTCTTGTGTCAGATCTACATCTAGGTCCACCCTAAAGCAATATAAAATCCCTCATTTTCTATCCCTCAGGAAGCTTCTCCTACATCCCAGCTGGCACTCCACAAGTCACAAAGCAGTTTGGGGCTTGGGCATGAGAACAAGCAGAGTACTCTGCTGCTATTGCAATATAGAAACAAGGGCTTAGAGGGGTTTTTAGCAGGTGATAGAAGTGCCACAGTGTCTAAATACAGGTGCAACAAATACCAGTGCAAGACTCAGGCCAGCAATTAAACCAGTTCTGATTTTAAAAGGATACGTTAGAAAGAGTTAGCATGTAAAATTGTTGCCTCTTCCCTAATGAACACAGCCATTACACTCATATTTATATTTTGAAAAGGTCTCCCAGGGCTGGCCTCCTCTTGTCGTGCCATTCCTGTCAATAAAGATCAGATTTACATGGCAAGCCGAGCTACACAGTTCCTCCTAATGTTTGGGAATTCAAGTCTGATAAGCTGAAATTGAGGCCATTGCGTCCAAGACAGCAAGGACTGCTATGAACTCCTTTTAATAATCATCATCAAGTATGCCTCCATATATGAAGCTTCTAGATCCTTTATTTATAGGAGATGTGCTATGACCCAGTAGACAGATCATATTTCAGGGTCATAATTCTCCACTCCTTCACCCTGAGCATCCCCCAGTCTCTGAATTGTATAAATTAGAGTACTCCTCACTCTCCATTCAATTTATCCATTGTAAACACCAACTCCTTCCTCGGAACTGCCAACAAAAAGACTTTACACCTTTACAAGGTGTAAACAGATGCCAAACTACCATCAAAATCACCCCACAGACAAACCCCTGGGGTCCAATTCCACGATTCCCACAAAGGACAGCAGTCACTGTTGGCCACTGAGAAGCTGCAAACTGAGACCGACATCGAAGAAAACCACGAGCAAACCTTCTCTTTTCCACCCCCTGTATGATTTAATAGTGCTGTATGATTTAATAGTGCCTCCACACCCTCACCCACTGCTGTGCCACCGAGCAGCTGCCTTTTCAGGTTTTCTTCAAGTTTACTCATGTCACTGTCCTCCCTTCTGTCCCTTCACCTGAGCCACCCCGTCACTGCTGCCCCCAGGGCCATCTCCCTGCTCCCGCTTTGCCGTGCACCCCTGCACACACGCTGTGCACGGGGATGCAGCAGGGGGGATGTGCAGCTGCTTGTATTCCCTGCCCGTTCCCTTCCCCTCCCTTCCCAGCAGCGTGCTCTGCTTCCAGAGCTCCTCAGGCTGCACGACCTCCCTGGGATCACAGCTTCCCAGTGCTCAGGAAGGACTGTGGCAATCCAAACCAACCTTTCTGCAGGGCTGTTCCTCTTGGGAAACTCCCTGGGAGAGGCAGGCAGACAGAGACAACACATTTTGTTTCGCACAACTCTTTTCCAGAAGGCAATGCCCCGAGTTCCAAATAAATATGACATTTTAAGCAGCTATTTTGCAAATAGACTATTTTTTCCCCCCAACCCAGCTAATTTCTAAGCATTGCACAGCTCTGTGAACCAGCAACAAATTAATAAACAGCTCTAGGCCAAGGCTGCATGTGGGACACCTCCTTGGGAAGCTCGTGGTGTGCTCCCTATTAATAACTTGCTTACAACCTGTGAAAATCCAGGGACGTTGAACCAGAAAATAAAAGCAAAATAGCAAAACTCCTCAGGTCAAGGTTGTTTTTAGGGGGCAGAGAATTCCAACAACAATCCAGACTGATCTAAGCCTGTTAGCAAGAGCCCAAATCCCTTCCCCAGTAATTCCAGATGCTTGGACTGGGATCCACCAAACACCCTCCTCCTCCTCCCGTATCACACAGGCTGAAATAACCATTCCCTCACTGCAGCTGCAATAGCAGCATTCAGGGGCAGCTCTCTGATAGACAAAGGAGATTAATTCTCATCATCATGATTTTCACATACAAGACACTTTCCTCTACACCATTTCTGTATTTACAGCAAACAAAAAATTGGTTTGTGGAGTTGCTTTCGCACTCATTTTCAGGTAATGTGTCATAATAATATCTCGTACATGTTCAGGTTATGCAAAGTATTGTGCCACTGACACATCATTTAACTATGCACTTACTTGTCTTGGAGGCTACAGGAAAATGGAAATTACACCGTTTCAACACTGCAGCAGCACAATAAACAAAAACTTTTTCCCTCCTGTAGAGCTACACTTCATGTTCCTATCAGTGCCTCCTCCAGGTAATGTCTTTTGGGTTTCTTGTTTCCATTAACATTTGTATTTTGAGATGATTTCTACTTGGTACTCGAAGGTGGAATTGCAACAACCATTTACAGGCTATTTTATTTTCAGGGTCTGTTCTGTTACCAAGGGCAGCTGTGCTGTGACCACGCCAGGCTTTCCAGAAGTTTCTTATGATTCCCATTACTATCCATCTGCCCTTAGAGAAATCAAGAAATAGCAATAAAACGCTCCCTAAATTTTATATGGGGCACAGCCTTCTCCCCACCCCTCAAACTGAAAGTTTGGAGAAAATGTCAGCTAACAGACATTACTATCCATTCTTCTGCCTTTAATGGGAAAAATAAATTTTGGCAGTCCTTCCCCAGTGTTAAAAGTCTTAGCTGCTCCCTGGGGATAGAAAGAATCAATGCAAGATCCATATTTTCTTTCTTGGAACACCACTACTTCCAGCAATTTATTTGACTGACTATGCCTTCCATTACCATGTAAATTGTTTCAGGCTGCAGGAAAAAAAAAAAAAAAAGTATTAATCTCCCCTCAGTAAGTCATAAAATAAAGAAATCAATTTCAAGGTCAATTTAGTCTAAATAACACCTGCTGCCCTTTTTGTAACATGCAGACTCCTCTGAAACACTAAGTTGCTGTCTATAAAGGCATCAATACGTGCTGTCTCACATAAATCAGGGTGCTGTATGGTACAGTGCAGCTGATTTGCAGGGTACCAACTGGGGCTGGGAAAAAACATTCAGAGCAGGTCCCTTCTCATCACACCTTTTCAACATAAGCACAAGGCTTTACAGCAGAAAATAAAGCCAAGGGAGCCTGGAGTCTGTAGGGGTCTGGTTCTGCAAGGAGCTTGTGCCTTGTAAGGTTTTGGGGACATCCAGGGAGTCTCAGCTCCATGCTGGGAGCATTTAAATCCATGAAGGGTGGTCAGCCTCAAGCATGAGCTTCAGAGAGGGAGAAAAAGACAAAAAAATAGTAATAACAAGAAGAAATCTTTCCTTCTATTGGAAAGCAGAGTGGAATGGCAAAGACTGGGAATAGGAAACGGGGTGATGGGTTTTTTCCCTATCCTAGAATTCAGAAAAGGGAAACGACTTGAACAATTCTCACCTGCTTCAATGGAGGAAAAACTTTTAAGTGGAAATCCATTTCTCTTTTGGTCAAAACCTGTCCAATCTTTCTTTTAAGTATACTTAATATTCTCTCATCATAGCACAAGACTGCATCTGGTGGCTCTAAAGGGGGTGGACATTCATGCCCGTCTCCTGAAACGTTTGCCTGGAACTCTGTAACATTTCCAGGCTATAACAGAAAAGCTCCAAAGCCCCAGGACTGGCTGGCCTGGTCACTGTGTTCCTCCCCACTGTGGTACTTCTTTCCCGTAAGACAAACACAACTACTTTTCCTTTCCCGTGTCCAATTCACAGCAGTGCTGGTGCCTTGTGAAATACAAAGTTCCTGGCAGGTTTTTATTTCTTCCTCTGGGTCCCCGGCAGAAGACAATCTGGGTAATCAATACCCAAGCAGAAGAAGTTCCTGAATGGAGCAAATATTCTGATATTCTGGAAAGGGGACTCCATATTCCTGCAAGACTTCTCTAATGAAAATAAAACAATGTCTTGAAGGCTTTTGGAAAGGGCTGAGAACATAAGGATGCACTAGACTGAGCAGAGAGCAAATTGAAATCAATTTACAGAAAATGGTCTAACATAGGAACCATTTAAACCAGGAAGGGATTTTGGCTTCCCTAACAGAGATCTGTACCACAGCTCTGCTCCAGGATGTGGGACGCCCCACAGGTTTCTCCAGGCATACAAAGAACGATGCTCCCATGCAGAAATGTCACAGCAGCAGAATTCTCTCTACAGTAATAGGTGGTGTCCAGGGCCTTCCCATCATTTATTGCATGGGTGAATCTGGAACTATTGAGGGGTTTTGCTTCTTGTTCTACAGAGCAGAAATACCTTCCTATTGCACACCGAGAGAAAACCAACCCCAACTCTGTCATTCAGAGCAGGGACTATACAACGCTCCCCCTGTCTCACAATTCATACTTAGCACTGGAATGTGGATCCATTTTTTATATTTATAGTCTTTGCATGTATTCAGCTTCATCTAGAAGACAACATTTCACCAAATAATCAAAATATTATTTAATCAACTCTAATATATTCCTATATTTATAGAGTATAATGATTCCCCTATGATGATATACTAGCAAAAAGCAATGTTGCCCTTTTCCAACAGATAACACTCAGCGAATCAAAGGTTATGTAGAAATACATTGGAAAATATAAAGTCACAGAAAAATCATTTATTTTTGGATATAAAAAAAATTTCATTCTTTAAATCCGTGGTCCTGAATCCTATTTAATGCAAACTTCTCTGTGGAATCCCACTATCACAAGCCAAGGATAATGGCTGTGTGTCAGGAGCTGCCAATATACTGATTCAGTGAGTCAAGAAACAAGGATGAGATTTACTAGGAGTGATAAGCATATTAATGATATATCATCTAAAATCATACAAACACTCATTTTGCAGTTGAATGTGTCTAATAGCATGAGATTCCACAGTAGAAAAACAAACAGAAGCCTGACATGGCTGTCCAAGGGCTCAAAAGATTAGAAACACAAGACAAAAGCGACTTTTTTAAAAGGGTTTATTTGTTGAAGTAAAGGGGCAGAAAGAGCAGTGTAAGACACTCAAGGAGATTTTTTTAATGGGAAATTCTCTTTTCAGTGTGCCAAGAGGAAGCTTCAGAATCCTGGACAATGAAGCCCTGTAAAGAACAGGGGGAGATGTCTCCCAAAGATGAAGAATGTAAGCAGCGCAAGAAGAAACCCAGAATATGCCTAACTACTTCTGCTCAACCGAATGGTTACCTATTTCCTAATCCTCAAGCAGTCCATGAAGTGGGTAAATTATTGCAGGATCTGCTGTGAAATCAAGGTGGAGAAAAAGACAAAACAAGTGGAGTCAAATAAATACTTTCAAAATGTAATCACAAAGGGCACAGATGAGCGTGTCTGACATTGCCTATTATCTCCCAAGCAGAATTACTTTAGGTTTACTGAGGCAGGAGATTTCAGCAGGCTACAAGTCACTCAGGAACATTTATCTAGGAGTATTAGAAGACAATCAGGAGCAGAATCTCCAGAGCAATGATAATCATCACCGAGGTCTCGGGCTGGAAGGGTTTGCCCTTGCACCGTAACAGCAGCAAACATCCCCACTGATCTCAGCGAACGAACCCTGCCCTGGGTGCAGGGAGTGCTGATTGGTACAGCCCCAATGACATTGCAGCTGAGTTCAGATAAGAAATAAAAAGTTTCTATCTTTGCTAGAAGCTCAGATAAACTCAGCTGGCCCGTATTTCTACTCTAACCAGCCTTAGATAATGTTTCTGATGATTCCTGATTTTCACCAACCAAAGCAGAAAGTGGTGGAAATCTCACAGGAACTTTCTCCCATGGCACCCCATCACCAAAACATCCCATCAGGAAATGCTTCATTCATCAACTAGCCAACATTTTCATTGAGTGAGTTTAAAGGCAAAAGATCAGCCACAGGCTGCATCCACATTATTTGTTCCCCCAGGCACGGAAATATTTCTTATACTAGAGAATTTTCAGTCAATGATTATATTTAAAAATTTATTACCTGCCTGATCACAGAAGCAGGATGCTCTTCACAGAACACACTTTTAATGTGATTTTCTGGCACCAGTTAGAATGGAGCCATGCACAAACCCAAGCATTAATATTCTGCTATAACAATACACCACCCACCTTGCATTCTCCTGCCCCAAAATGCTTAGACAAGTTATGATCAAGTTTCTAGGGCTGAGACTTCAGAAAATAATCAATATAAGCATAGTATTACATGACTATGAAGTTCGCTTATTTGGAACTGGTATCTCTCGTATTCCTGTAAAATTAACAAGCATTACACGGAGTCTTTCAGAACAAAAGACCAGAACACGCTTTTCCCAGTCTTTGCTACGTTACATGCAGATAAATTTCCTCTGTAAGGACGGCTGTTACTCTAACATGACAGAGTCTTGACTCAGAAAATAAATATTTCACTGCTGTGGAAAATTAGCAGTTTTTACAGGCTAAACAGTGGCTGCAACCCCTCTGATTTCAATGCCCTTAGGAAACACAGCTGACTGCTTCTCAGCTCCCAGGTGAATACCACAGAGCATCATCTAGCTGTCCAAAGCATTCTCATTTTTCCTTCCTGCTATTAGCAACAGCTTGCCAAGGATTCTACTTCCATGACTTTGAAATGATAAGAACTGATAAAGATATATATTTGAGATATTACTACATTACACCTTGTGCTGGGATTTTTGACAAGTAACCTTCCCTCATCTCCTCTCAGGGCAGCATTCTGTGCACTGCCCAGGACCTGGGGAGTTCCCCCAAGAGCAATGTAAGCCTAGGCTTGCTCTATTCAGAGGAAAATTTAACATACGTACCACCTGTTATTTGTTAAAAGATTATAACTATAATACCTGTTCTCTGAATGCCATTTCAATGCACACCTGCAATTCCAAGCCACCTTCTGCCCTGAACACTTGCTGGTTTAGCACAGATTTCTTTTGGCATAGATAGAAAAACTACAGTTAAGTATTTCAATTTTCCTGATACTACTGGCATTCATGTTATTTTTCAGGAAGGTTGATGAGGCCTGAAATAACAGGAGATTTCTTCCTTTTATTGAAGAAATACATATAAATGCAAACAAAAGTGAGGAATCAATTCAAAATCCTAGGATAGCTTTCCAATAAATAAAAGTGAAATGAAAATTCAGCTGCATGCAGCTATTACAAGCTCATATAACTCTCTGCCAAGATAGCACTTCAGCTCCATGTTTATTTCTGTCAGAATAATATGAGGAATGCTCTATCAGTTGGAACTGGATTACAATAAATAAGATTCAATTTAAGAATAAATGGCTCGAGTCCTGAGGGCAATTTAAAATTTGTATATTTAAGAAAAATAAATCTGTATCTCTTGCAAGGAAATAATACTTTGGACAGTGAGTTTATGAAGGGATACAAGCTATGAAATTATGTAGCTGGTGCTAATGTGCCACAGTACCTGTCAGCTCAAGAGAAACAGCAGTAAAACACAGCAGCCAGAGAGAAGGAAGGGAAATGCTCTGAGAAAGTGCTGAAACATGCAGAGAATGGATGCACCAAGAACAGAAGTTAAGGCAAAATCCTCGTATCACTTCCCCATAACTACCTCCCTGCTCTCTGCCATTGGGGTAAGCCTGTTTCCAAGGCATGTTATAGAAACTGGAATAACAGCAGCCAAGTGAGTTCTGCTGGAACTGTCAGTGTCTCTGTAGTGCTCTAAGATATTGGAACTTACAGCAAAAAGATGTGACTGCATTCAAAACTGAACGAGGACATCCCTCCATATCTGCTCTGCTGGACCCATAACTTCTTCCTAAAGATTTCTCCTCAAGGAAGCGGAACCCAGAGGTATCATTTGTACCTAAATCTATGATCCACAGAGACATTGTGATTTTTGTCACTATAACAAGACCTCAAATAAATGCCAAGTTGGAATTTTCATGGATGTCGTGGTTTGACACTGGCCCAACACCAGGCACGCAAGAGAGCTGCTCACTCACCCTCCCCTGCCACAGCTGGGCAGAGGAGAGAAAAAATTAACGAGGGGTTCATGAGTGGAGAAAAGGACCAGGAGAAAACACTCCAAGGGCAAAACAGGCTCAGCTTAGAGGTACAAAGTGAGTTTATTACTAACAAAATCAGAGGAGGATAACGAGAAGTAAAACAAGCCCTTAAAACCACTGTTTTCCCCCAACCCCTCCCTCCTTCCCACTGACAGCACAGGGAGACAGGGCGTGGGGGTTTGATCAGTTCGCCACCCGAGGTTTTCTTCTGCTGCTCTGGGAGAGGAGTCCTTCCCCTGTGAGGCCGTGGGGTCTCTCCCATGGGTGACAGTTCTCCGTGAACTTCTCCAGCGTGGCTCCACTCTCACAAGCAGCAGTCCTGTCAAAACTGCTGCAGCGTCAGTCCCTCCCATAGGCACACAGTCCTCCCAAAACTGCAGTGCCGTGGGTCACTCCTCCACGGGGTGCAGTCCTGCAAGGACAGGCTGCTCCAGCCTGGGAGCAGGGCCCCTCTCTCCACTGGGACTCCCACTGGATCACAGCCTCCTCCAGGCATCCACCTGCTCTGGCGTGGGCACCTCCCCCACAGGCTGTGGGTGGATCTCCACATCCCCTGTGGATCCCCAGGGGCTGCAGGGGCACAGCTGCTTCACCATGCTCTTCACCACGGCCTGCAGAGGAATTTTGGCTCCGGTACCTGGAGCACCTCCTCCCCCTCCTTCTCCACTGCCCTTGGTGTCTCCATGTTGTTTCCCCCACATGTTCTCACCTCCTCCTCTTCTCTGACTAGAAACAAAATAACTGTGCCCCACTTCTTGATTTTTTTCTTAAATCTGTTATCTCAGAGGTGTTACCAGCCTCTCTCATTGGCCCAGCCTCGGCCAGCAGCGTGTCCATCTTCAGAGCCATCAGGGATTGGCTCTGCCAGACGTGGTGGAAGCTTCCAGCAGCTTCTCACAGAAGCCACCTCTGTGGCCCCCCGCTACCAAAAACCAGGCTGTGCCAAACCAACACAATGGGAAAAGTTTTCTTGCTAGTGACTTGTTAAAAAGAATCCACCTTTTCTAAGCTGTTTAACTCACATTTAATGTATTGAAATGTGCCAACACCAGCGAACTTTCACCTTCCACAGAACAACAAATTGAGGTCAACAAAAACACTGTGGGCCCAAATCAAAACTCCAGAAAAATGGAGGATCCTTCCAATGAATCAAGTTCTAATGGCCATAGGGTGGCTTAATCAGACACAAGGCTAGTTCACCAGAATTAACTTCTGCTTAACTTGGGTATTAGTCCAGATTTTTTAAAGTGAAACAGTTCAGAACCAAATGGATCATCTCTTAGTCAAATGTGCTCCTTTCCTGGGCACCAGCCCTTGGCAGCAGCAGTGCTATGGCACATGTACAGGTATTTCTAACTGCCAGTGACATTTTTTGTCAGCACTCACCAGTATTTGTTGCCACGGTGCAGAAGTAACTCCTCAAACCAAAGCACAGGCAGAGCACCTGCCTGTATCCAGGTGAGAAATGAAGGGCATGTGCATGCAGGATGGAGCCTTGGCTTCCTTTTGGGCAGACAGAGAATCCTGCAGGAATATCAGACCCAGCATGTCATCTCTAGCCCAGCCCCTGGCTTCAGGTGTCACTGAGGGCACCCTTAGCACAAACCAGGCCACAAAGGAATGGATAAGTTTCTACTTAAGGAATTCAGGCTGTTCTTTGCAAACTGGATGTGTCCATTTAAAATAAGGGAAGAAACACTGGATTTAGGCTTTCTGAAAGTAACCTACATTCCTTGAGCTGCAGCAAAAGGAGCTGTCTGTAATGATTTGTTTTACTAGCGAGTAGATCAGTATGCACAAAAACCTCTGAGCGAAGGACAGAGGGTAAATGTGCCCTCCTGATAGAAAGGCAAATGCACTCAAACAACCCTCCAGATCGGGGAAATTAAGGCACAGGCCTTTCCTTGAGGTCACGCAAAAAACCAGCAGCAGCCCTCAGAAGGAAGGGAAAACCTGCCAACAGCCTGGACCAAAGAGACCCCACTTCTCTGCATGGCAGCCCAAGACAGCTCACAACCAAGCGCTGTTAATATTAACAAGCTCCCAAACACAGACGCCTTCACCCCTTTAAGTTAGAACTCTGAATCATGTCCTAAATAAAGCACTGAAATCAAGCTTCTCCACAAGCTAAAACTTGCAGCTTTAAGTCACCAAAATGCTTTCATTTATTCATGGTGAAATTTTCATCTCTGGTTGCCCCCTGAACAGAGCTGGGAGTCAAAACGATTTGTGGCTGCTTTAGTTTCAAGGCATGAATATGTGCAGTTAGAGCTCTGGATGGCTGTTTACCAACACAAAATTGTACGTGACAGGTAAGAATTCACTTCTGAAATGGACATCAAATTCAAGGAAAGATATCTATAATACTTTCAAAACAGACAATCTCCCTAAAAATAGGCTTTAGGGAGGATTAAACAATTTGTGAAGAAGCTTGTGGGACAGAAGACGCATTTTTAAACAGTTCCTCCTGGTTTATAAAAGTGGCTTAGCAAATTTCCACGTCATTATTGAAAAGTGCATGGTGAGAATTTTCACCAGTTGCCCCGTGTGATGGACTCTGCACGGATACTCAGCTGTGACCTGATGTGGTTTCTGTCTCAGCAGTTGCACAACAGGTTCCATCTTGTGCACCCTGACACAAGGGACACAGGCTTTTCCTGAGGCTTCCAGCGTTGAAGTCCCGCAGCACAGCCAACTCCAGTATTCCCTGGGTCACTGTGCCCAGCAGACGTTCCAGGCCCCAGATACAAATTAGTCCTGACTTAAGAGAATGCTTAACCTTGGGATATTTGAGAGATCCACTGCTACGAGACAAAAACTTTCTAAGTTTGTGTCCATCATCACACATTGCTCTGAAATGGCAAGACTGCCTTTTTTGAGAGTGAGGAAGCACTGATTTCACCAGAGGTGGATTTGCAAATGAAACGATACAGAGATGTTCATTTCAGCATTTGCTTGGCTTTAACAAACCAGACTGAATACAGCCAGTGCATTACTGCCAACACGTTCAACATGGAAACATAGAGGGAAAGGGAAAGAAACATCAGCCCCCAGCTTACAGCAACCAGTCTGCACAGAGAGCTGAGCATTCCCATCCCAGAGCTCACGCACAGCTTCTGACAGTCACAAGTCGAGCTGCAGGGTCTGCTCTGACAGCGTCAGGATGAGAATAGGCTGAATATTTGTTTCAAATAAACGTGGGCTATGCTGTGGGCCCTGTTCTGCCTAGGGTTGAAATTCAGCACTGGGCAGGACAGCACCGCAACTTCCAGTCACTGCAAATCTCTCTGCTTCTGCAGATCCACAGGAAACAGCTGAAATTCAAACAGTTGTAGATCTGGATGAGCTATGTTTTGTATCTTCTGTTGCTTGTCCAAACGTCCCCCCACCCACAGCAGGTACATTCCAGCAGCCAGCGCTGGCTCCTGGTGTTCTGGTCTGTTTCAAACACAGAACCAGCTCCCTGGTTATTTACTAAAGCTGAATTTACATGGGAAATTGCTCTACCTGGGGCCTGCTCTGTTATCTGAGGCTTACTGGTTCTTAAATTAGAGTCACTGGATTGTAAATCAAATGGCATCTGGTTAAAAAACAACCACAGCAGTATCAGAGCTCACTGTTTGGCAGGAGTACTGACTGTGCCTGCGAGGAAAGGACACTCGGTAAAATGAACACAGAGCCAAAAATTAATGTCCCAAAGAAAACTATTTTCTTTATGTGTAATGAAGCATCCATTGACAACAGCCAGCTTGTAAATAACATCTCTGTAATAAAGGGTGACTTTTTCTTGCTGCGTGTCCAGAGGAACAGTGGATTTTGGCATATTTTCTATTTTGGCCTTCACTCTTTCACTCCTCAAACACTGAGGAAGCAATGGAAAAGAGATTATCGTCTTAAAGGAAAAGAATCCTGCATGCAGATTGTGGGGCTTGATACCAGAAGCCATAATACCCCTTTATATGCAGAAAAGTACTGATAAGCACTGCAACTCCGAGAGCCAATGTTCACAGTGCAGCTGCCTGAAGGTAGAAACATTAATTTAATGCTAAGCCTACATTACATTTTTAGTCTTTAATCACCTAGGGCTGTGCAGAGAGCAGCTCCATCTTCCCAGCTCTGCTCTCACTGGAGAGAAGGCTGAGAGATCAGAATCCTCCCCAGCCTGCCTGCATGGCTGAGGGGAGGAGGGGGAATGAGGGACAGATAAAACCTGCGGAACTGGGTCCCCAGCAGAACAGGACTAACACCAAAATACTGACCAGACCAGTGATGGCTGCTCCCTGTTCCCCCAGGCTCGTACAACACGGAATACCGAAAGCTCAGAGCTGTTCTATCCTTATTTCTAAGTCCCTAGAGCTCTTTCCATGCCCTTAGTCATGGAATTGAAAATCATTATGAAAATTAAGAAGACTTTTGGGGTTTTTCTGATTTACAACTAATATTTTCAGGGTGAAAACTTGTTGTGTTTTAAACAGCCCACATTTATATCTCTGAAATTGCTTGGCAATACAATATACATATTTTACAAAAGCTCATTAGAGCAGCAATCCAAAGAAAGTGTTAAGAAGACTTCTATAAACTCTGAGGTTTTCCTCCTTGCAAATTAGACTAACAAAATCTCAGGCAAAGCCCAGTCTAAGAGTTTCAAAGAGTCAAACGTCGGCTTCGCTCTCATTCCACCGTTCCCCTGAATCTTTCTCTTTTTTAAAAAGCAGCTATGCTTAAGCCTGGAAATAGTGAGAAGTGAATCTTCCTCCCAGAACATTTTGTGCTTTCTTGCCAAGTCATCCTGTGAATGTGCTTAACTACAATTTACAAGTCAATTGGTGCAGTGGTTACATCTGACACCCATCAGTCATCCTGTCCTGCCCACAGACCAGGCAAGCTGCCTGCAAAATACCTTGTCAGTCTTTCAGGCACTGCCTTAACCAAACAGAAATGGACTAATAGCAATGCCAAGCTGTCACTCTACATTTATCAACAGAAGGGAATAATTTTCAGGAAAATAATAATAAGCCCTCCTCACAGTACTAACGCTAAATGACCTGAAAAACTTTCCTAAGGGACTGAAGCCATAGAACAAAGTTTCATTTCATCTTCATAGATCTGACAGCTCAATTTCCCAGGTTCCCAGGGACCTTCAGCAGTGCTAAACAGAGGCAGTAACAAATGTCAGTGTTTACTCTGAGATCTCTTTGTTAAAGCTCTCTGTACTCAGCAGTCTTTAATAACCCTCTTTAGGCACAGGCAGAGCATGTTCTGCATAAAGCAATCAGGAGTGACTCAGCAGAGTGTGTCTGTTACAGCTAAACAAGAGGCAATTGCTGTATTTAGCTAACACAAATAATCATATTCCCTATTAAGACCCTTCCCCTCTCCTGGTAAGGAAATCAGCTTTGTTTTCAAGCACCACAACCCCAATGCTTTGCTTTTGCTTTGCTACCCGCAGTCCCAGGCACGGCCTCGTGTTCTCATCGCTCACATCCAGAGATGAGCTGCTGCAGCTTTGGAGCTGCTGCCGGCAGGGCAGGAGGTGGAAAAGCCACCCCAGTGCCGGCATTCCCAGCTGTGTGAGTGCAGTGGGTGAGGTGGGTGCACACCAGGAGCAGCAGGAGCTGGAGTCTCAGTAGCAGCGAGTGCTGATGTGACAGGAGCGTGCTCACTCTCAAACAGACCAGAGTCACAGTGCCCAGCCCAGAGCACGATCCTGAGTGAAGGGGGACTCCAGGAGAATTACAGACCTGGCCTGGTGATCGCAGACAGACTTCAGCAAGAGCCACTGCTTTGGCGCAAAGCTCACGGTCACTCTTGCCTCATAACTAACTGATTGTCCGAGGTTTTCAAAAGCTGCCTCTACATTACAGATGCTGAGGAGGTTAACAGCAGTGCAGTGGGCAACAGGAGCTTCCTGCACCTAGTTTACAATTAGAGCTTTTCTTTTTTAATTAAAATTAAAAGCAAACAAACCCTGAATTTCCAGCGCAAGACTTAACTGAGCTGACTTGACTTTCATTATTTAATGAGGATAAGTAACCAGGAAAGTCTCTGGGGGCTTTACTGTCATTTAAAGCAATGTTTTTGATAAACTGTTTTCCTTTGATAGTACATTTGGCCAAGATCTTTTTCTGAACACTACAACATTCACAAACAGGAAAAAACAGGATCAAAGAAAAGAAAATACAGGAAAAAAAAAAAAACAGCAAAGGAGCCAGAAGAATAAGACAGTTAATTAACTTCAAAAAGCAGGATATACAACTCAAGTCATTCCTTAGGGCCATCCATCTAACCTGGTTTTAAAAGCCTTCAGTTATGAAAACTCCACTTTCCCCAAGTCATTTATTCCATTTATTTCTTTTAGAAAGCTTTTCTTAATGTCAAATCTCGATCTCTTTTGCTACAATTTAAGCCCATTACCTTTTGCTCTTTTCCCCGTGGATCTGCATTATCATCATTACCTGAGTCTCTGCAGCAACTTTTCCTGCATCTAAAGACTGCCAGTACAGCTTCAGAGGTTTTCCTCTTCCTTAAAATAAGCAACCCTTTTTCAGTCTTAACTCACATACAATAATACAATGAATAAAAGTCACTATTTTACATAAGTTTGGGCAGACAATGCATGACAAGAATTGATGGTGAGGCTGAATGTGAAAGATCTTGAATTTTTCAACAATTTTGGAAAGTGGCATAACACCTGAATCATTAATATTCATAGACAGATATACACACATATTTACAGACATCTTTGCTTTTGGGATATGTTAGCACTGTCAGATCAAACCTTAAAGGATTTCCATACCTATTTATTTCTAAGCACGTGCATACCTAGCCGAGCCAGCCCTCAAGACCAGCGAATTGTTCCTGAGTGCAATGGTCATTTCAAAACTCCTAAAGATGAGCTTTATTCAGCTTTCAGGAGCTGGTTGTTTTATTCAAGCCTGGAAAGCACAACCACAGATGGCAGCTTTTGGCTCCAGCACTCAACTCCCAGTTGCAGCTCCCTTCAGATGCAGAGTTTTCAGCTGGCCCATAAAACCAGAGACAGCTGCGAAATTTAGAATCTGGTCAGTCTTTCAGATTATAAACTCCCAGTGTAGTTTGTTACTCTCAGCTCTGTGTTTGGAGATCCTGGATGTGTCCTGTATCCCGGATCTCTGAGCCACAGTGCTTCTCTGAGTGAAGGGCACAGGAAAACACATCTTTATTCCAAAGTCAAGTTCCTCATTCCCACTTCACTCTAGGAACTCTGCTCCACTCTTAGCAAATAAGCACTGCTGCTGATACAGATGGAAGTACACTCACACAGGTGCAGACGGGGTTTATTTGTAGAAATATCTCTCTAAACATAATTAACAACTAATGGCAGCAAAGAGCAAACACATTATTTGTCCTTTTTTTTTTCACTTTGAACCCAGAAATAGCAACCCAGCAGGAGAAATACTTGAGTCAAACGAGCTAATGAGGAGACTATTCCTGTATAATGAGATCCAGAGAAGTCTGTACTTGCCTTAGCTTGTTCAATTCATAGTATCTGCATTTTTTTACTCTGCTATTTGGCCTCCACACACACCTAATCTATACCTACCAACACCACTATTCCAAAGTTTTGTCTGTGGAAGAGCAGCAGGTGTTAAACACTGGGCTGGCAGTTACATGACAGTTCTTCATCTACTCCTTCTAAAACCTGGTCACCTTTGCAAGGCTGAAGGGATAACCAAAGTCACTGGAGATTTAGAACATGGAAAAGAAATCATAGAACTAAAATGAAATATACTTCAAATTATGGATTGGTTTCCCAATGAACTGTCTTTCCAGCCCACCAAAATTAGTTGTGTTTTGTGGTAGAATCAGTGCCTTCTTACAGGTGTTCTTGCCAAACATATTTTAATTTTATATTCATTAGCAGCACAATTTGAGAAAAGCAAAATATCCTTGAAGTTATCCATGCCATAACAAAAAAAATTCTTTTGTTGCATGATGAATACTTTCACCTGTTTAATCATTAGGTATCTTTATAAATCAAGGAAAATATTTCTTTGGTTGGAAGCCAAAACCAGAAATTTCTCCTACTCAGGTGTCTTCTGAGCCACCAGGTCCTGAAGTGACGCTGTCTCAGGAAGCCTGAACAGCAGAGAAGTCACCTGAAGACTGGCTGAGCTCGCCCTCATACAGCAGCGATGCCCAGGAGCCTGGGATACAGGAATCTGGGCTCCAGTATGCTTGGCGTGGATCCTCGCCTTGGATAATGTAGGCACAAAGGGAAACGGACAGCAGGTAGAATAATGAGGTTGGGAAAACAATAGAGAGACTAAATCTGGTGAAACAAGCATCTGCTAAAGCACACCAGCTGCCCAGCCACACCAGGAGTGCTGCCAGTGTCACAGCAGAGTTCAGGTAGCACATGCTACTCACTGATCATTTTTTTTAAAAAATAAAAGAAAATAAAGTTCTCCTGTTTTACAAAAGGAAAAAATGTAAATTAATACACAGTTTCAAGCAATATAGACATGAAATTTGAGATCCATTTAATGATTTATGTGATAAGAGATAAAGGTCTGTAGCTGAAGTAAAGAGGAAAAACGCCTCAGCATGGGAAAAATGTTCTTAAAAGGCAGAATTCACGTTCTTAGGCAGTTACCTGAATGTACCTGGCTTTATTAAATGGATCAGGGCCCTCAGGTCACAGTGATCCTTATATTCAATATGGATTATCTCTCACAGAAGTTCAGGCTGTGTGGCGGAAGAGAACACAAATTCCTGGAAATGCCATTGCAGGTGAGCTGGAACGGGGTACTCGGGACAGATGCCTCTCTTCCAGCCCCAGCTGGGCAGGATGGGGCCACTGAGAGCTGGGGAGGTCATTAAACGGGTTTGGAAGTCACAGAAGTTGCTGCAGGACACGAGACAGGCAGGCAGGGGCTGGAGTCCTGCAGAACAGCCTTCCCTGCACCCAGGATCTGTTTGCCTGTGGCCTGGAGTGCAGAGTGACACACACAGGACCTGGGGGGACAATGGCCACAGTCAAAAAATCACTACTACTAAGAGCTAAACTCATCTGGTCGTACCCTAAACTAACAAAAAACGAGAAATTATTAGAAATTCCTTAGAAATTTTGTGTTAATACAGACCTCCCTACCTTCCTGGATGAAGAACCTTAGGGTATTTCACTCCTTAGTTTAACAGGAGCTGCATCAAGTACACACGTTCACCTTCCCCCTGCCAGGGCAGGACTTCACTGATCCTTAACTGGGGCACACAGCTTCTGTCCCATGAGAATGTACAGAAACCAACATCTAAATAATGTTCTTACAAGAGCTACACCTGCCTTTTTTCCCTTTTTATTAAAGAAAGCTTCATTTTAGCTGACTATTTCTATTCCACAACTGCAGGGTGCCATGCCGATGCATGCCATGCATCATAAATAGATTATTCATTCCTACACATACTCAGCTTCTTAAATGGCATCTGCAGCTTGCCAGGCTGACTGTAAATGGAGCTCCTTAGGAACTATTAGATCTTCTGGAAATATTTAAGACATTTTAAAATCTTTGTTATTTAGCTTCTGATAGTTCCATCAGGACCATAAAATCTATCAGGTAAATAGGTCTTTGGAATTATCATTATTTAACCACACATTAGTGGTTCCTAATGACTACGAAGATGCTGTTCCACTCCACTGAGTAGGCTCTTGTGGCATATTGATATGCACAGGAAAATGCATGTAAATATGTGTGTGTTTACCTATTTTGATTGTTGACTGCTTGCAGAGTTAAAAGACCATTTAATACGTTTCCTAAAATAATTAAAATCACATAATTAGGGCAAGTTCAAGAGTAACCATTTTTAAATGGGCACATTAAGTAAACTTGTTTCCACTGTCCCAAAATCCTTTGCTAAATATGAGCAGTACTTTTATAAGTATGCAAAAGCTATAATTCCTTTTTCTTTGTCATAGCCTAGCAATAGGACACAAAATTCCTTCTGAACTACAACTAATTAGGACATGAATTCTATTTTTACAGGCATTTGGGCAGCCTGGTTTCAGCTGACCAGTGGGAGCACATGGATGACCCAAACAGAAGAAATTGCTGCCTGTCCATAGCACAAATAAATGAAGTCAGAAGAAATGACGAGTTCCCTCAGATTAAAAGCAAACTACAGCTTTACCTCATTCCCAGAGTGATTGAATAAAACACATCCTAAAGAAAAGAGAGGGGGGAAAATTAAAGGCAGAGGAATGATGTATTTTTCACTGGCATGTGGTCCATGTCAACCACACTCACAGGAAGCCACTGAAGAGCCCTCAGGAAGACAAACGCTGAGAGCTGATTAGGAATTTCACAGCCTGCCACCAAACATTTACATCCCAGTGTAGTGTGCCTACAAGAATAGGGAGAGGTGCAGGAAAAGGTCGATAACACCAAAAAATAATCATCTAACGGACAGTAATTTGTGTATTAGGCAAATCCTGTTTTCAGTCATTTTCCCAAGTCCATCGGTGTGTAACTCTGCCCAAAGCCACAATGCAGAGGTTCAGTCTGCATTTGGAACAGATGGTGTTGCCAGTTGTTTACCTCCAATGACAATGGCTGTACAGACATGCTGCAAAGGCAAAGCAATGCACACTTGTCCCAGTTCTACCATTAACCATAAACCACTCTGTAGTCTGACCTGCTGAAATACCACCATTCTATTTTATAGGGTGCTTAATAGGCATAAAAAATATTGAATATATAAAATATGGAGACGTGAAGAATATTTCATATCATATGTACATTTACAGTCGTAATTATTATACAATATATAGTTGATATTTACATGAATAATTTTTTCTATAATTGCATATTCTTTATATAGCAATAGAGACTGTAATTATATAATGCAGAATATAATTTCATACCATAGAGAACAAAACTCAAGAGTCAGGGTTTGTCCAAATGGAACACTGAAACACCTTTAGGAAGCTTCCCTGCACTTTTTGCCCAGGATGAACTCTCAATCCAAGTGTCCTTTCCAGCCACATCTAATTGTAACTCACTACACCGCATCTGCATTGAAAGCATCTTGAAATTTCTGAAAGATCCTGTAGGCAAAATTTTATGGCACAATCTTCACAAAACCCCCACCCTGTAAATGAAGACGTCCATGAAGCTCAGTAAACTGGAGGATGCGGCACTCAGGTGATTAATAAAGACATCAGGAGGACACATGAAACTTTTAGCACTCAGGCTCCTGCTTATTGATGGGTGAAGCTAGAGAGGCCCTGCAGCAGAATTATCCTTATATGATCTCAATCTGTTTTCCATTGATTTTTCTTACACAGCAGTAAGTTTTGATTAACTTTAGGAGCAGCAACGACTACTTCAAAATGCCTGAAATTGATCACACATAAGGATTTCTTGTTAAGTAGAAATTTAAAAAAATATTTCTTCCAATATCACTATTAAGAAATGCCTTTCTCTTTGCAAAAGTATAAATGAAAGGGCTGCCATGTTCCTATGGCCATTTTGTTGACTTGGAAGGTCATTAAGGCATCTCCCAAAAAGGCGAATTAATCACGGGGAGAAGTTTTTTCTGGGTTAACACAGCACAGCACTAGGAATCCTTTGGTGACTGCACAGCTCAACTTGTTATAGGTACCAGAAGATACCACACTTACAGGAACTGAAATTATAAAATACTTGCAACCACCCAATGTGTCAAAGTAAGCAAACCCACCCTTGTAAGTAAAGCTTTTGACATAAAAGCTGCCACAGTAGCAGTTGAGTGTTCCAGTGTTGTGTTATTGCTGCTGATAACCGTCCGCAAAAGCTTTTTTGTCAGGTCTGATACGTATCTGGGTTTGGCTTCTAGGATTGCCCTCTGCTTTAACTTACCTTCTTCTTCATGAATTTTCCACAGATGGAAGCACAATGGACTCTCTCCTAAAACTTCCCACCTTGGAAACGGAGCAAAGAACAAAGAGCAGATTTGTTTTCCTCAAGGTTTTGCTGACACCCTCTGAAATCTGCAGTTCTGTGATAACAGTTCTCTTCTACTTTTCAGATACAGATCTAAACTGACAGTGCACCGTCCCAAGATCAGCAGATCACTGTAGCTGCTTGAGTCATTAGCTGTTCCTAAGGTTTGTACAGCAGAGTTCACCACACAAGCTCTTCTAAAGGCAAATTTCGCATTTGCATTCCTGTAGTCTGCTAGGAAAGTAATAAATAGACTGGATGTCAGCTCCATGCAGTTCAACTTCCAAAACACCTTCACTTTCCACAATGGCTCTCTAAAACGACACTTTCCTCCTCCAGCTTGATGGGAAGCACGAGTTTGTGATTTTTTTTTCCAGACATACTTGTTCAATACTCTGCTGCTACATTCCAGATCATTGTAACTCACAATTTCCTCTTTCTCCTCAGCATTTCATATTTTAAAGCATTACAATCTCTCTTCCATAATGTTATCTAAAAGTAACAACATCAGGCTGGCATAAAAATCCACTGCAGAAATTTCACACCATTTCAAAGTAGTCAACAGGGAATCTCCCACAGGGATGCACTCTGGGTAGTGAATGATGTGTATCTGGAGAGAAATATTGTGGAATCGATGCTAGAGATCAATCACTTAAAAGAAATACAGTCATCTGGGACAGTATCTTTTCCAGGGCAGAAAGCAACTCTGCTGGAAAACCACTTTCTGCACAATGTACATTCGTATGCAGAAGTTCATTTATAATATATCTCAGGAGATGCTGCAGCTTGCACGCAGTTATTTAAATAGTTTGGGGACTTTGCAAGAGAGATTTACTCTCACTCTCCACACATTTTATTATGGAAGGTTTATCATCAATATTAAAGTTTAATTCCCCCAAAGCAGTGCATTAATACATTCATAAGCTTTAATACCTAGAGCTTTGTGCCCACCTTCATCATATATTGCACACAATTGTCAAACAGCAGTTCCATGCCTTCCTGTCCTTCTTTTTCATTTTAAAGGGATTTCAGAAATATTTCAAAAGCACAGGGTCACTTTGATGCACTACATTTTGCCTCATTTTAAATGTCTGCCATGCAGAAAATTGAGTTTTATGCTTTTCAGAATAAAAACAAAGAGTGCAGACCCCCAGCCCATTCTTTTCGAGCAATTTTGCTAATCACATATGGACCTTTTGGTACATTTATTATTTATTGCTTGCCCCTAAACCCTGCTCTCAAGTTCACCCATAATCATTTGGATTTTATGCCCTTTCAATATTTAAAAGTCATCTTTTGCTTTGCGTAATAAACTTAACGTTGGAAGTCACTTTCCATTAAGGATCCGTCCACTATTCCACATCCTGTAACTACTTCCAACAGGCCAGTGCCTGTCCTGAGGGTGTCCTGGGCTGCTCCTGCATTCTGAGGTACTGGAAGAGAAAATCATGTCTCTTATCAAACAGCCAATTAGCAGGATGGCACGAGAAACCCTTTTCCTTGTGTGCTCTGAGCAGAGAGGAAGTGGCCACCGAGAACAGACAGCCAGCACACGAAAGGAGCAAGGAAGGACATTAAAAATAAAAGAGGAAAATAATTTAATTGCAACGAAAGAAAGCAAGCAGCAGGCTTATTACAGGAGGAAATCTAAAAGTACTCCCAGAGGCATTATCATTTGTCAGAATTGCTGCTGCTCCTTCCTGACACCATGGCACACACAGGGAAATAAGGGAGAATTCAGAGATCATCAGGAGAGCTTTACAATTGGCTTTTGGTATCTGAGACAGTGCACACTGAGAACCAACACAGCCACAAACCCCCCCAACTGTCTATGAGTGAAACCTTAATTCAATATGTAATTTAATTTGGCTTCTGCTGCCTATAATTGCTTCCATCCTCAAGAACAGCTGGCAGGCACCAAGACAAAACGCACACTCAGGACAGCAGGAGGGAGGGGTTTAATTAATTTTTAAAATCGTTGTATTTTATTTAGCTTTTGCTGCCATCTACAGCAATCATCACAAATCTGCACAAGGACCAGGTACAGCACCAAAGCAACAAAATAAACCTTCAGCACAGTAACAAGCTGGGCTAGACACACACCAGGGGACTTCCACCGTCACTGGAAGATCTAATAAACCTTCTTTGTAGATAAACTTTCTGCCTCAGCTGGGGCCCAAAAATTCATTTACAGCTATTTGTCACCTCTGTAAATGAATTAACTCGTCCACGTAGCTCCCAGACACAAGCACAGACTTCCAGAGCCCGTGTGCATCAACGAGGCAGCAGTGCTGGCTACAAACTGATCAAAGTTTTAATTTCTCTGTATGAGACTGGAACACTGACTGGCTCAATTCAGTGTCTAATTTTTCCATATGGCTACATCACAAAAATGTGGACACCATAAGGCATCAATTTGCTAATCTGCTCCTAAAGAGCCTTGTGTGATCAAAATATTTTTCACTTGTTATCTTAATTAATGGAATATTTTACATTCCAGAGTAACGCTGCACTCGTTCAGAAACCTGTCCATCTAATAAAGCCTGTCTGTGGCACAAAGCAAGATGCACGAGGGACGCTAGAAATGTTAGCAGGATGAAACAAAACACTCCAAACAAGAATGCAGCATCTGCTTTGATGTTAATTTTAGCTTACATTTCAGTCATCTGAAGGCATCACACCTCAGACCCTAGCTTACCTTTTCAGTAACTAATGCATGATTTCCAGTTCCAGGGGTCTTATCAGTGGTCCCACGGTGATTTTCATCTCAGCTTTTTCAGTGCTATGTAGCAGCATCTGAACCAGCACAAACCCCAAAATCCAATTTCTACACAGATTGAGTCTAACTTTCTTTTTTTTTTCCCTCATGGGATTTGTAATTTCTCTTTTGGGGAATTTCTGCTCCTCTAACAGTTTGCAGAGTCCTGCTGCCTTCAGCATAATCACACTTTTTGTTATTCAGAATAGCAGCCTGTCCTGGCTCTCTGAGGAGTAACACATAGCGCTGCATTTTCAGCTGTACGGTCCGTTCAGAGATGGGCTCTATGCAACTTTACACCATTCTTACTCCACTGAGTAAGACCAGGCTTAAACTCTGACAAGGTGATAATCGTGCTCTCCACTGCTGTGATAAGTCTGAGTTGTCTACTGAGTATCTTTGAAATCCAGTGTTCTCAGATGAAACTTATAAAAAGTTACCCAAGGCAAGACACTACTGGAAAACCAATTTTCTTCACTTTTTCAACTCTTTGGCAAAGATTCAATCTTACCTAGTATGAGTACAGAAAATATTTCTGAGGATTCATCAAAGCCAGCTTAACCTTTTTTTATTCATTATTTTCATAACTCTGTATTAGGTAGTTAATTATTAGGGTTTTTTAGAAGGAAAAAGCATCAAAATATTTGTTGATTTAAATTTCTGCCATAACACAATCCACTGAAAAAGATGCACTTATCAGCTTTTGGGTGGTGAAACCCAGTTTAAGCCATAGCAAAATCTTCTGAAGATCAACAAAAACTGGTACCAAACCAAACATCTCTTTTCTAGCTACGTTTTAGTACGCATGGGGACCATTAACTACATGAGATTTTGAGCAGAAGTGGAACTTGGACTGGTTTTGTGGTATTTTTTCCTCTATTTCTGATTGCTAGAGACCACAGCAACATCAGGTATGGTTTCTCCTACTTCCTAAGTCATGGAAGGAGAGGTGTTCACACCAGTGCTAGAACCAGAATAGTTTCAGAGTTCCATTTTTACCTTTCCCTCTTCCAGCATCACTAAATTGCCTTCAACAACCTGTTAACAAAGGTCCTCGCATGTCAGCAATCAGAAATAGTACAAATATTATAAAAGGTCCATTATATATTTTCCCTTCTTCTTCCATAAGGCAACATATAAAGCCAATAAAGAGAAAATAAACCCAAAAAGAAAGTCTCAGAAAGTACCTGTTCTGGAGATCAAAGAAGTGAATTCTTGACTACACAAAATGCCATAAAATTAATTCCTTCAGGATTAGGATTATGCTCATCACTTCTCCTTTGCATAAAACATGCACTGAATTTTTTGTACAACTGCTGGAAGAAAATAATCTCGGAGCTGATCCTGAAGTGCTTTTCCCTACTTGTTATGCATATGGCATCCGTGAGGGTACTGGCTGCCCTCAGGCCAGGGAACCGTGCTGCCGACAGCTTGCTACACTTCAGACATGAAACCTTCTAACCCAGCAGACAAGCTTTCCTCAAATAAGCTTCTTACAGACAAGTTATGAGGAGTTTTTCTGGTTTTTTAATTCAGTGACGTTTTATTAATAGAGCTGAAATCTGTAGGCTAAAAAAAACCATGCAATAAATACACCAAAGCTCTGATCCGTTTACAGAGTTTTGCCTCTGCATATTTTAGGGCCAGTTTATCTATTTGTTTAAGAGTCCCCTCATTAAAATCTAACATGAACTAGGGAAAAAAGCTTCAAATCTAAAAAATAAAAAGTTTACATTTTACAGCACTTATTCTGTGTCAGCCTGTGAACACAGTGGGAAACAAGTTTCACCAAATTAGATTTGAAAACTAACATGAATCCTTTTAGAAAACCACTGAGTACATCTGCAGTCAAAAGGACAGGCAGAACTTCTGTCCAATCTGTTTCTAAACACTCTCATCATTCTATGTGGCAAACTAATTCCCAATAAAAAAAAAATTATTAAATATTAAGTGAGAAATTGGTATGAATGAAAGGTGCAATTGCTTACAATTTTAATAATTATTTTTTAAATGCAGCATTATTACACAACTGCAGACATAACTTATTTGTTCACACAGAGTACTGGATATCCAAAGAAGTAATTGCTAATAGACAGTGAAGTGTAGGAAATTTTAAAATCTGTGGGCTGCAGAGCCAATAAGTAATGCAGGGTATTTGCAGTTTGGGTTTATTGCAATTAAAGCCACCGTTATAAATTTATAACACACGCAAGAGTTGCAAGCTATCAGTGTATTCACATGTACACCAAACCCCAACATTAATGCCATAAATAGATGTTTTTATTGAAGCTACTGGTTTATTTTTTGGAAATATACCTGAAAATGTTCAGATAAAGAAAGTGATGAGAAAGAAGACTGACTGTTGTTAAAGTGCTACTCTGGTACTTAGTCTAATTAATTACCAATTCTGTCATCAATTCCCAACAAAGTTAAGTAAATTCACCTAGATCAGCTTCCATTTGCAGAACAGGGATAATGCTTTATCCTACTTCTCCCCAGGCATCATTTATGATGAACTCACTCAAAGAACTTTTTTTTGGAGGCCTTCACAGAATGTTCACTGCAACAGACTTGCTGCCTTTGCAAATTAAGACCATGACCAAGTGCCTACTTCATGTTGCTTCGCTGCAGAAGCAGCTTGTGAAGCTGCTTTTCTTCACAAGAAGCTGACGAAAAGCCTCACGGTTGGACATCTCAAAGAACTCCCCAAAGTTCTGCAAATACCAGAATTTTAACAGGCTAAATGTTTTCACGCAGCCACAGAGCGAAGAACAGTGATACTAAGAGAGAAAACGTCTCACAGGGAAATGTTACTTGAAAATCTTTTGTGTCTCCAGGTCAAATTGAAATTGCATTAAAATTAAAAACAAGTTAAAATAAAACTTTGTTAAGATTAAATCAGAAGAAATGGGCTGCGTTCTACATCTGATAAATGTTGGAATCTGACTTCAGAGATGGCCTCTGAGCTTCAGGAAAGCTGTGCCACGCATTGGGCACACAGGGAACAACGGGGCCTGGATGTCACCAAACAGGTTATTCCTTTGTTTGCTAAAATGTACAAATACTTAAAAGTTTTGATAACTGAAGCACGTGTTTTGTGGAGTGGTCCTCATATACCTCAGCACTGAATAACGCAATGTCAGCTTTCTAACCGAAAGAGTGGTTAGAGAGTTTATTTCCCATGTTTTGGTGACACAGGGTCATTTCCAGTGGACACACTTAAGATGCTCCAAGTAAAGAAAAGGCACCACAGCAATCCTGAACGGTTTAAAACCCAACCAAACAAAAGGAAACCCAAACCAGTCAATTTTCCCCTTATTAAATCAGTGCACAGAAAATGTCACGTTCCATTTCAACGGGCTGTTCTGAGGGGTCAGTGCTGCACCACACGGGATATTTCGGGGGCAGAGGAGGCACTACTGAGCAGTGCCCACCTCACACCTCCTCCTCCACACCTTCGGCACTGTCTGAATACTGCCCAGAACTGAAGCTCCCCATACGGAATTGCTGAATTGCAACAGGTTTGATACAAATTACTTATTTTGCCATACTGACTGTTTTAGCAGAACTAATCTGAGTGGTTTCACTGCAACTTGTCATTCAGGGGAAACCATTCATAATGAAAAAAACGCTTTGGTGATAATTTCACTGGCTAAACCTGACTGCTGGTTATTTTAAAAATGAACTTTTCAATTTACTATTGATCTGGATCAACTGAGGACAGCTGAGCTTTGGTGGACAGAAGTCTCCACCTGCTTTTTGGTCTTCCCAGGTAATACTGGGGGATCTCAAAAGTTGTTTTAAGGTACACCAAGAGTTAGAATGGTGCATACTACTTCTCTCCCTACACAGAATCGGAGAACATCTGGACAAAATTATTTGGAGTACTTAAGCTACATTTAAAGTATTCCATTTTCGGAATCAAATGGCTCATTTTATAAAGATTTAAATGATTTATTGCAATCCAACTAAAAAATCCCAGAGCATCCAAAAATCACCAGAAGGCTTAAAAGGCCCCAATAAGTGCCTCTGATCAGAGTGGAAATCAAACCCTGTTAAGAAACACTCCTGGTGTGGTTCTGCCAGTTTTTCAGGGTGAGGTGCGGCAGGGGATTTCTTTTTTACAGAAGTGTCCTCTGTAGCTGGTCGTGGTCATGATTAACACCGTTAATTGAAGGAAGAATAACTGCTGATAGCAAAATAAAATTGATAGCTTCAAAAGTTCAACACCTTCTGTTTATTCCCTTTGGTTGTTTGATAAATTCCTGCTGAAACCAAATATCAGTGCTCAGAGGAACTCATATTCTGTACACACTATATAAGCCACTGAACATTGCTTCAGCTACAACCGCCAGTCATAAATGTGCTGAACATTTTAGATTTAAAATAATATGAGAATAACAGGCATCCTTCACAGACACTGCTTGATCCTGAAATCCACGGGGGTAGGAGTGAAGAGTGGCACATTTTATCCTGGTTGACAAATGCTCCCGAAGAGCTGCAGCTCCACGCTAAGTACAGCACTTGGGGAAAAGCAGGAGAATACAGAAATCCTTCAGCCAGTTGCCTACAAAAGCGTTCCCGTTATTCCCTGGGAAATTAGACACGGTGTATATCGGAGTGCCAGTTTCCACAGCCAGCACTGCATATGGTTTGGGGAATTTTAACCCATCACCAGCATCATTAAAACTCAAACACAGGTAAGCAGCAAGTAGCTGTACCAAACTTGTACATTTGGGGGAAAACACACATTTCAGAAAAAACACACTGAATTATCCATACAGCAGGCCCAAAGGAATTATTACAAATTTCCAAAGATAATGTTGCTGATTGAACATAAGTTAAAAAGGTCTACAAGATATGAAAAATACTGAAGTTTTATGTAAAATGTGCTTTTCCTCATGACACCATGTTTAAACATCACTCCCTTCTCCAGAGTGCATTCGGGTCAAGGAGCAGAGAATTCACACCTTCCATGGGATTTAGCCAGGGCCTGGGTCAGGTTGGTGACCACACCAGCATTCCCTAGGAACTTTCCAGTACTCAGAATCTCCCACTGAGCTTCAGGCTTCAGTCTAAAAGGAAAAATACCCCTAAAGGTACTATAGCAGCTGTGAGAATGGCCTGAAGCAGCATAGTTAGAGTCAGCACAGTGGGAAGAATGATTTATGGATGATAAAATTAGGTAAATAATTGGTGTAAATCATGGAGGTAAAGAGTTGAGCAGAAAGGCTGAGAGAAAGAAAATTATTCCTGACAAAACAATGAGATGTGACCAAAGACCCTTCAGACCTGGGGTGACTTTCCAATTAGTCCAGCAGCCACAGGGTTGGACTCACAAGGAAGCCCCAAGTGCAGGCAGGATTAAAATGAAGAGAAAATGCTAGAGAGGCTTCCCTGTTTCCACAGACAGGCAAAATTCTCAGTCAAATTCCTTCAAAGTTGCCTGCATAGCACAGCTGGGTACATCCCTTGTGTACACACAAGTCTGGGACCTGCCTCTTGTCTTTGCAGGCCCTGATGTGTGGCAAATGCCACCCTAAAGGCCTTCCACAGTACCAAACAGGACAGACATTTCTTAAACCACAGGCAAATCAGAGGCTCTTTTATTCTGACTCAAATTAAGGCTTCAAAATGACTTCTGAGAGCGTAAAACTCCACACAGGTTTGTCAACCATAAGAGGCCAAAGGATGAGTCAAAGGGCAAGCCCAGCTTCCAGCTTCCCCTGGGGAGCAGCCTGGGAAAGGGCCACAACTCAGAGTGGTTTGTCACCAGTTCCATCCTGAGCTGGGCTGTCCCTGGACAGAGCACAGGCCACCAAACCCAACCAAGGCCCAGGGATGTCCATCTACACTTGGAGCAGTAATTGCTGGAGAGCTTTTATTGTGAGATGACCACCTGAGAGACCCAAACACACAGGTGCTGATGGGTTCCGTACTTTTCCACTACAAACAGCTAAATTAGCTCTAATATAAGAGCTAAAATTCCTGCTTTTACCCTGGCTTGAAAGAGATGGTGCAGAGCAGGCCTATGATTAACTTTTCCATTTCAGATGCAATACTTGAATCAGAAAGATTGTCTGATACTGCTGAGAGCAGGGAGACAGCAATTTCCCTTTCTGTATCATGCCCTGACAATGAGCTGATACTATTTTAAAAGTACTGAGCAATTTGAAAGGTTTCCAGATAGCAGAGATTTAAATGTGCTTTTCAAGCTGAAATGGGCTCAGTTTTTGCACTCCCTTAAAAAAAAAAAAAAAAAAGGAGAAAAGTATTACCCCCTTTATAATTACAAATGTGCTCATCTGCTCATCTGGGGGAAGGGTTAAGGCCAGGTGCTGGGAGCTACAGAAACGTCAGTCATAGACCATTAAATAATCACATTGACAGCACATTTTTAGGTGTGTTTTGCAAGTAAATCTGGCTACAAAGCATGACACAAGCAGGAAATGTCTTGTTCATCTCCAGCTGCATTGTGGGGAGCAGGGGGAGCTGCTCCAGTGATTCTTTACACCAAAAGTTCACTACGAGCAAAAACCAAAAAGGTTCATAAAAGATTAGAAACAGTTACAAGGACATTCCACAGGAAAAAACCAGTCATTTCATAGCCAGAGCTGCCTTATCACACTAGTCCAAATCCACTGCATAGCCTGCTTTTCTAGGTACTCTGTGCTCCCAGCAGCTACAAATGAGATTGGTGATTAATTTCATTTTTGTAGCAGCAGCAAAAATCCGAGTGCAACACAAATAGAAGGAGGGGCAAATGGGGGACAAAGAGTGGGGAAATAGCCAAGATACTGTAATTAGATCCTCCAGTGTTACATCTTCCATTAGAAAGGATCTCAGATGGGAAGAGAGACGTTTTGAAGCATTAAACTCTAACAGCTGAACCAGACATATTGCTGTATCAACTGTGAGCTAAACCTCACAGGAGAGAAAGGCAAGTTGTCCTATTCATCTCTCCAGATATTGTCATTCTGCATTCTCATTCTCTCTGACATTCTGCATTCTCATTCCATTTACCTGTCATGTGTACATTAAACACATCCCAGTAATATCCATCAATGCCAAGACAAAAACTGAGATGAAAATCTTCCAACGTCCCTTTCACCTGGGAGAAATTGGTGTTTGAAATCTCTGTTTATGGACTCTGCTTCTGCCTCCTCCTTACCTGAGGCTGCAGGTGATACAGGAATGAGGACAGGGCACAGCTCACCTGTGCTGCAGGTGGAGCTTGTGTTTGATCTGTAATGCTCAAATGAGCGTTCAGAAAGTTCCACTCACCTGAGCTATGCCCCTGAGCCCAAAACGGTCACAAGACAAGCCTGTTGCATGCTGCCATCCTTTCCTCACTGCCCACAGTGCCACGTAAAACAGCACCACCCAACCTGGGTGGCCAGAAATACAAATCACTTCACTGTGAAAATTGGTTTTCCTGCTGTAATTGATTGTGTTTAAGTAAAACACATGGATTGTTCCTGCTTTAAATTTAGAATAAACTCAATTTGATGTTGTGGACAACACCCCACTGGAAGAGCAGCTGTTACACCAGAGAGCACGTATATTGTTTATATACTGTAGATATGTATATAGATGTTTATATATTGTTTGCATTTGTCCTTACCTGAAATACTTTGGAAAAGTCAATTAAAATTAGCAAGAACATATCAAATACAGAGACACACACCTGTAGTGTCAAAGAAGCCTTTGTAATGCATGTTTTTCCCAAAATAATCTGATGGCAACATGTCCAAAATTATTGCTTCCCAGCAGACTCTGATGTTTGCAGCCTTTGAATCCTCCAGATATCCCAACTAGAATGGCAACTCCTCCTCAGCGCAGCATGGTTGTCCCAGGGGGATTAGGAACCGAGCCTGGCATCAGCAATCAGTCAGCATCCCACGTTCCAGCTGCTCCCAAGGGTGCAGGAGAAGGGTGGGAGGCATGGAGGACTGAAACAGCTATTTGCATTTTTAGAAAAAGAGATGTATTTCCTTAGTGCCCCAGTTTGAACCATAAATCAAAGATTAAATGACCTTTAGGTAGCACCTTTTTGATAAACTCTAAGATAATCAGGAGTTGTGATAATACTGTGAGGCCAAATCTTACTCTCCAGTCTCATCCAGCCCTTCCAGGGACAGGTCTTTGCTCCAATTTGGGGTTGCAGCACACGGGCAGGGTCCTCCCAGCTGGGCAATTCCAACCAGGAGCAGCAGGAAGATGCTGGCATTGCCAACATTATGATCCATGCCACAGATCGGCCGGGCAAATTTTTCCTCTTTGAGCAAACACCACTTTATGTAAAAGGGAAACCACCATGCAGAGCTTTTTTAAAGCTCTTACTTTGTTAAGGAATATTCCAACCATTTTCCTATTTTAACTAAACAGGTGCAATTCTTTCCTGGAGTACCGCAGTTGCGTACAAACAATGGTACTTTAAATCACACATTAATTGACTGTTTAAGGCATGAAATGCTTCTTTTGCAGTGATCTTTCATTGTGACACAGGCAATTATCTTCATGGATAGGAATCTATAGCTCCCAGAACTGCTGGACAATTAGTGAGAGTTCATAATAATCCATGCACGCCTTGTTACTGCAGTCATGGATCACATGGTAAACGAACAGTGACTGCCTCTCAGAGCCACATCTGCAAGGTGCTGTTTAAAATAAGTCTGCTGCTTAAAATGGATTTTGAACACACATTTCATTATCACAAAGGGCTCCTGTGTGTCACACTGGGAATCCTTTCACCAAGATTCCCCCTGCGTTAAATTCCTGTGTATATTTGGTCCTTTGGGAGGCTGCAAGGAAATATTTCTGCTCATGCAGAGTACATAGATTTGCTTTCTGAGGTCTGCCTTCTGAACCTTTCAGGATTCGTCTTCAAAGTCACATCTCCAGAAGGATCTGAACAGCTCTAGAATCACTAACTTAATTTATGGTCCTATCTTACATCACTAATTACTTGGCTCAAACCCTTAATTCCTCTAAATGCGCTCAGGAATGAGGGGATCTGCCCACACACTTCCAGTGTGAACAAGAAGTAGAATTGTCTAAAATAGCCAAGTGCCTTTTTAAACCTACTGAGAGTTAGGGGTACCCAGGCTCCCACATGCACTTGGATCTTCTGAAAATTGTACTAAAAAGAAAAAAATCCACTAATAACTTGGAGCCTGGCCCTGTAGTCCCAGCACAGTAAAACTCTCATGACAATTCAGTGCAAACTGTACAAAAGACTGCAGAACAAAGTTCTTATAAAAAATAATTGCCCCAGAATCATTCCACAGCAGCATCAGCCGGGAGAGGAACGACCAAGGCCCGACACAGAGCCAAGTGGAACCTCAGCCATGGCAGGGAACCTTTCTGTGTGTCAGAGCATTTCATTGCTGCTTATCTGCAAATACTCCCTTCCTCTTGTTTCTCAGCCCCCATTTCCCACTCTGAGAGTTCTCTTCTACCCCAGGACCTGCAAAGTTCCATACTGTTTCTTGCCACATCGAGCCATCTTCGATCAGTGTGACACGAACTCAGCAGTGCGGGATAGGTTTAAAACTTACTTTTTGAACACTCAAAATTGGTTCCTACAGGCCATTTTTTACATCAGTTGTCAGCACTTAAATGCCACAAAAGCTTTCAGCATGAGTAAGCAATGCCATTTAGAAAATCCATTTTACTTTGTCTCTACCAGCAGTCGTCCTTCATCCTTCTTTTGTGAACATTTTAGGAAACAAATTTTACTTACAGGGGAACAACCACAGAGAGCAAATAGTAAGTTAATACCCTCAAGCCTGCACAGAAGTAGTAATATATTTCAGATAGGTGGGATAACACTCAACCAAATAGCCAGAGCTGTGGCACAGAGGCTTTTATCCAGAGATGGATCTAACCACAACTTATACCAGAGTAAGATCACGCACTTGATCTGTGCAAATATGAGGATATAGCCCACAATGCCATAATTTAACTGATATATTGGGATCATTTTTCCTCCCCCTCCCTAGGAGTGTTCTCTTAGGCTTCCTAATCCCGCTTACTTTCTACTTTCCCCTAATCTGACACTCTCAAATCAAAAGTCACTCAAGCAGCTTTGAGGTTCTCTCTCAATAGTAATTTAGTTCACAAGACAGAAAGGCTTTTTTGCTTCTATTTTTATGGGCATCCATGGAAACTAAAGTCTCAATAGAGTTTTAACCATTTTTGATAGTTTGATGGCAGACTATTACATGAATATTACTCTCAGTGAAAGTACTCTAATCAAAAGTGATCATATCGCTGAACTTATCAATAAAAATACAACAAAACCCCCCTACTAATAGGTCTATGTTATTTATTACAGAAAGAGGTGCTGTTTTCTTCAGTCCCAGCAAAAACTTTTGAGATGTCACGCTCATAATCAACACACCTGGAAGAACTAAACTACCAGCCCCTCTACTTCCATTTTTCTCTGTTTGTATTATTCCCTTTTTTTTTCTATCTGAATTCTCAGTTGTCCCCTTTTTAGGGTTTTTCTTCTCCACTATTCTACATCCCATAAATCAGGTAAGGAAAACCTTCCCACAGAACACTGCAGCGCCTGAAAGATGAGGAAGGAAGCACCAGGAATTCCGCAGCTGCTCTATGGACACTCACTGATTAACCACCAGGGCAGCCACACGCATTTGTTCAGAACACGCAAAAACCCACCTCAAAGCAGAGGCAGATATTGCAAAGCCAAACCAACCAAAGCCCTCGGGGGTCCTGGTGGTAGCAGCCCGAGCACTGCGTGCGCTGTCACCCTGTCCCAGGGAGTGGTTCTGTGCCATGTCCCCCTGTCCCCCCAGGGAGGTGGCCCCGTGCCGTGTCCCCCTGTCCCGGGGAGGTGGCCCCGTGCGGTGTTCCCCTGTCCCCCAGGAGAGGTGGCCCCGTGCCGTGTCCCCCTGTCCCCCCAGGGAGGTGGCCCCGTGCCGTGTCCCCCTGTCCCGGGGAGGTGGCCCCGTGCCGTGTTCCCCTGTCCCCCAGGAGAGGTGGCCCCGTGCCGTGTCCCCCTGTCCCCCCCGGGAGGTGGCCCCGTGCCGTGTCCGCCTGTCCCCCCAGGGGAGGTGGCCCCGTGCCGTGTTCCCCTGTCCCCCAGGAGAGGTGGCCCCGTGCCGTGTCCCCCTGTCCCCCCAGGGAGGTGGCCCTGTGCAGTACCCCCTGTCCCCCCANAGGGGGCGCCTGTGGCCCGGGAACGGCGGCGGCTCCGGCCGGGAGCGCATCCGGACCCCGGGAATGGGGACTGGGACAGGGACTGGGACTGGGACAGGGACCGGGACCGGGACTGGGACTGGGACTGGGACTGGGACCGGGACTGGGACAGGGACTGGGACAGGGACCGGGACCGGGACTGCCCCCGCTCCAGCCTCCCGGACAAACATCGGCACCATTCCTGCCGCTTCTGCTTGTGCCAGCCTGCCCAGACGCGGTTTGCAGAGGCAGCCGCCGGGGTTAAAGCCTGTGGTGCTCGGTGCCGCCTTGCAATTTTATGAGACAATCGTTTAAAATCTGACAGGTTTGCTCTACGCTGTGAAATCCCAAGCTTTGCTCGTCATGTCACTGCTCATAAAGGGCCGACAGCTCACCAGAAATCTATTTAGAGACAATTCTGGGAACATACTATTACTACTTTCTTCACAACATGAAGATTTCACTTCCCTTTTCTCCAGAGTTTTACATGACAGTTTTGTATTATTTTTTTTTCTCCAAGGAGTACACAGACTTCTGGGTTTTTTCACCTACCCATAGAGCTAGTCTGTGATGACAATTTCTTCCACAGCCTTCACTATATTAGAGATGGAATAATATTCTCCCAGTACATCAGAGGGCATATTCAGCTCTTCATCCCAAACGGCTTCACTCTAGGATCAATGTTGTCTGGATTGAAATTTTGGGGAAACATCCTTTGCAGCACTTTAGAGGCTCAGTAGACCTCAAGATACCCCAAAGTTATAGCCTTAAGGATGTTCAGGGATACAAGAACCTGCACAATGAAAAAATAGTTCAGAAGGAGGAAGGGAATGTAGGGAATAAAGGGATTTAGACAGAACAAGGTGTTTGGAAGGAAAATCATTAGGAGCGATCACCAGACATAACACAATTGAGAGTTAAGCTTCAGGACGTATTCCAGGAGGATTCTGTATTCCAGACACAATCTTCTAGACCTGCGTATTTTGAATTCTACGCTAGTCCAGCATAAATATCAAGGTTCTGCTGCATTCCAGGGTGAATTAAAGATTGTCCTGGTACATTAACAAGCTCACGACACCATGTGCTGCTGTTCCACGTGTGACAGAGATACAGAGCCCTGGCTGTCAGCTCCACAGAGGAACAATCCCACTCTGGAAGGTGCAGAACCAGCTGGAACAGCTCAGTTCAAACCTGTGAGTGAGATTACCTCAGCCAGTGGATGTCTGTCTGCTGCACACGGATAACCCAGTCCTGCCTTTGTCCTGGGGATATCCATCATCCAGCTGATTTCAAGCTCTTAAAAAAACACCTTTGTATTCTAGGAAGCTGTTTCCTGCATTTCTCTGGGTGCCAGCTACTCTGTGCTTAATCCATCACATTTGTAGCCGGCTCCTGCCAAGAAGCAAATACTTCATTGAGTATTTTATAGCTATTGCATTTTGTGGAGACAAACTGTGACTACCTAGATCAGAATAAATAATAGCAATAAAAATAAAGACTTCAGAGATTTGATTTTCTTAAGCACATCCAAACCCTTTCACTTAGAAATAAGACATGACTACAAGGAATGTGCCTGTCATCTACAGTGCAGGAATCTACTCAGTGCAGGTCCCTGAAGTGGCACTGCTCATCTCTACAATTTAAATTATTTTCTCTTATTGTAGTAAAATCAGGAAATTAAACTGGTTGGATTAATAATGGAACTCCATTGTGAAAATAAATAATTGCTCTATTCATTAAACACTGCACTGAGTCAAAAGGTCTGGGGTAGAGAGAAGAAATCTCACACTGAAAATTGCTTTTCATAGACTATCTGCAATTCTTGGGTTGGCTGCTTATAAGCAGTACATCTGGAGTATGAGACAAAGAGTAGACAGGTTAGTGCTGAAATAAACAGCCTGAGCAGGGATTGTTTTAAAAAATGGGAATTATTCCAGAATCCTATTCCACTGTGGTAGCATCAAATCCAATAATTTCAATGTTACAGTGAAGCATTTGGAACAGCTACAAAAGCAATTTGAACAAAGTAAGGGAAATATAATAACAGAACACTTTTCTTTCTCCAGCTTCCACACACTGACTTGTTTATCTGCAGGAAAAAAAAATATTACAAGGGAACTTCAACACCTTCACCCTTCAATGGTCACTTCTCGCAGCCTTATCACGAACTGCTCAACACAAGTTACATCAAATAAACATCACCACAACCCAATGAAAGCAGCAGCGTGGAGTGAGCCAGCTGAAGCAGAAGTTATTGCTGCTGACGCCGGAGAGCTGCAGCTTTCCTTGTAGCAGGGGAACAAGGTTTGTGCTCCCCAGTGCCCTTCAGCGCCGCAGGACTCAGACTCATTCACAACCCACGCCCGTCAGTCCTAATGAGATCGGTAACAACTCTGGGAGATGTAAAGCTGCTGCTTCAGATCTGTGCATAAACTCTCTGCAACAGCTGCCTCCTCCTCCCAAGCTGACCAGCGCTCAGCATTTCAAGCTATGGCCTTTCACAAGGTCGGGGCTTTGTTAATTAAGCAAACTCCATCATTTCTGGGGTGATCTTTGACAGTCCTGTAAGGGTTATGAGGATGAACATCACAGGGTAACCAGAAAGAGCACAGCTAAAATTGGGATTTGGAAGTGCTAGGGATTTACAGGGCCAGAACAGCACACACTGGCCAAAATCTCCAGACCCATGGAATAACCGGAGGACTGTTCTGGGACACATGGAGAGCAAACTGCTGAAAGACAAACAAGTGAATACAGGTGAAAGGCCGGTGCTCTGGGGAATGGAACAGGGGGAAAAAAGGACAGTGGTGAGCCAGAAACAAACCACATCTTACTGCCTTTCATCCATGATAACTCTCCAAGGCAAAAAAAAAGGGGCTCAGATCTTACAACTGTTCTTGAACTGTTTCCGTAACTTAGACAGCAGACTCAAAGCAATCCCTACATATTAAAAAACAACCACCGTAAAGATCAAAATAAAACTCACTGCTTCTAGAAGTATACAGGAATATCAGCTCTTGCTCACATACCTGCTTACAAAATTTAAATACAGCTATATCCATAAAGCACTCAAATATTTTTGTGTATCCGTGCAGCAGTAGGTAGCATCAGGGAATCCAAACTGGAACCACTAGCACCAAAAATGCCAGGTCATTGCATCAAATTAGACTCCAGAATTGTCCTCTCTTATTGCTGGGACACAGCACAGGAACCATGGCTACATGGCTGATAAAATATTGGAAGTAATGGATTTCATAGTTGGGCACCACGTCCAAAAATTCCTGAGTAGCTTTTACAAATTTCAGCAAGGATAAAAGCTGACGAGGAATAATGAAATCTTTACTCCAGTCCTGATTTTGATCCAGATTTGTATTTAGAAATGCTAAAATATTTTCATTCCAGACATAGTGTCTGCATTACCAATTCTAACAGCTCATAAAAGGAACATTCATAATCAATTATTACAGAGTTAGAGCTGCATTTTAGCAATAAACTGTCTAACAGGAAATATTTTCTTCATAATGGCAAGAATGTCATCTATTATAGCCCTTATCCCACCAGTGACAAAGTGCTTTGATCTCCAGAACTGGAGGGAGGAAGAGCAAAGTTTTCAGAATGGAATTGTTCTTTATTAGAATTCTTCTCCCCTTAGATTGTTCAATTTGAGTGAACAATTAAACCCCCCACAGTACAGGCAATGCTGTTATTTCAACCCTTTAAGCATTTGCAGTCAGATGAGGAAAATTGATGATTTCCTCAATGCCCAGGATGGAGAATGAAATCTCCATCACTATTTTTATAAAAAGACTTTAAAAATGTTTCTTACCCCTTGACAGATTGAAAACATTGTCATGTACTTTAACAATCTACAAAGGTGAAAGCTTTGCCTTACTCAAGATCCCCTTGTAACACTTAACTTGCCATTAGTGGAACTTGGTAGAAATTATTCCTTGCTGTTCTCAAACTTTGATTCTAGTGAGCAGCCAAAAACCCCCAAACCTGAGCAGGCCATCCCACAAAATAAGTAGGAAATTCCTTTCTGAAAGCTCTGATCCCATTTCTCACAGCAAGCTATGGTTTTACATCTGAGGCATGAAGGCATTTTATTCTACTCCTTAGTGGAGGAACCCACTTTGTGAGCTGGATCCTGTCCCTCTGTGTTGTCAAACACAGCCAACGCACATCATCTGCCATTCTCCAAACTCCTAGAGCTACACCTGCTGCAAAGAGAAATATTAGCATGTGGCATCCAAGTGTAAGCTCCAGATATCTGGTCCCTATTCCAGCACACTCTGGACACCTAGTGTGGCCAAGAGAAAGCAGCCATAACCTCCATGCCTCCAGTTTTCCACTTGTAAAAATTTAATTGCATTACAAGTGTATTAACACTAACAGGGATTGACTATTGCTACAAGTATTGTAGAAACCTTGTGTTAAAATATACACTATGTGCATTTTTATTTTATTTTTATATATGTGTGTGTGTGTGTGTTTGTGTGTAAGAGCATTAAAACCAACCTAACTTGTGGATGAAACAATTTTAATACTGTTTAAATCACTGATTAATCAAATTTACAGCTGTGAAGAGGCTGAATCCAGCAGGCCACCTCTCGTTTGGAAGCACCTGAAACACACAGCTGCGAGTCTGAGGAATGAGTCAGGAAGTGATTATGGAGAGCTGACATTCAGGGAGGAGAAGATCTGGAACTGTGGGTCTCCCACTCTTTTAGACATAGAAAAATATACTATACAAGAGAAAAAAACAACACCTAAAAAGAGCAGGTTAAAGGCCATGATTTAAATACAAAGAAATTCAATGTGGCACTTGGTACGACAGGCTGCTGTACCGCACCCACCGGGCTCGGCAGGCTCAGTGTGCTTTAGCAGTTTAGTTCTTCTCTAAGACTCCTAAATGCCTGAACTCTCTGCTGAAACCTCTTGCATAATACATTAACTTCCCTCTGAACACATTCTGGCATTCCCCTCTCTTGATCTTTTCTGGAATCAGGAAGTATCAGGGCACGATAAATAAGTGGATGAATAATAAAATAAATTTTAGAAACTGTCTCCAGATTTTATAGCAGCTCCCCTACCTGTTTCCTCCTTAAAAAAGAGAAAAAAAAAAAGTGACGGACTTCTGCTTCATGACCGGTTTGAGTGGAGCTTTTACGAGTTCTGAGGTGACTCAGAAGAGTCACCTGTGCTCACTTACGGCACACAGCAGCTCGGCTCATCCCATAAGCAGCTCCTGGTTCTCCTGATTTGAATTTTAGCCTTTCCATGTTTGTAAAGGTCAGGAAGTTGCAAACCAGAGAAAAAGCAGAGTCAGCTTAGGGCTTTAGCACAATAAGAAAACCCCCCACAAAAATCTACTTTCATTCAATTCACTTCTCTGGATTATGGTGATGTCTGATGGCTCCAGCCAAGCCTTGCATAGATTCCACTTGGCACAGTTCAGCCTTTGGGACTTGAAGAGATCCACTTGGTGCTGGGGCAGCCCAGGGAGCTCCAGGACATCTCCCGCCCTCCTTTGCACACTATTGCAGTGCCAAAGCTGCAGTGCCAGAATCCTCCAGGTCACTCAGATTCAAAGCTGTGTCTCTGCTGAAACAAAGCCGGCTCTCTCAGGCTGAAGTGAGTGATTCTGTGCAAGTGCATATTAAAAATCCCAGTCGTTGCATGCAGAACCGTTTAAAAGATATTCTCCTTTAGCTAAGACTGGAGTGCCCACTGTATCCTGGCAAGGCTGTCATTACCCAGCCGGTTCTGCCTTTCCTTCCCTTGGATTACCTCTACCCTTTCGCATGTGCATCCACCCCCCCCTTGTGTGCTTCAGTACCATAATGACTATTTTCACAGGGCTTTTCTGCCAGTGAGTCATTTCCCCAGAGAAATCATAAGGTGGGTAAGAGTAAGAGTATAGAAAATATTAATTATGGGATGCTAAAAGCCCAAGGAGAAAATTCAGACTTGATATACGAATGCAGCACATTCGGGTTCTGCACTTTGTTGCACTGCAAACACGGCAACCCAGGAAGGCAGGAGACAATTTTTGTGGAGTCACGGAATCGTTGCATCCCCCCACACAACATTTATCAACAGCTAAAATTCCATATAGACAGATTTTCAAAGTTAAGCAGCAAGCTTAGTCTTTGCTCATCCTTTTAGTCTCAAGGCAAACTGGGTGATTAATTTAAGTGGTCAGAAATTTCTGAAACAACACCCTTCCTTTGGAGTTTCACACATAAATAGCAACTGAACTGCTTGTTGGGACCCAAAGGCAGCTACACCAAGGTCAGTCATATTCTGCAGCATTTTTCATGCCTTCCGTTACAGAACAAGCAGCAAAGTGCTCAAAAAGCCCAATTATTCTCTTGAGAAATTCAGTCTCTAACAAGCTAAACCCCTAATTTAAAGACTGCAGTACAAACATACCAGCGTGCAGCATTGCCTCTCCATCCCACAGAACTCCAATGGCAATGTTAAACACCATTTCCACATTTGCCCTGCTGCTGCCTCCCTCTGTGGTTTGCAAGGCTTTCACCTCCCTTTGTCCAGCTCGGGCCTCAGCTGCACCACCCTGTGCTTGCTGACTCTCCCAAAGCTCTGGGTGTGCTGCCAACACCTGCAGAATGATTTGTCCTGTCACACCTGGTCCCCCCCGTTTTGCACCTGCAACTCTTAGAGGAGGCCCTCACTCCATTGCAGGCCTGTGGGAGACGTCACCCAGCTCTGAAATCCATGAGAAAGCAGTTTATTGTGATCCCACCAGGACATCCTGCACTCCAGGCTGGGTGGGGGTGCACACTGAAGCAGGATAACCATGGAAGTGGCTGTCTCTGGCATCCAGACACAGGAGGTGTTTGGATGTTTGGTACTCTGCTGTCACTGGCACAGGGAAGGGGAAAGAGTGAGGAGAAGCAGAAGAAAACTGCTGGGAAAGAGGAAGCAGTTTCTTGCCGCTTGAATGAGGCAGTTGCTCACCAGGGGATAGAGAGGAGGTTGTTATTGCTGGGACTGGAATAGCGCTGGACATGGCTGGACAGTTCTGGACATGGCTGGACAGTTCTGGATTACCAGCTTGGAGACAGCCAGACTTTTCATGTTCCCTCTTAGATTTTTTTTTTTTTCCTCATGGCCACAGTCTTTACCTTCCTCTTTGCCCATCTCCATCTCTATCACTGTTTGTGTCCCAGAGTTTTGGGACACAAATGATGGATTTCCAAACAGTTTCTTATATTCAGTCACCTTTCACCTGTGCCCAGAGGAACTGTGAGAGTGTGACTGAATGCAGAGGAAGACACGAGGCGTGTACTTGTAGGATTTGGATAGGAAGCTGCATGAAGGATGTCAGACAGACAGCAGTGCTAGGGTCTGGCTGACCTGAACTCTAGAGCTGCACCACTCCCTGTCCATTTCTCAATTTCCTCTCTTATTTCCATTTGCCATCTTATCAGTTTTCCTGTTTGAGTCAGGCAGTGCTGTGCCTGCCTTCCTTACACATCCTTAAGCCTCACAAAAGCAGCTGAGATATCAGAAAGCACTCAAGCTGCCTTTCCAGATGTCCTTTGAAAAATCAAAGGTAACTTCAGTCATTTGCAAGTCCCGCTCCCACACTTCACACACACGAGTCACAAAAATGAGCTAAAGGCTGCTGGTGTCACAAATGCCACCTGAGTGAGCTCCAGGACTGGGGACTCACTCCTATAACATTAGGGACCAGGTGTTTATTTGCTGTAATGCTTTCTCCCTCCCTGGAGGATGGCAAAGATAATGTAAATACAGACCTAAGCAGGAGGCTCCAGGATCCCTAAATCTCTTGATCACACTGGAAAATTTTAAATCCTTTGTGAATGCCAGGTAGGATTGCTTAGGTATGGGGAAAAAGCAAAGGCTGTCATTTGATACCATTTCCTAGACCAAAGCACAGCCCGTCACTAAAATAAAATCAATGCCAAACTCACAACACAAAGGCAGCACACGTGGCACAGCAGGCTTGGGAACCAGGGTCAATAAGTGACCCACAGCTGCAATCCAGTGCGAGGAGCAACACTCAAATGCCTGAGAAAGATTCCAGGGCTAACCATAGCTTATGGATAAGGGAGAAGAAAACAGACACATGACCCACTAAAAAAAAAATAAAATTAGCTTATACAAGAAGGCAAACTTGAGGGATCTCTCTGAACAATTCCTGCATTTCTCCATATCACTTTAGTTAAGCCCATTTCAAAGCTATATGAGATAAACACTAGTACCCCAAACACCCATCTTCTCCAATGAAGGCTACATGTAGTAATCTGCCTTCAGTAAAGGCTAACACATTTACCTTATTAAGGTGCTCTACTTCCAAAAAAGTTTTTGCTCCTTAGGGAAGATGGGCAAAAGCACCCTGACCACGCTCGTGGCTGCGCTGTCACTGAACAGGGCTTTCTTCTGGCTAATACTGTGTAAATATCAACCTCACCACAGCAAAGATTAAAGTTGCTCAAGAAAAGAGCATTGTGCAACTTCTTAAAAAGAGAAAACCAACAGAAGGAAAGGAGGCTTGGATATCCTGAGGCATGCAAGCAACAGAGAGGTAACTCATTAAATACACACCAATGTATACACAGATTTCAGCTGAGACTTGTAACACAAGCAAATACAGCAATAATATAGAGCAGCTGTAGTCTACAGCTACACCTCCTGTAATTACAATGTGTTACTTTAAAAAAATAAAAAACAAACAAAAAAAAACCGAGAGAAGAAAAGAAGAGACCAGAAATAAAGGTGGGAAGCTAGAATAAAAACTGAAGAGCAAATGAAGTGTCAAAAGGTTTTCAGACCCTGTGGGGAAAACTGGGTTAACAGTGAGAGAAGCCCTGCCAGAAAGCTCTGCGTGGAGACACTTACTTACTGGAGAGGCAAACAAGGAAATACCAAAAAAATCCCAGTGCGGAGTTGTGACAGGGCAAGCTCACAGTGACCATCCTCAGTGAGTAGAGAGAAGGAAGACCGGCCCAGTGCCCCTGAAACCCCACATGGAAAGGGTGGCATCAGGGCCTCCCTGTACCATGCAGACAATATCACAGGCATCTCAATGTTACTTTACCCTCCAATTATTTCACAGCTCCTTTCCATCACTGTTGTCCTCTCCAAGCTGTTTATTAGAACCTGAGCTACCTCATTGCCACCCTAATTTACACCTACTTTGAAAACTGCTTTATTCTACTTTGTACTATATTTAACCATTGCGACTTAAATTAGCCACTGTTCACATGGACAATTTCTCAAAGCTGCTGATAATTTAAGCAGGAAAATTGGTACCCACATGTGTTAGCACAGCCCTGCTGTGGTGCAGCAGCTGCAGGGCCTATGCAGGCTGGTGCCTCTCCAGTTCACTCCTGATGGGATGGACTAACAGGGGCATGTGGCAAGGATTTGTTTTCTGCTGCTCATCTCAAAGCCAAGTAAATTAACTAGATGATTTGTCAGGCTCTTAACTGTTTGGGATGCTGACAAGAAAACGCCATGCAGCAGTAAATAGATAATTTCTGAGGAAGAACAGATACCAGAGAAACTGAAAGTTAAAAGCATGATTGGCAGCTTTTGGATATACAAGATCTTTATTTTCAACTCTTTTTGTGTTATTCTGAGCACAGCCCAAAATTTCCATCCTAGCCCTTGGGCATTTTTTCTAGTAACTACAATTATTTTCGATTTAAGAATCTCGGAAGGAAAAGAATCCCAATCATGACCCACCAACTCAAATTTGCAGTGGGTTTTTTTTTCCTTCCTATCAGCACTACCCTTTGTTTTCTGAGGGTAGGAATTCATTTAGATTGCACTTGGGGTCCTTTTCATAAAGGAGCAATTATCATTACATTGCAGTAATTTGAATTAGCATGCAATAAAGCACCTCACACTATGAGTCATTACATTTTCCTGCAAGTGATCCACAATGGGCATCTCCCATTATGCATGGAAGGAGAGTGCTACTCCGAAATACAGTGCAGTCAGCAGGAAAATGAGCAGGAGCTCTACTGAGCACATTAAGTGTACAAATAAAGGGGGAAAATTAAAAATGAGAGCGTGGCAGCATATTGCTGTGACTGATTCTTGCAAGTCCTGCAGTTTCTGTAGGTGCTCACTAAAACAATACTGCTGAGCAATTACTGCTTTCAACACGAACAAACAAAAACGTTTTCGAGCTCAGCCCACCTCTGAACTTGGGAAACCTTTAAACTAAGCTCTAAATTCTCCTTTTTACTGAGGCAGGAGCTAATCTTGCAAGTCTCATCATTACCCAGCAGGGTTTCTCTCAAGCAGCAGGCCAGAAAGAGCAAGTCTCTGCATTACTGCTGTTTCAGGAGATTCAAGACCAGGACAGTTTGACCAGAGATAGAAATCCTCTCTGATATTTGGATATCTTGATTTTAATTGAGAAGGTGCCCTCTCTCAAATCATACTAAAATAAACAAATACCAGCAAATCTCAAAAAAAACAGCAGCAGGTCCATTGTTTATCACCACTTCTTGAAAGAACAGCTACAAGATCTGTCTTGCAAGAAAATGGATAATTTCCATACATAAAAATTTTTCCAGGATTTTTTGAACTTCCCAAGGGACTCGGACACCCAGTTTCTCTGCTGTTTATAGCTTATTCGTTTTACTTTTGGAAAAAAATTATTCCAGCACAAGAGCAGAGGGGAAATCACATTACTGATAAAACTGACAGACATGGAAAAATAAAGCATCCTTTCAGTGATTTTGTTCGACCACACCTGGGACAACCCCCACTTCAATTAGCTCAGGGAGTCATTGGGGTTAAGTGGCCTTAAACAGGGAAATTTGTGTAGGTATTTATTCTCAGCCCACATGACTTTAGGAACAGGCTCCCATTGAACAACTGGGCAATCAGAGGGATGAATTCCAGCTTGGAAGCACAGGACCACAGGACAACACTGCTCTGCTGACAGTAATTCCTCGTGCTGCCTGCCACAGGTAATTCCAAGTTTTCTCTACTGCTCCTGTAAAAGCTGTTCTGCTTTGCACATCAGAAGGGGAAGAGAAAACAACCCCATGGCCAAGCGAATAAAGCACCAAGGAGAATGAGACCACTCTGAAGGGTGGAGAGAACAGCCACTGCTACTGCATCTAACGAAGTTTAATTCTTTATATTAAATAATAAAGAGATTTACCTTTTGTCTGGTTTAATAAATATTTCATTACCCTACAGTGTTTAATTTTTCACTTTTGAGTGACTCCGGCTGGGAAGCGATCAGACTGAGGTCCCTCATTACCATTCTATGGCACTTGGTGTGACGCAGGGGTCCAGCCATTCTTCCCTTCCCCACCCCATAGCACCCAGCTGTGATAGAAGCAGGATTGTGCAGAGGCACCACGCCCCTGCAGCAGGGTATCAGCTCATTTCCCCACCAAGCAGGGCTGCAGGAGGGAGGCATTACCCACAGCAGATCCAGAGCACTAAAGTCAATTGTTCAGACAAGCCTGTGGTACCAGATGGGATGAATCAGAGCGCTGCGGGAACAGGCCAAAATCATTCCGGGGCTGCTCTCCATCATCTCTGAAATTCATGGTTAACAATGGAAGACGCCCATTACTGGGCAGACAACAGAGTGTCCTGTCCTGTAAAAGGGCAAGAGCCCATCAGAGGTTGTTTCTAACCCAAATTACTCTTTCATTTCAACTGCACTCCTCACATTTTAGGTTTGTTTTCTAACGATGAGATAAATGGGATCCACCTAAGCAGCGTCAAAGACCCTTTTGTAATTCTGTAATGAACAGGGGCCAGAAATGGATGTTTTGTTCTGATAATTTTCAGTCTAGAGCACAGAACATTTGAGCCTCATTTTGGAACTGGGCTGTTTGTCCCTGTGTAAATCTTCCTTTCTGCTGCTGGTCTGCTCAAGATTTGGTGGGTACAGTCCTGTTCTCAGCAGTAACTAAATGGAAAAGAAAATGCCAGGTAGAAGGATGAGGGAGATCCCATTCTTTCTGCTGCCTCTACAGATTTCACCATTTAAGTGGTCTCCACTGAGCTCATGGATTGCCCACATACTCCAATAACTTGCTTTCAATCTCATTATCCAAGTAATTTATATACATAATAAAATGCTCCAGTCTTGACATTAATTCTTGCAAATTTTTACATTGGTATTAATTTTACTTCCTGGATTTTAATTGAAGAGAGTATATTTTGTCACAAGGGAAACTGAACATTAGTTCTTCTACTTAACAGCCATGTGGTTTCATTAGAAATTACATTAGTTCCTCATTAAGCAACAATAATAGCGTAGAATTGGGATCAATAAAAAAATACATTGCCCTAAGGTGCTGAATAGTTTGGTTCATTTATACTCTCATGAACCAAATACTTCAGGATTCAGAATTAAAAACCCTCAAACTTTTATGCAATGCTTAAGAAATGTCTTTTTATTTCAAGTAATACAGATTCAGATTGTAATAGAATAAATGCACGTGCTCAGGCACAGCTCTGCATCCTGCAAGCAAAATTTTAATAATTAAGAGCTTGCACCATTTCAAGAACTCACATTAAAAGAACTGCCCCACTATAACACAACACAGGTAATTCTGTCAGCTCTGAAGAGGAAATTGAAGTAAACTGAGATTCCCTGCCACAGAACAAAGCACCCTTGCTGTACCATTTGACCCCACAGCAGCACCTACCCAAGGGCCAGCTGGTAAATCCAATAAATCCATGGCATTAGATTTCTGGGAATTTAATTACAAAATTGACGTTTACACAAATCAGAGCAGACCTTTTAATCACTTCTGTCAAGTGCGTGAAAAGCTTCAAAAATATGCTGTAACTTGCCATCTTCTCACTGAAATCATGCACTTAGGGAAGTATTTGGCCAAGAATGACACAGCCAGGTTCCTTCCTCTCCACAAATCCTTTTGGATTTATCATTCACTTCAATAACAGACTTGTAAACCAAGTCTAAACTTAGCTCCAAGAAAGACAAGGATCATCCCTGAAGGTGATCCCAGGATTCACATCATACACAGCGACATCTACTGAGACTTTGACACTTTCCCTCTCTGCTGATGTTCCGTTGCACTGCCATGAACCCTCCTCCCTGCCAGCAATTCCGTATATCCCACTGCAGGGTTGCTCATCACCTGGGAATCCACATTCCTCACTGGCCCCCTTGGAGCTGCTCAGATAGTCTTATGAGAAATAAACCACACTACTCCAAGTGTAGGACAAATCTCCTTTCAACAGGGACAGCTTCTATCAATGTGAAGAGCCAATCCAATCTTGATTTCTCTCCCAATACGGGTTATCAGAGGCAGGTGGGGGAGGGGTTGGACATGTCCCACTTGCAGGAGGCAACCAGGAGAAGATGGGTGAAAGCCTTGTCTCTGGGGAGACTTTGCCCAGCAAGCACTTCACACCTGACATGGGACAGGCAGCCAGCAGGACACGCCACCCTCCAGAGATGCTCTCCAATCAGATGGCTCTCCTCCACTTTCTGGTGGTAATACCTGCTTTTCCTCTCTGTCTCCTCTCCCTCTCTC
>VZTA01008402.1:0-69068 GCA_013398855.1 Mohoua ochrocephala | reverse complement strand
GGTGTTATGGGTTTAAAACTTGGTTAGATGGACAGGTTGTTAAATCAATGAGAAAGCTGGTAACGCCTCTGCAATGCACATATTTGCCAAACCCAGAGCGGGAGTTTGAGTTCTCACTTGCTGCATGCCCAGCCCGGGGGCCCAGATCCCTGGGGAACAATCCTAGGAGCCGCAGGTAGCCAAAGAAACACCTGTGGGCTGCCCCGCAGCTGAGATCCTCGCGATGTGGCATCCAGGGACCTCCGAGCTCCGTCTTGGAGTGGGGCTCGGCCCTCCCCCAGAGCCAGGCCAGTTCTCCCAGCAGGGGAGGTGCGGCCCCGGCAGATTCCAGCAGGGGACCAGGCCGCTGGGAGAAGAAAAAAAATACCAGCCAAAGCCGCAAGCAGCCATGGAAGCTGAAAACACCCCCCCACTGAGCTGGAGGGGGCGGCTGAGAGTCATCTAAAACATGGGACCAGCAGGGCCTTCACTGCAGCCGGCTCAGTTCACCCCGAAAGGGAAAGAAACACCACACAGCTGGCAAACGAAGGAGATGGCAAGTATTTTCCTGATACAAAACCTAGATAACATCATTTCTTCAGCTGCAGCTTTGCAGATACTTCCTTCCAAGTTAGAGAAGAAAGTGAGATCATGTGAAGGAGCCAACATGGCGGCGACACCGAGGTCAGTGGGGAAGGGAAGGAGAGGAGGCGCTGTTCTCCAGCGCTAAAACTGAAATCCTTCATGTGAGCCGTGGCAAGGACTGTAACATACAAACTGTTTTCTCTATAATTCATTAAAGTGCAAGGAGGGAATGTAAGAAGTTCACGTGCAGCCCGTGAAAAGGTGTTCCAGTCTGAGAAGTCGCCCCAAGACAAAGTGCCAGAGCTTACAGATGTTGTGAGAGGCTCCTAAAGTTGAAGAAGAGGAATTTTTGCTTTCAGGCTGAGAGAACGCATCCTTAAAAAGACTAAAACCCCATGACTGGTTTGACCCATGAATGGCAGTGTGGGAAAACTGCAAAATTCATGGGAGAGATATTCTTCCAATGCAGCAGATTCGGGCGGGGCTGTTGCTTGTGGAAGCTCGGAAACGCACTGAAGAAGTTCACCGAGGACTGTCTTCTGTGGAGAGAGTCCTATGGCACACAGAAAAGGAACTCTTTTCCTTAAAGAAAGACTTAAAAAATGAATGCACTGACCAAATCTCATGTTCTGTTTCCCTTGTGTATATTGGTGGGTTGGAAGGAGGGAGGTACTGGGAATAAGGGATTGTTCCGGAAGCTTGCTTTAATTCCCCATAATTTCTTTTCACTTTTACTTCTTTTAGTAATAAATTCTCTTTATATTGTTAAGTCTGAGCCTGTTTTGCCTTGAAGCTCTTTCGTTTTTTCCTCAATAATCCTCATTTCACCTCACAAAACGTGGATTTTTGGTTCCCCTTCTCTGCTTATCCATGGCAGAGGCAAGTAAGTAAATAGTTTGTTGGTGCTTAGTGCATAACCAGCCCAAACCCACTACAGTAGGGCAACTCCCTCTTCTTTTTTCTTGTTATTAATAAAGGGTTCTCAGATACAATATTGTCTCATTTGACTTAATTTCCTCCTAGACCATCTGTTTTAAAAGAACTTCTTGCAGTTCTCCAGTGTGGAGCACAACAATCAACATAACACAAGGGTCAGAAGAAATGGAAGTAGTCCAGCTTTCACAGCCTTTTGGGAGAGTTCAGCCTGACCTTTGCACAGGCACCTAAGGAACCAGGCAAGAGTGTGCCAGCTGAAAGAACCAGACTGGTTTCCTTCCCAGGCTGCCAAAGGTGAAAAGAAAGAAAACACAAATTTTTCTACTTACAAATTTGCAGCACTTCAAAAAGAGCAACCTTCCTACAGCTGTTTTGTAGCAGACCATGGGATGTTTAAGCAACTCAGCTTCAGTTTGCCATCTAACAAACCTCATCAACAGTTTGCTGCTTCATATAACTCAAAGCAAGAGATGTCAAATATTACATGCAACGACATTTTCCCCTCTCCTCGTTCCCCTTGTTGTGGAGTCTTTGGCAGCAGCACCTTCAGGGCACCAACCTGTATCAGACCCCAGCTGCTTGAGGCACCACACACCTGCATTTAAAGATGCAATATTTGACTCAGAGATGGCTGTAAACCACAGATAAAAGTAAGTGTAGGTGAACACTGGCAGAGAAAGAAGACATAGCTCTTACATCCCACAAAGAAGACACGTGAAATGTATTCATGCCCTATCAGGCTGTTGTTTTGGAGAGAAATGGGATCCATCAAAAGCTGAAAAGCAAGGAAATTGAGACATTAGATCATGTTCATTTCACTATTAAAATGCTAAATAATATTTGTGTTGTCAGACCTTCCACACTATGGAAAGGACCAATTTTAATTTTATGTGTGCAAGCTTTTGGCACACATATCTTCTTTGTTAACTGCAAAACTAGGGAAGATCTGAAGGAAACGGATTCTCCCTCCTCCTGTAGCCTGCCTAGCTGTTTAAATAAATACAGCCTGAGTAAACCAGTGCTGTCATGTAGGAACATCTCCCCTCCAGGTTGTCCTGGCAGGGATGACTGCAGTGAGTGTGTCTGACACCTCCCTCACACTCTTTCATCTGAGCGTATTGCTGGATGCAAAATTAATAACACACGTACAGACTTACACATGTCAGCCTTCAGGAAGGTGCTGGAGTTAACGAGGACTGACAATGCCATAAATAAGAATAAAATTGAACCACGACCCTTAGCTGCTGCTGCTGTATTTACAGCATATTCTGACATAATTTCGTGCCATTGATGCCGTCAATAGTTATGACTTAGGAAATGAAACAACACAATAAAGTTCCAAACCAGACGTGCCAGGTAACCATGGAGAAAGCCTTAGTTCTGGATAGCAATTGAATTCTCATTTGAAATGCAACAATCATTACAGTTTAAGTGGGTTCCAGATTAGCAAACACACAGGGAGAGATGAAACAATGAAAATATGAGAACAAGTGATGTCAACAATTTAAACTCAGACTGTCAGGAGAAGCTGAGAAAAAGCTTCATTTCTCTGCAAACTAAATGAATGTTTTTAAGAGGTTTGAGTTTGTGCTGGTGTGATATTTCCTTTCAAGCAATACTGCATTAGACAAAGGCAGGAGACATGATGAGAAAGCCCCAAAATTCAGTTTCTACTTGACCTACATTGTTCCAATTGATCACAGACAATTATAGCTGTATTTCATCTACTGTCCTGAAGCTGCTTCATACATTCTGATATATAACCCTCCAAATCTAACAGACAAGCACAGAGGTGCAGGCACACAACTCTAGTTTTAATATACAGCAGGCTGCTGTCTTTGTGATTGCATTGGATATTAAATACAGCTATTAGCTCTATTTTCTTTGAGAAATGCTCAAAAGATTAGATTTCTTCAGGAGATCAAAGAAAAGGTGGGGAGGGGAGGGAAACAATGCAGGAAAGAAGAAAAATCATCAACTAAAAATGAGAGAAAGTAACAGAGAGCAACAAAGGGATCCCTTCCCATCCGGTCCCACCACACCCAGGATCATTAACCAGAGCTCTACGTGAATTTTCTTGCTCAGAGTAATAATGAAAATCTACATTATTCCTTTGTTTCAAAGTCATGAGACTTAAAAAGACTTATAATTGTTAAAATAATTATATTCATGATCTTCAATGGGGTCTTAATTCATTAGCTTTGTTTCCTCTCTTACTGCCCTCCACCACCCATACCAAAGTGACCGGAAAGTGATTTAAAATCAAAAAAAAGGGTTTTTTTTTCAAATGATCATTCAGTTTCTGAACTCTAATTTCCAGTCTTTGACTAAAAGTGACAAAACAAACCATGTTCTGGGATTCTTCAATAACTGTGTTTGTTAATACAGTAGCCCCTGCTGCTCGTATCTGAAAGTTCTAGATATATCCAGATCCAGAGGGATGTTGTACAGGATCAACAGGGAGAATGGCTTCCTGCTGCCAGAGGGCAGGGTTAGATGGGATATTGGGAGGGAATTGTTCCCTGTGAGGGTGGTGAGGCCCTGGCACAGGGTGCCCAGAGCAGCTGTGGCTGCCCCTGGATCCCTGGAAGTGTCCAGGCCAGGTTGGACAGGGCTTGGAGCAACCTGGGATGGTGGAAGGTGTCCCTGATCTATAAGATCCCTTCCAACCCAAAGCAGTCTGTGACTCCATGTTATTCAAATAGAAACAGAATAAAGGTTTTCAGATCTCTCCACAGCTGACTGAGCAGCCTACAGACCAAGTGTTTACTTATCTCTCACTTAACTAACAATTCAGGTACTAAAAGATTAAATATTGTTAGCCAGGAGCCAATGACCTGGTTTCCTTCAGTGAAGCCAACCTTTCCATATTTTCAGAGTTTCAGGATGTACCACACATGCTAAAATGCTGTGCTTCCAACAAACCATTTACCTACTGTTTTCCCCACCTTGACTCAGCATCTTCATGTTTCAACTCAGCAATTTCAATACATTGGTTGAAAAAGCACAAACTCGTGTTCTGAGGAGTCTTGTTGTACTCAGAACCCCTGACTGAGAACACGGCGCCAGCGCTGTTCAGACACATGGCAAGACACAGCCCATGGTCTGATGGGTTCATAATCTAACCAGACATGCCAAACCAAGTGTGAGGAAGGGACGTGCTCAAGGACACAGAGCAGAGAATCAGCAGAAAAGCAGAGAGAACGCAGGTCTTTGTCAGCTCAGTGCCCTACTCAGTAAATCATACTGGAAATTAAAATTAAAAAAAAATGAATCTGCAATTGTAATAATTCCTTCCCTTTTAATCAGTTTCTATGAAGAAATCACTGTGCAATCTTCCTGACACACACAAAAGCTCATTTACTTAAAACAACATGACTTATCCCAAAGGAAAATACTCTAGAGAGGTCTGATTCCCCAGAACAAACTGTTAAGCAGGTCTTAATTCAAGAGCAAACAAAAATGTCTTGAAACTTGGAGTGCTGATCAAAAAGAGCTCTGCTATCAGTAAAACCTAACTGAAAAGCAGGAAAATAATATTTAATAATAATTATTGAAACAGCATGGGCACACCCTTCCTGTCAAATTATGCTCTGAGTTTACAAGCTGAGCCTTGTATACTGAACAATGTACATTGTTATTAATGATACTTGGGACTAGGATCTGTTGTTTCCAATTTTGTTTTTAATGGCTCTCAAGGATTTAGGTTTTCCTCAAATCACATGACTTGTGTTTATTATTGAAGCAACCTGCATCTAAAACTCAACTGATCTTTGCCCAGGTATCAAAATACCCTCCTTGAAATGTGTGAATCATCAGAAACCCACCGGTGCCAGCAGAAAGCTCTTTGTGCCCTTTTGGTTTTGTTCCCCTAATTATGAGGTTTGTTTTGATACAGGTTTGTAATTATGGTGCTCCTTCTTTTGTCTTAAATGCTGTGAACTGACTCCCGGGTGGATTACCCAACAACTTCCCTGGTTATGAAGCCATTCATTTTGAATTGGAAAAACCCAAAGAATCGAGTTGGATTTCTTGGTGGTTTCTCAGTGTTGCAATAACACACATTAGTGTTATGCAGAGGTGCAACAATGCACAGACCTTGCCCCATGCAAACACCACTGACTTTGAGGGAGGAACATGTAGTTCTCATTATTAACTCCAGACTATGGTCTAAAATCTGTTTTTATAGACTGCCTTCATCAGCGAGGGACAGTGAAAGGTCACAGCTGTTTGCATAGTCCTGCTCATAATGGACCCCTTTGAAGATGAAACGATAGAGCAGCCTGTCAATTCAGTCTTTTCCCTATTATCAGCCAAGAGCAGTCAGTCTGCAGCTCTGAGAAAGAAAACAGACCAAAGATTCTTTAAAATACCATTTTCACATCATGACACAAAAGTCAAATACCGTGTGCTTGCTGCATGTTTGACATGAGTTCTTAAGTTCACTGAATTCAAAATTCACAAGGACAAAACTTTGTGACTGTAGTCACATGTGTTTTTCCCCACTTCAAATTTAATGAAGTTACACACCAGAGCTTTGTTTTCTTCCCACTGCACACAAGTGCAAAATAAGTCCTCTGGATGCAGACAAACAACTACTGAACAGTATTTTAAAAGTTAACCAGGATTAGGGCTCTAAAGTATCAAATAATGAAATGTAGTACACTGAATTAATCCTAATGGTTGGCTATAAAATGCAGACAATTGGACTCTCAATCTGGCAAGCTATTAAACTCAATTGACATAAATTGTATTTAAAAATATACCTAAAATCTGAGTTTGTCTCTTGTTTTGGATTTCTGAGTGAAGGATTTCACTAAATAAGCACATCCATTACGCACCTTTTCCATATCAGCAACTACTAAGCTAAAAGGTTCCGATAGACAATGCATTTCTCTCTTCCTGTATGATTTTATCATTTTACATAATCTTTTGTGTCAAAAAAGCTGCTGCTTTTATTTTCCATTAGTTTCTGCTAGCAGTTCAGACCATCCTTTAATCCACCTTTAACAAATCATGCCATGTTTGTTCCAATTTAGCTTTTACAGAACCTACACTGATTTTACCGATGGAGCATTATTATTAAAAACTCCTTCTCTTTATTAGAATAATAAAGAATCCTCCAATTAAATGCCCATTTTACTCCTCACCCATCAAACCCCTAATTGTTGTAAAAGACATTTTAGTGAAAAAAGTGTTCTTTGACTGTTTAAAGGCAATTTAGTGTACTGGCGAGAACATTTCACATTAAACACGAGGCTGGAAATACCAAGTGGGAACGAGCTGTAGATTGACCGAATGGAGTGAGGCCTTTGCTGTTTTAACTCTGCCTCTTACGCAGAATAAAATGAAACTGTTGCACAAACACACACAGCTCGAGAGGCAAAGAGAGAAAGTGAACAACGAATATTCTACACTTATCAACAACTCCTTATTCTGCTCTTGCAAGTAATGCCTATGAAATCAGTGAACTTATTAACTACAGTAAATTGGGATTAATATCACACCTGGGGGGCACCAAATGCACACAAGCACTGGTCAAAAGAAAAAAAAAATCCTTCAAGAGATATATTTGGCTGTGGTTTTATTAAAAATCTGGATTACAGTTAAGAAGCTTATATCATCAGGAGGGAGTCTGCAGACAAGTTTATGGTTTTGCTTAGAAACTTTGATTAAAAATAACTGCAGCTAAGAAGTGTCCAACTTCCAAAAAACGTTACAAATTTCAGGACTTATCAGTATCTAGCAGTCAAAACATAAGAAGGGAGGTGAGATGATGCTAAACTGCATTGCCTCATTCACTTATCAGACAAAAATTAATCCAGCAGGAATTCATGACAGTTTCTAAGGACTTCCAAAGATAAAATCATTCGGGTCAGAGGGGAACTCCGAATCCAAAAGCTGGGTCAGAACGAGCAGATCTTTGAAACCCCCCAGCAAGAGATTCCAAACCCACTCTGGGTAACTTCTCCCAACGGTATTTTTTTTTTTTCCTTCTGCCCAGCAGGCCCACCCTCCTTTTCCATTTTTGGCCAGTCTCTCATCCTTCCACTGTACACTTCAGAACAGAGCCCAGCTCCATCTCCTCAGAGACTCCTCATGTACAGTTCGACAGCTGTTAAAAACCAAACCCAATTCTCTCCCAGCCCCTCCCCACGGTTCACGTGTCTCAGTCCCCTTGGTGGCCCCTCTGCTGGGCTCACTGCAGTTTATCCACACTTCTCTCATCCTGCAACAGCCACACACCACACAAAGTGTTCCAGGTTGGCTCCAAGGAGCAGCAGGTGAACCCCGGTTTCCCTGCAGGAATCCTGGTTTTCCCTCAGGCCGTGCTTGAGCTGATGGAATACAGGACACAGCTCAGCCCCTGTCACTGCCGGAGCCAACAGCCAACCCTGCTCTGCCCACCAGAACTCCCAGCCAACCAGTCCCCAGCTGGGACCTCAGTGCCATTCAGTCCATTTCAGCAGCAGCAATTTGCATTTGCCCTGTAAATCTCCATGAGATCCTTATTCCTCCTGTTCCTCTCTCGATCCCTCCATAAGACAGCCCTCGAGCTCATTACCCGCACCCCTGTTCGGTGTCATGCAATGACAATAACATCCCTGAGCATGCATTCCATCACCTCCTCCAGATCACTGACAAAGATACCAAACCTCACAGCTCCAAGATGGACCTCGGAGGGTTCCATCTGGAACCGTTTTCCAGGTAATCTGCAGCAAAAGTAATGGAAAGTCAACAGCAGAGTTTTATTTTTTCTCTTCAGTCTTGTTTAACAGATTTCACTGAGGTGCACCTTTTTGGTTAATGTTAAACCAAGCTTTTTTAATTCAATGATAGATTAATGAATAACACCCTGTCTCGGGTCAGTCCGATAAGTAGGCACAAAATTAATTTTACCAGGTGGAACAAATGGGGGTCTGTTTCACAGCACAAAATGCCAATGCAGAGGCAGGGACAGGAGCAAGTTCCACAGTCATTTCAAGACAGATCAGAGCACTGGGGCACATGCTGTCCTCTGTAAATAACAGCTGCCACTGTCACTGCCCTTATTCAAATGTGCTAATTGCATCCTGTTATCAGATGATGATGCAATTAACAAGAGGTACCATTTCTCTTACACTTCATGCTCCTTTGGTGACCTAAAAGAATAAATTTGCTGCTTCTTAAATTTCCAAAGTCATGACATACAAAGGTCCCTCCAAGCATTGCCAAGACTTATTCTTGCCTGAGACACTGCAGATCGCCCAGGCCTCAAGGTTAAGTAAACGTAGCAATTTATCAGAGACCTCATACACATCTTGAAATCTTTTTCTCAAATTCAGAAGATGACATAATTTGGAGGATGTAATCTTCTTCCACACAATATTTTCCTGGGGTTTCAAATCCTATAAATCACAGCAACTTCCTTCATTTGAGAAGATTTTAAATGGCAATTTTGCTTTGCACATTAAGAATGGTTTATTTGTGAACTTGTCAAAGGTAACTGCTGCTGGTTCTGACTTTTTTCAGGAAGTCTGCCTAGTTTTCATGCTCATTAACACTGCAGCCTCCCAGACCTTTGTGATACTCGGGATAATTAATTCCCAAGAGAGTTTCCTTCAAGCATTAAGGTGGAATCTTGGAGCTCTTAAGAGAAAGACACCTGTGGCCCTCAGACTTCTGAAATAAGCCAAAGAAAAATCTAACACATCAGCCCTCAGCCTTCCTTTCCATTAGCTCTACTTCCAGCAATAACCAGCAGCTCCTCAACATTTGACAGCTGGACCAAAACATATTCGTGGGAGAAGCAAATGGGAGCAAATATCTGCCGGCACATTGGTAGATACCAAATATACCTCAACATACTGTCAATACACAGAGTGACAAAAACACCACAGCAATACTGGCCATTTTCAGGCTTTTGAATGTGCTCCCACCTTACAAGATTCAAATAAAGCTGAAAGAATGCAAATCCATTCAGCATTGAGAGCTCCAGCTGAGACTGAGCAGAGCCAAACTTTAAAAGCTCTCGAGAGCCCAGGATCTGATCCCTGGGCACCTGCACTGCATTACTTACAAGCAGCTCTTCATCTCACACTTCCAAAATTTCAAGTAATGCAGCATAATGAATGTTATAGGCAAGTTAATTCAATGCCAATGCAGCTAACCAGGTGAATACTTTATTTTTAACACCTCAGCCTATATAAAATGCAAGTTCTTTCTTCTGCAGTTGTATCAACATCTAATATTAGGGCAAAAGCCTTAAAGCCTAACTTGCCACCACTGCTTGAAGAGACAAAGCCCCCAAGAAGCCCCGGCCTAAGAAACCAATTTGCATCCGCATCATCTTGCACAGGTCCCACTGTGTCCTTGTCCTGCAGGTTGTTAGTCCACAATAGCAGGGAGCTCACATAACCTTGGGACAGCTCTGTCAGCTGTGGGAACCAGCTGGATGCTCTCACAGACACTTCAGCAGGCCCTAAAGGCAGGGATCCTCTGCACATTCAGTGCTAAATGTTCAAAACCAGAGAAACAGGCCCTGAGCGGCTTCTAACTGAAAGAGAAATGACAAGTAGAGGATCAGAAAACAAAAATGCTGTGATCGCAACTTGACAAAAAGAATTCAAGCAAGATGAAACCCTTTGCCCAAGATCAGACAGGCATTTAGTGGCAAGAGCCAAGTGCTTCCTGAATCCAGTCCAGTCTCAGAACACAAAGAATCTTTGCTTTCTACTTTGTCACATTCTTTCCCCCCCCATATCAAGCTAACATATCCCCCTACTTTTCCTTAAAAAAACCAAATCCCTATTGCCTCCAAGAGTCCTGCTACTGGGATACCCCCAGGCCTCAGCGCCTGCAGCCACCACACAGCTGCTACACTTCCAAATGGAACTGGTGCTCCCAGTAGCCACACATTCTGCAGGACCTTATTTCCCAGTTATCAAACAGAGTTATCACATGCCATGCTGGTTTCACAATATTATTCAAACATAGAAATTTTTAATATTAAATTCACCCATTATATAAGTTTTCTGACATTAAAAAAAGGCAACACCAAGGACAGACCCGCCCAGCAAAACAATCAAAGTGTAACCTTCCAGGAACACTAACCCAGTGAGATTTTCCATAGATAAATAAGGAGTTTCTGTGTGCAAACACCTTGTTTCTTAGAGCCAGCAGCAAGTACCTCCATAGCCTAGTGGTTTCCACAGGAGCTCCATAGCTCCGAGGGAGGCTGAGAGCCTGAAATGGACTCCGTGCTGCCCATCCAGAGCCTCAGGGTACCTGGAGCTAATCTTGCTTGACTGCAAGCACCTGTGGGTTCATTTCCCAAACTCTGCAGCTGGTAGGACTCATTCTGTGGGAGGAGAGAGCCTGGCCAGCACAATCATCCCAAACTCAGGCCACCTTTGTCAAGAGCAGGGCTTGTGGCAGCACCTGAGGGGTCAGGAGCAGCCAGCACAGGGACAGCGGCTCCTCAGCTCCACTTCCAGGGCCCTGGGGCTCAGCCAGGAGTGACAGACTCCCCCAGCCAGCAGTGACAGGGCCATGCAGGGACACCTGGACGTGGAGGTGTTCCCGATCAGGAACAACCTGCCGGGGTCTGGCCAAGGCTGAATACAGGACAAAGCCTTCAGGCTGCACCAGGGGAGGTTTAGGTTGGACGTTATGAAGAATTTCCTCTCCGAGAGGGTGATTAGATACTGGAATGGGCTGTCCAGGTGGTGGAGTCACCGTTGTGGGAGATGTTTAAGGGAGGCCTGGGTGTGGCCCTCAGGGCTGGTTGCCACGGTGGGGATGGGTCACAGGTTGGACTTGATGATCTCGCAGTTGATTCTCTCAATGGTGCCTGATCATCACAGTTGATTTCTACAATTAAATACCAGCATTTGTGGATGAGGGGAGAGTAGAGACTGTCATTTACCTCAGCTGCAGGAAGGCTTCTAGCACTGCCTCCCCTTCCACGGGATCCCTGTACCCAGACAGGACCTTCCAGGCAGGGTGGGTAGATGGATGACTAACTCGATATTTTTTTTTTTTTAGTCTAATTGGGTAATCAGGCCCAGCTGACCAACATTATGGCAATTAACACCTGGCTGGGTGCTGCCAGGCCCATCTTCTCTTTGGCAAACCCTAACTGTGTACCAGAAGCAAACTGGACTCCACACTTGCTTCAAGTCGGGCCCCATCTCTCACCATGTTCGAGTGTTACTTGGCCTGCAGGATCACCTTACTACATACAGAGAAATAATTTCCTTTTCAATCAAAATAAACATTACATGGTAGAGTATTAAGAAACACAGCACGGTACAAAGCAGTAAATTTACCATAATACGTTTTGTCTGAGCAAAACAATGATGACAAAAAGCTCCAAACAATTTATATGTTCCCGAGAAAGCACAGAAAATTTATAGAAACATAATTCAATCTTACTCCCTTTGAATAAATAAGAGATTAGTTGATGTCTAAATTAGTATAAAAATTGTTTTCGTGATAATAAACCTATCTCCCACCAAAAAGCCTCTGAAATACACTTCAATAAAAGTTCTGTACAGATCATAATAACTGATTATGTAAAAGCTTCCTAGCACAGAAATGGATAAATAAGAAATTAGTCACATTGGTCAGAACCAACAACACCAAAAGAAGCAGGCTAAAGGTGATAATGGAAAAGAACAGGGTTGATTAAGACCTCTTATTTTAATGTTGTCCAGAGAGTAAGAAAAGTTGCTCAGTGAAATAAGTTTACTAGCACAATTAGAGGCATTTGGGGAAAGATTATACGATCATGGAGAATTATCTTTAGCATGTAGTGGCTTGGTACCGGGGAATATAGACAAGGAGTTTAAGGTTGGTCTTTCTAGTCCTACCATGTATATAGACCTGCAGGTAAGTAATTTTCTTACTCCTTTTATATCTGCTATTACATTCAAAACACATATTGTAGGATACAAGGATTGTGTACAATCATTAATGAATACCTTCATTAATGTAATGAGTTATACTGCTTTAAAACCAGCCAGCACCCACACCCAACCAAGCAGCAAATCACTGAGACACAGAGTAGGGTGCTCGTAGTTTAGTCCTGGAATAGACCCAGTAACACTAACAGATCTTTCCCACAACGATATTTGTGATAGTTATTATAATATTTGTTATTTAAACACACCAGCAATGGATCCAACAAGATGACATGAGAATCAAAACTCCAAAGGCTTTCATTTTTTTCCCTAAAAGTAAAATGAGAAAAGCAAGACATATCTAGTTCCATAATGAAAAATGTAAATCATTTCAGTTGGAGTCTTGGATTGCAGGTTTAGGCACAACTTCTGACAAATGGCTTTACTCTCCAGCACTGAAGTGCACAGAACTCTCAGCACAAAGCCAGCAGTCCAGGACTGCCACATGTCACAGCCAGGGACCTATGGCGTGAATCCTTACACACAGGAACATGGAAAGTCTTGAATTGTTCCTGTCTTAGCTTGTGCGAGGCCAGGAGCTGTGATTCCTTCCAAGAGCAGCTCAGCAGAGGGTAGGAAGCTCTCCCTTGCTCACAGGCAAGATGTCACTGATCAGATACTCAGCAATATTTCGTAACGTTGAAAGGCAGCGCCTCGTGGCTCCTGAACATATTCAAATTCTAACCTGAGAAGAAAAATAAACCCCAGAGCGCTTCCAAACCTCAATTTATACAACTCCATAAACAGAAATCTCTCCAGAGGCCTTGGCTTTTAAAGAATACACACCAGAAGCAAAGCTGGAAAAGCAGCAGTATATCTTAAATGCACGACTTATTGTGCCTGTCAAGTGACAGTCACAGCACAGCACTGCAGAGCTTGTCTGGGAAACAGGGTACATCCACACACATCCAATTCCATGCTGGGCACAGACAGTGCTATTGATTTTATTCCCTCAGAAAGGTTGGATGTATGAGCCTTAGACTTCACTCTCTGGATTGAATGCAGGATGCATTTAATATTCTAGAAAGAAAATAATAACTTACAGCAGACAAGCGGTGAGAGCAGTGAGAAAGGTGGCCTGGTTAGAAGAGGGATAAAAAAAATAAATAATTACAGCACAAAAGGAAATGCCTGCCAGCCTGGAAAACAGGAGCACCCTCACAAAGTGCAGCTGGACTCTGAAGTACAGCCTGGGGTACCTACAAGCTGGAGACATCCTAACATACCACTGGGGAGTGGAAAAAAAACTCAAAAGAAAACCCAAAAAAAAAAAAAAAAAAAGTTCTAGCAACTTATTTTCTGAAAAAGGAGAAACAGCCTGGGCAAACAGCAAGTGTCCAGGAGTGAAATCAGTACAGCAGAAAGCAGAGCAATGATGAAAGAAAACAAACTGTTTACCAAAATGAGTGAAAAATACAAAGTCAGTGGGACCTCTTAGGACCTCGTTTTTCCCCTGCAGCTGAACACACAGGCGGAAGCTGCATTTACGGAAGGCAGCTTGGGGATTTTGTACGTCCATATGCACACACACCACAGTTATTTCACCTTCAGAGCTTTCTGTACTCTCCTACACGGAGTGAGCACTCTTGAGAAGGAAGAAATCAAATCTGAAAGCCCTTCACAGAGATAAAAAGTTCTATATATTATTTCAAGCCTACTCTGAATAGCTGATACTCCTCTTGAACAAGGACATTTTAACTACTTTAACAGGGTGAAAGAGATTTGAGTGTACTTCAGCAGAATTAGAACAATTATGTGCATTAGACTTCTATAGGAGCTTAAAGCACTTTAATGGGATAAAGAAGAATTTAAGTGCTATGAACTATAGAACAGTCAAAAAATGGATCATTTGATAAAGATTTAAACTAAGTTAATGGATACTGTAGCAATTATCTACAGAGTGAATTGCTAGAAACAGATTTTGACAATAATCTTCTTTTCATGAATTCATGAGAAAAGATATTGCTGCAGTGTACTGTCCACGCTTAGCAACTCAGTGAACTATTTCTTCCAAAAACAGAATTAAATTAGCACAGACCCACCTAATACATCTAATGCAGCTTAGGTGGTTCCTAGTTCTCTGATCATCCCTACAGTGGCAGCATTTATTAAGTGACATCATTAGCAGGAATGTGCCAATGTTCTTCCTCAGCCAAATTTCACTGCACAAATCACTTCAGCATGAACAAAGAACAGATGAGAGGGGAAAATTAATTAGTTCGGCTCCTTGTTCTCTCTCCTGCATACACATAACAGATATAACCTGCACACACAGTTACAAGGGGGTACAGGGAGATTTCTCCAGGTTTTTCTTTTCTTTAAAGCACACAGGTCCTTCTCACAGCTTCTCAACGTGTCACCTCTTCATGTCTGTTTTTCCTGCTATGGCTCTGCACATGAAAGGGTTGTGGGCTGCTCAGAGCTGAGCAAGATGCTGATCAAAAGAGAGGGCGAGTGAGGGGGCAATTTGCTGCTGGAGCTTCTTTGGCACCAGGTAAAGGCTTTGTGCAGAATAACATCCCTCTGTTAATCACTGGATCTGAGTAGAGGATAATCTGCTCCTCAATATTCTCCCTCATTGCTCTCAAATCTGACAGAGAAACGTGCTGGTGCTTGCAGGCCAGGGCAGGCAAAGGGCCTGGTGTCTTTAGAGGGACAGTGACCTGGAGTTACAGACACTGGTGGGGAAGTGGATGGTGAGAGACAGCTCTGTTAAGCATGACCTCACTCGTTTTTACATGCTCACCTCAAGACATTTTAAGGGTCTTAGTTTTCAGAAGACACTGAACTCTCCCATCTGAAAAACCACAACCCTATTGCATCTCAAACTGGACACCCAAGGAGTTGGGTAACAGCAACATCAACAAAAAAATCCATCTTTTAGGAAATTCTGAGCCTAAAATTTCTAGTCAAGGCTTCCGAGTTACATTCCCATCAAACAACATGAAAAACATGTGCAATGTGGCATTGAAAAATATTTCTGGTTTATAAACCTAGCTATGGTTGTTAATGTAAAATAGTGGGTAAACCACATTGTTGCTATTTCCCCATCACAAACCAGAGTGCTACTGAAACCTCAGTCATCTCCCCTTCCCATAGAGCAATATCCATGTGGTCATCTCACAGGCACCTGCTTTAAACACATTTTGGGGGAGATGTTTTTAAACAAGAAAGATATCAAATTCTGTACATTGAACACATTTAATGAAAGCCACATAAGTGTATTTAAATCCAAACTTTTCTTATTTGCTTAACATTAATTATTCACAGAGCTTATACCTGCCTTTATGGTTTTGTGGTGTAGAACTGAGCTGAGAATCCTGCAGTTTGAGTGTAATGAAGTAAGCACAAAACCAATTAGTGCTTCGTGAAATGAAGAACTTGAGTGAAAACATTTACATTTCTCCTCATGTTAGCAGCCAACTAACCTTTGCCAGCTTCATACACACTTGCATAATATATTTTAGATTTTAGAGCAAAAGCAGCAGCTTCATTTGTCATTGTCTCATCTGAATCACACTCACAGCATTATCCAGAATGTCACCCTTGTGTCCCTCTAGTCTGTTTTTGTTACCATACCGGGCTAGGATCACTAAATCACAGAATCATTTAGGTTGGAAAAGACCTTTAAGGATAGAATCATAGAATCCCTAGCATTGGAAAATCTCTCTAAGATCATCGAGTCCAACTATGAACCCATCACTGCCAGGTCCACCACTGGACCATGTTCCCGAGTGCCACATCCACACATTTCACCCTCACACTGCCAAATCCACCACGAATATGTTCAGATACATTGACTTCCTTCAGCACGGAGCAGGGAAGCACCACAAGTAACTTGCACTAACCTTCCACTGCAACAAGAATAAAATATGTAACTGATTAAATCTTAATTAACAGTGCAGAAAATGCTTCTTAATGTCATGTGGCACATGCATCTTAATTATCTGACTACTCTATCACTGTTTGCATGAGGGAAAAGGCTTCGGCAAATTTTCAACTGCTTTTCATTCCTTCTTCCTTCCATTTTTAAAGTAACAGAAACTGCTTCCAGTTTCCTAGTGATTGAGACAGCTGCATTTGAAAGGGGACTATGTATTTTAGAACTTCTGCTAGACTCAGCTGTGGTTAAAAGCTTCAATACTTTTGAGAATTTACCCCAAATCATCCCAGTTTCAACTTTTAATGTACTACAGAGTCTACCTGACAGGTTTAGCTCTCCACCCGGGGTTAGTTACAAGTTACAGACGGTTTTCATAATGCACTTGGCTGTTATTTTAAATTGTTACTGGCTGTAAATGCAGACCTGGAACGAAACAGTCACATCTTGGACAGCTCACTCTTATCAAGATTTCTTGACAGGTTCAATACTTGAAGAAACATTTTCCACAAAAAGCAGGGACTGGCCGTTTCCCTCCCTGTAACTTCTATTGCGGATCCCCCTTAGGAAAAAAAAACATTTCAAGAGGAAAAATCTAAGGCAAAATTCACAGCTACACATGTGCAAGCCCCACTAAAGTTGACAAAAAAATACACTGTACTGCATCTCCCATGCTAATGGTTGATGCAACTGAAGGTACATCAGAAAATAATAAATATATTTCTCTGGTTTTGTCAGCTGCAAATAAAAACAAACACTACTGTTGTCCATTCAGGTCAAAACATAAAACATAATCAGTATCTGCATCCCAAGAAAATACAGAGACTGTCCTGCGTTTGTTGTGCTCCAAAGGAATAGTCTTTTCCAGAGACAATTTCGCTGCGTAAGGAAAATACCTGCATAGGAAATGTGATCTCCAGCACAACAGCTTGATGTACAAAATTCAGTGGGAAGGCTGTTAATAGGGAATACTAGTTTCTTAATGTGTTTCTTAATATTTTCATTCCCTGACCTCTTTCCATTTTCTGCCCAAGGTGAATCTCATCACAGTGATGCTTTTTGAAATGCTAACAGCATCATAAGTAACCTAGAACATTGCATTTCTTAACTTCAATTGAATCCAAAGAAGTAAAGAAGTTAGAGAAGCAGAAATTTGTGCCAAATTAGGTGCAATTCACTGCGCCCAGAGAAGGAAAGCATAAGCATACAAATTTTACATCTCCAGAGACTCTGTGTAGAAGAGAGATTACATTGCACTGATATGTTTTTAAATAGTGACTCTTTTACATGGCATTAGTTAGGCTTTACTTATTTTAAGTTGTGCTACTAGTGGTACTTTTCATACAGCTTTTTTTGGATCCTAACAATGCCGAAACCTATTACCCGAGCCAAATCTGTTGATACTTTTGTTTTCTGTTACATTCATATTTGCCATCTTTCACATTTTACTTAACATTTCTTCTTTGAAATCACTGGAGTTCATCCACCAAAAATCTGCAAGGAGAAAAGCCAGCCTGTACAATAACAGGGAATTATACACACAGCACACACATCCACACGATTAAAATCTCCTTCTTTTCCATTCAAAGAAATGGGAAACCTGCAATGTTCCAAATTCCACCCCACAATAACTTTCAAAAACATATCCATTCTCTTTGAGAACTCCTGTAAATTCCTCTCCCATGTTCACATTTGCAGAAATTGGGGCTAACAAGATGAAAGCCTTGTTCTATCAGGTTTACTTAGCACTGAACAACTGTCCAAAGCACCTCAGCCACCTCCTGCTGCTCCCAGGCCTCACACAGAATTTGCTCTGTGCAGCTGTACTCCTACTTTATGAAGCCTAAGATCACCAAACCTAAGATTGAAGTGCTGCACTTCTCTCCAGACGATGGCAGATACAGAGCCTTGCCAGGCTCCAAAATAAACCTAATTATCTCGTGCATTGCCCCAGCTGAACTCTCTCTGCTTCCAGGAACACAAGCAGAAGTGCCAGGTAGCCAAGTATTCAGATCATGTCATCTTCCAAGACTTAAAAAGAAAATAATTATCCTCTAGTAATTGAAAATACAAAATGAGGTTTAACATCGTGTTCTGATCTTTTTATTTCATGCTGTGAGAGGATTAATTTACTGAAAATGGAAAGTGCTCCCAGACTGTTGTACCTGGCCCGACGTGGCCCTCGCAGTCAGAGCTGAGCAGGTGTTTGGGGAGCCAGGCACAGGCCTTCAGACCTGACCTATTTCATGCACACAGGGCTCAAAGTCAAGCTTGCCCATCATGCCTGCAATACGGCTTTATTCAAGCCATTCCTTCTCACTGTGTCTGGTAATTATTCTGTGCACCAGGATAACGACCCAAGGCTGGTCAGAAGACACTTCACGTTTTTCTGGTGCTGCAGAGGTACTTTTCCAAATCAACAAGATTTCTGTGGGCCATTATCCGACTGCCAGAGAGCAAATCTTTTCCCTTCCCTTCAGAAATGCAAGATTATCCTTTAGTTAAGATTCTTGTAAGCCCATGGATAGGTTTAGACAAGACCCTGAGTTTGCCAAAGCTCTTGGGGAGATTCTGCTTTTATTATTGCTTAGTCCGAGTAACCTCCTCACCAGTGCCCTCATAAACCTCTTTTTTCAGGTCTGATTTAGCCCAGCGATTCACTGGCTTTCCAATTCACAGAAAACTCTCAGCAGCCCCTTCTCAAGCCCCAGGAAGGTTCTTTCTGTCACCTCTGAGGCAGCAATTCGTGTTTGCTCCTTGCTCTGTGGTAATGACACCTCCAGATTCTCCTATTTCACCACATAACCCCAAGTGACTGTAGTTGCTCTCAGGGGCAAAAGAAAACTCTCTGTTCTCCAGAAAGAACAACATTTATTTCTAACCCATTAACCACTCTAATGCAAAATAAACACACAAATCAAATACCATCCATCACATAAATAAATCAAAAGTAGTTTGGGGCGATTTCAGCGAATTATAATTAGTTATGCAATGTTGTTAAATCAAAAGTAAACAGGAGAAACCTTGACTTGTAATGAGGCATGAGTCCTAAAAAACATATACAAAGATATGTAGAAGCCCAAGTTGACAAGGTGTCTTAAGTATTTTTATTTTATTCTTTCACTTTACAAAGCTTTACAAATGTTTGCTATATGCATCTCTGCATCTTACATGCCTTCAGTACCTTTCAAACCTGCCATTAACTCTTTCAAAATTTGTAATTAATTTTAGTAATTCTGACTTTCTAGAAGAAGCTTTTACATCTTCTGAATTCAAATGTTGTCTGCAAAATAGTTTTCTGACTCTTGAAAAATATTTCCTAGATACCTTTTCAGGAATCAGGGTTGTCGCTCCAAAGCTGTTGGGTGAAAATGTCAGAATTGCTCACATTTTCAAAGTTGCCCAAATCACAAACCTAGCCGTAAAGGTAAAGGAACCTGCTGGAATCTCAACAAAGGTTCCTCAACACCGAAACTTTTCTGAAAAACAAAGTTTTTTTAACAAGCCAGCATTTACAAATCAAATCATGTGTCAACAAAACATTCCCAGGAGCCCCAAAAGCCTGACATGGCTCTTAGGCTCAGCCTGAGGCAAAGCAGAGTCTGCAGCTCGTGGTAAGTTCTCGGTGTGCAGGGCCTTTCTGCCTTGAGTTAACAAGGACTTATTATGTGTGGGTTTTAAAACAAACAAACAAATAAATAAATAAATCTGTCTTTTTTTTATAATTATGGACTTGTTCGGAGTGTTTTATATACATGAAACATTAAATCTCACTGAGCTTAATACATCTCTGAAAGACCTTCCACATGTAATAAAAAACAGTGCTTAACATCGGGGTTGCAGGCTGTCCTTTTAAGCGGCCTACAGCTCTCAAGTGTTTCCTGGGCCTGACACAGATAACTGCAAAAGAAATTGGAATCTGGAGCCCTCAGAACAGAAACAATGGATAAACCTCTCCTCACATTAGGAAAAAAGGGGTTTTTCCTGAAAACAGAAGACTAGATAGGAGAGGCATTTTTCCCCTAAGTTTTCTGGGGCTGTCCCTGTCCCCTCAGTATTTGTGATTTTCTGGTAACCTCTGTATTTATCCTCACAAGTAACTTTTCTGCAGAGTTCTCAAGGTGAGGAGAAACTTGAAAAGGCTCTTTTAGGAATACTTAGGGTGTTGTCTGAGGCTCACAGAGCCCTTGGTCGCAGCAGCACGCTCTCTATGAAATATTTCTCCCTGTAGAAATAAAATGTGATTGCCATTAGTTGGTTCTTTTACTGCAGTCAGTACAAGCCTCCTGCCACTGTAGTCTGGAAAGAAGCACAAAGCAAAGGAACTTCTATCCCCAACTCTGCTTTAGTGTGTTCATGCCTTTCTCTCCTCCCTTCCTTGATCGCTACAATCTGAATTCAATTATGATTTAAACCCCCACACCTCCCCACTATCTTTTTGGCCCCATATTGTTCTATTTTTCTGTAGCCTGATGAATACAGAATGCACCTTGAAAGCCTGCCTGTTTCACTTTTCACAGGGCTTAAAAAGATGGAGTGCCTATAAATGTCTTTTTTCGTTGTTGTTTTTACTTTAATCTTTGATCAAGAGAGTGCTATGTAGAGAAGAAGCAGCCTATAAACCCCATATGACATAGGGAGGGTGGGAAGAAAAAGTGTTCTCTACCCTCAGAAGGGAACAGAAATATTCAGACTTCATACACAGGTTTGCTAATGCTGCTAAATCTTATGCTGCCAAAAGAAAAAGCAATGAAAAGTGTTCCCAAATCACAGTTTCCCTGTATTTTGAATCTGTGGATAGTTCTTAAAAGCTACAATCTGTTTTTCATTTCTTTTCTTTTCCAGGTCATCTCCTGTAAGACTATTCTACAGCAAGCCACAAAGCACAAACTAGAAACATATTTATTTATAAAAAGAAAATAAAAGGGTAAAGAGTCCTGCACAGGTGAAAATACACCACTGGGCTTTTACTGAGACTGTCCAAGAACATCCTTAGAAACAAAGATCTTGATATTTTGAACTCATTGGCTTTAAAGCCGATAGAAGTAAAGCACAGACTTCTCATCACCTTCATCTATTGAAGTTCATTAAAACTCAGGTTTCCAAGAGCTGACATCATTTAGCACATAGGTCTGAGGAGCAGCTGGGCACTTAAAGGAGTGTCAGTTTAACTCCTTCAGCGTGTGAATTTGTGAAATCATCTCCAAAATACACGGCAGCCAGCAGGGTACCAGTGGTCTAAGTTAGCTGCTCAGTAGCTGTGCTAACTGAAGGCTCCCAGAGGTTCTGTCTGTGTCACTGAAGATGAACACTCAGCTTTTTACTTTGGTTGCAGGTGGCAGTGTTTCATTTTTGCTCTGTGAGAATTCTGCACAAATCCTTATTTCCAAGCCACGTGGAAAATGAACGGAGTTTTAACAGCATGTGCTGCTCTCACACTGATCCTTGTCCTGTTCCACTGCAGCAGCCCCTCTCCACACCCGCTCTGCCCAGTGCAATCCCTGCCGCAGGGAGCTCAGATCCAGTTTAGACACACCCTGTGACGCTGGTGACAGCCTTGGACAAGGCCACAACATCTTTATGCCAGTCACAGCATCAAGGGGAGCAAGAAGGAGCACATGGAAAAGCTGCCAAAACAAGGGCAGAGCTCCACCTCACACAGGAAATGTAAGTTTAGTAGAGCTGGACGCAGAGAATGCAAGTTGATCTAAAGAGATCAGGTAAATAAATATCTGGTATTGCTGTGCCTGCAGAGGTCATTTCCCACAATAAATCACAAAAGGACTTTACAGAGGAGCCTGGAACAGCTGTATCTGTGTTTTTTAAGAGCTCCACCTACAGCTGATGGTGTTGGAAACCAAAGAAACTTCCATGTTACCTTTGAATAGCAGAAGTTCTTGGGAGCAAAAAAAAGGAATCTACAATGGAAGGCACATGTGAATGAGCAACAGGACAAGCCTGGCAGATTCTCTCTGGATTTAACACACAAAAGAGGGATGAAACATTTCTGTTAATGGTTGTTGGATTTTTCAGATCATCAGGGTTTAATGTCAGGAGCTCATAATGCTCAGATGGATCCATAGTCTGCTTCCTGTCTCCTCCTGAATTTACAGTTGACTGGATTTGATAAGAATAAGTAGCAGAAAATTCAAGAAAGGAAGAGAAGAGAGATGCCCCAGAGCTGACTCAGCCTCCAATATCTAGATCAAATAATTATATATAGGTCAGTGCTATTTCTCTCAACCTGTTTATCAGATTGTGCCATAAATAAAGCAGATTGTCCTTAATGAAAGGTTGCCTTAAGATCTCAGGCTACAAAGCCACATGCAAGCAGTCAAGATGGAGTTATCATCAAGGTGGAAAAATTTTTTGACCCATTTGTTGATACTTGATACTTTATTGATGAGCTAAGGCACCTTTGTTGCCCCGAATGTAAACAAAAAGCACCATGAAAAAAAGAGCAAAGAGATGTGGTTTTAGCTGTCCCCAATAACAGCCATGTATTCAACATCTAAACCAGACTTACCACTGCCAGAGCCTAACACCTAAAACCTCTTTTGCTTTCTTTATGGCAACATGGAGACCAAAATATTTTTGAAGTATGCCATCTGAATACACAGAAAATTTAATGCAGATGTCGTAAAAGACAAGGTGTTGAATTCCTGTTGAACACCAACTCTTACTATTACACTTATCTTTAAAAATCTCTTCCAATACTTTAACCATAAGCAGCCATTGACAAATTTGGATCAATTTTACCACATTCTGAGTGATTTTGATCAAGCTGAAATCATCGTTAACTGCAAAGGAAGTGTTTGCATGTCAACACAAAGAACGCCTTGGGCTCGTTGAAGTAGGTTATGGGACTTTGATCCTCATCAGTGTAACAGCTACATCAGGTCAGAGAAATCTGTGCTGCACGTGCAGACTTCAGTGTTCCAGACCTCAGCTCCTGGTTCTGAACAGGCTCTTGGATAGCTCTGAAAAAGGCAGAGCAGGTCAAGAGAGGAGACGGAGCAAAGGCATCAGGGAAAGAGCAGCATTTTTTCTATCCTGTATCTCAAGCACCCGACTTTACACCACTGAGGCAGTGGTGTAAATCCTTCCCCAATCCATGCCAAGAACCAAAGGGGTAGAAGGGGCACTTCCCTTTCTCAGCAGAAGTACCAAGAATCAGTGAAACTGCCTCAGCAGTTTTCAAATGTGGGCAATGAACTAATGGTGAAGAAGAAGTCATTAAAGTACCTGTTTGACTACACAGAGGATACGTGAAGCCCCGGTTCAACTATTTTGTTTTCAGGGTTTATATTCCATGAAGCAAATGTGTATTCTAGCCTCTACCAGAGGCTGGACACCCCCAGTGCCTTGGCAGGGGTCTGCAGAGGAACATTTGAGCAATGTATGCTCTCTATGAAAGTTTCAGATGAGAGGGATTTACATTTGGGATGGAGACCTAACAGTGCTGTGACCAAAGGACATCATAAACAGTGTGCACGGAAAACTTTGGTCAGTCAGATCTAGTCCCCCCAAATTAAAACATGCTCAGATTCCATTGTCATAAAGATCACACATTATCAATAGAGGTGGTGCACGTTTTCACTGAAAATTGTCTGGTAAGAAAAAAAGCTCTATTTTACAAAACACATAATTGAATTAATTTTTCTGTGATCTTCAGCAGACGAGTACTGGAAGGGCATGACATCATTTGTACTGTAGGCACTGCTCGGAGCATTTTACAGATGTGCCTAGAACAGCTCATGCATTTTTAAGCATAATCACACAGACAGAAATTGTAAAAGCCAGATTTAGTCACTTTAGACCATCATGAAAAAGGAAAAGAAAAACCCATGCCTTCTTCCTTTTCTCTGCTTTCTTTAAAATAAAAACCAACACTTCTGTGGAAGAACCAGGCAATCCATATTAAAGTGTAGGAATCAGGACAAAACCATGGAATGAAAACAGGGTTTCTGTGGAAGTGAAAATAGTAATTACTTTTATTTGTCACCATTTTTAGCAGAATGAGCAGTAATCAAACATTTGCAGATAAAGAGCCTCATTGCAATACAAAGAGGCTCTGATGGACACTTTTTCTGCCTGCAGGGATCCCCCTTTACTCTGTGCCCAAACTGAGCTGCATGATCCTCTGTGGCAGCTCCAGAAATTGCCAAAAAGCCAAACCAACCCCCAGCCCACAGAGGTGACTGTCTTCCAGTGCACACACCGTGAGGAGGGAAACGAAAGCTCATTTGGCTGATGACAGCCAAGCTCTCTCACCCTGTGTCATGTTCTTCAGCCTGAAAAACCTTTGCTTTGATGCTCGGGTTCTTTCCCTCTCACGATTTTTAAAACCATAACTGCAGCAGCATTTGCCACCAGTGTCAGCAACGAGAATAAAAACCATTCCCAGAGAAAGAAGGGATTTCAGCTGCACCACCCAGGCTCTCAGGGCCGCAGTGCTGTGAGAACAAGCATGGCCAAACTCTTCTGCAGTCTCCTCGAGCCTCGTGCTTCTCCAGTGATTCCAGGTAATCACATTAACAGCTTCAAACGTTATGTAATGACATCATTCAAACACATTGCTCCCAAAGGTTTGATATTAGATCAAGGAATTACCATTCCTCATGCATTTATGACAAATCTAATAGGAGGAAATGATTTGTTACACAACACAGCTTAGGTTGGTTTCTCCTCTAACAGCAAATGTCTGCTCTTAGCTCAAGCTTCTAATCTTGCCTGGAGCCAAGATGCTGAACAGTAACCCTTAATTTGATATTTGAATTAAGAGAAGGACTTTACCTGAGGTCGAGAGTGGGTTACTTCAGGACCCTTTCTATTCTGATGTACAAGTTGTGTTTTCCAAAACTGTTTAAGGCCCTCAGGAAGACAAGTCCTTTTAAAAGCTAATAGAATTCAGGCATTGATATCGTGTATTCTAAAAACCAACACTGGCTCATTTTTTGCAAGCAAACCAAAACAAGCCAACCAAAAAAACCCAACAGAAAAAACCTGTCCTACAGCCTATGGATGCTTTAATGTCCCGAGTTGTAAACCTGTGGATGACTAAGTAGGCTGAGCACTGGAAAGCCATGTCTTGCAGGTCTCTGTCCAGAGCAGGAACTGAAATTATCACCACAGAAACATCTAGAGTGCCAAAGAGACACACTAAAATGCAATTCTTGTGCCTGCACCTGCCCTTGAGAAACTTCTGTAGGTTTTGGAATTCCACATTGCTGAAAGCAAAAATTAAGTGCCAAATATTCCAGTAAAAATACTCCTCTGGTGTGCAGCATAAACAAATTTCTATCCAAAGGTACAAAATACGAAAATCTCGGGCGTCATTAGATTCTGGAGAGTTCTTGTACCTCTCAGAGACAGGGAGTGTAATTGTTCAAAAAGTATTATTATGTAAACATTAAGTATATAAATACCTGACCCAAGAACCTTTGTCTTGGTCCTGGAGAGAAACACTTTACTGTCCCTCACCTATTTAAATGAAATATCCCACTTCTGTCTCCATACATAGATGAAATATTGGTGTTAATAGTTAGACAAATATCTGAAGAAAAAGTTGAAAAGAGAAAATACACCTGTTTGTGTTATCATTCAGTTTTCAAATTAAAATATTACTGTTATTTTTCAAGTTATGTCATTACTGCCTCTTTTTTTCTAATTCCATGCACATTGGAGAATCAAGCTGGGGGGTGGGGTGGGGGTCTATTGCTAATTTTTCCTTTGCTGACTTTCTTCTTCTTGGCTCTTATTCTCAGGAATCTTTTACTCTACCTTACAATATGTCTTATGACTAGAGACTACTTTTCACAAGTTCCGTACTTCCCTTTCATGCATCAGTCATGCCTATAAAATGAAGATTTGTGTATTCGAGTGAGAGAGAGGCAAGGACATACAGAGAACCTGTGCAGTCATTCGACCATATTATTCATTAATTGCCTCAGAAGTGACCTCTCCCCTCTGTTTTTGTTTGAACTCTTGCCTACATGAGGACAGAGCCTTTTCCTTTTTGTTTTGTAGCATGCTCGGGGCTATGCAGAAATGTCACCTCACGAAAGCAAAAGAAAAATAAGCCAACTGAAATTCAGATTATGACACTTTTTGCAAGCTGCAAGGAAATGATGATCCTTTACCTCAAACTGTCAGATGCGTCTTCCCAAATCCCTCATTGCTCTGTAATGTATTACCATAGCAACTCGTCTCTGCACTGATCTAGTGCTCCCCGTGGGCAGCCTGTACTTTGTCAACGCTGCCACTCCTCTGTGATGCAAGGAACACTGAGCAGTTAAATACCAAATCATTAAAGCAATGTTTCCCCAGTGACCACACTGAATCACACAAGGATTCAAACCAAAATTATGGCAGGGGAAAGCGAGAGTGGAGCAAGAGGAGCTTGCAGCACTTGGTGTAGGAGGGAAATGAAAGTGTTGGAAAATAATAAACAAAGCAAGAAAACAACTTCTAATGCTTGATTTCCTGAAGGAAGGAAGAGCAGAGCATCACTGGGTTGTAGAGTCTGACTGTATGAATCCTGCCACTGATACGCTTCCCCAATCACTCCTCTACTCCCAGTTTTACTCTGAGTAATACAAACCTTGATTAATATTTATCTGCTCAATGACAGCTGCCTCCAAAATGGCCAACCACCGTGTCTCTGACTTCAAGCATCTGGCTGTGCGTTTTGCTAGGCATGAAAAGAAGATCAAGACCAAAATCTCATTTTTCCTCCTTTGCCTTTCATATTTCTTAATCTTCCATCTTCTTATCTATGCACATAAAACTTTACATCAGCTGATTTCAGCATCCTGCCTCACCAAATACGAATTAATTCTCCCTCAGGAGAGAAGCCCTGTTTCTCATACAGCACAATATGTGCTCCTCAGACCCTCTGCAGGGCTGCTGCCTCAATGTGCCTTATCCAGCACGCAGAGAACAGGCTCAGAAACGTTACAACTTTTCTCCCACAACACACAAACAATCAGTGGCAAAGGTGGGGAGAAAGTTCCCATTTTCCTAACTCCCACTGTTTCCCCTGTAACATCATCATTGCAGCCATACTGCCTGGAACATGAATGCCTGCTAAGGGGGTTTAAGGTGTCTCTTGTCTGTATGATACAGACAGGTTTGAAACTTTTTTCTTGCATTTCCACAGAATTGCAGAATCCAAGGCTCGTTCTCAAAAAGGTTGTATTTTTAATAACTAGGAAACATTACCCTGTTTCTAGGAGTGCACAGAGCTTTAGTCTTTTACAGTTTGGAAAATACACATCACTGATCTGAAAGGGGTCATTCTGCATGCCCCAGACTGACAGAGTCACGGTGAGCTTTTTCATCCTCCCAAGCTGCAGGTGCCTCCTCCCACACTACCTGGCTATAAAGCACGTCCAGAGCTTCTCTCCGCTCTCACAAGGTGATGTTGTGAAGCAAAGCTGCTGCAGCTCTCTGGATCTGACAGACTTTGACCATAGCAGGGGTGGCTTGTGGTGTTTCCTGTGTGCTGCACAAAAGCCAATCCCTGCTCTCAGCTGTTCCTGTCCCACCATGGAAAACAAACATCATCATCATCATCATCATGGCATGGCAAGGAAAATCGCTGTCTAACACCTGGAGTTTACACGTGCAAGATGGGACTCTGAGATGAGACAGAATGCTGTTTTATTAATCCTAGGAGGGCCTTTCCCTTTTATAATCAAGTATTCGGGCTGTTCTTCGTCAGTGTAAAAAGTTGCTGCAGGTTTAACACAGTGAGGATGAGGTGAATGATGGTGATTCTGCTCTCCAAGTTCAAATTTGCCTCGCTCCCCTTTTCTGGCTTTCATTCTAATGAAGCAGCGCCTTGCTTTGCAGAAAACCACTTGTTTCTTCTTTATTTAGTTAGAAATAACAATCTACCTAGGCTGACTGCAGAACACCTGGAGGGAAAACACACAGACCAGAACTGGAGGAAATCCAGTGCCACTCCTGGCTTCTGAAAGGACAGGCAGGAGGACAAAAGGAATGAGAGGCTCGACAGCCTCACCTCAGCACCTGGGAAGATGGTGGGGGAAATAACCCTGGAGAAGATGTCCAGGCACGTGAAGGACAGGGAGGATGTCAGGAGTAGCCAGCAGGGATTCACCAAGGAGAAGTCATGATGGCCAACCTGAGAACGTTCTGGAATGAAAGATGGCTTGGCAGGCAAGAGGAGCAGTGGATACTGCCTGCCTTAATTCAGCAACACTTCTGACACCGTGTCCCTACCAGATCCTCGCAGAGGAGCTGCTGATAAAGGGGCTGGGTGAGCAGTCTCAGAGATGGATTTAGAACTGGCTGAACATCCAAGTGCAGGGGTGGAGATGAGTGGTGCGAAGTCCAGCTGGAGGCCAGCAACCAGCAGCGATTTTGCATCAGCCTCTATGGGTACTTCATGAAAACTCATCCGCCTCAATTTTTTCAGTTCCCTTTGTTTAAAATCCTGTCAGCTTTAGGTTCTTTTCCCTTTGCTCTTTCGCCCTGTACTAAGCACAGAATGTCATGATATTAAGTCTCTTTTTCTAGAAAATACCCGCTAGGCAATTAATATTGAACTCCTTCAAATGCTGGGCCCTCTGTGAATGACATTTTAGTTGTTTTACCCATTCCCATGTTGTGGGAAGACAGCTCGTGTGTATAGTACAGGAGTCAAGGGACTTACAAATCCATTTTCTTTGATATCTGGAAAGACAAAGCTGTCTTAAAATATTATGAGCCTCAATGAAAATACAGCTGAGGGCAGCAGGCTAAAGTGTGGCTGTGAGAGTCGCAGAGCTGAATGCTGGCAGGAACAGGGATGGAGTGCTGGAATTCAAACCAACTCCTGTCACTAATAAACACAGGCAGAGGCAGATTCCCCCTTCAGAGCAGTTCATTAACTTCAGCCAGTTATTGCTGTCTGCCTTCTTCTGCAGAAGTCAGAAATTCCTTGTTTGTTTATGGGCTGGGTTTATGATAAAGAGTTTCACACCACCTGATGGAGAAGATTCCCTCCCAGCGAGGTCAGTTTGCAAAGAGCACACACTCGAAACAGCATGGGCACATATCCAATACAAATATGCTCCAGAGACCGCTTAGGCAGTAACTTTGACTTCCAACTCAGCAGCTTTTTCAATTAAAGACTTTTCAGGTCTGTTATAAGTTATTACATGACCTGCCCTTGGCCAGCCATGTTCTTTTCCCCTATTTTACACAGGCCTAGAAACGAGTTTAGTTCTGACCTATTTCACAGCTGATTGTTCCTGTATTGTTCTTTGGGCTGTGGGCTATAATGTTTATGGATCACAGAGGCCTGCATAGATGAACTGAAATATTTTATTGCAGCCATTACCATTGAGCAATCATCACTCTGAGAAAGAAAAAATTATTTTGCACACATGTTTGCAGAAAAGTCCAGCTGCAGGATATATGTGCACTGATGGCTTTAAAAGACTGAAATAATTCAGGAAGAAAGAAGAAACTCCGAGAAGAACAATGTCATTGAGGGAATAACACAACTACACCTCATCCTGAACACAGAGCCAGGGCTGTGGGCATCAAGTGTGTGAATGAAAAGCAGCAGAAGTTTCTTCTCTTTCACCTGCACACTTGTATCTGATGCTGCAGGAAAACAGGCTGTCCTTATGAGCTACCACAGATAATTATCCACTGTAACCCGCTGGGGACAGAATCCATTTCCTGCATTTGCAGAGGTCACCACTGTGATTCCAGCCCGTAATGGAAAACACGCTGCCACGTCAGGATGGATAAATGGAAGTAAAACACGGATCTACAAAGGCAACTTTGAGGAAGTTGAAACCTCTCTGCTGAGTCCTTGCCCTAGTTCTAACTCCAAGACCTTTCCTCCCTCTAATAATTTACAATATCATTGCTAGCATGTTTCTTTCTTATCGATTTCTGTTACGAGGCTCCTGGAAAATGAACACCAAGAGAACAAGAAGCATCCTGTCCAGAAAACACCCTTTGTGATGATCTGCACCTTGCTCCATGTCATCCCTGTCACTGCTTTGAGTGGGAAACACTCAGTGAGGGAAAGGGAAAATATGAACACAGGGCTGGCTTTGGTCAGAGCAAAACATTCCTTGAAAAATCAGAAAAATATATTTGGCAAAAAAAGCAAGCAAGAGAAATGCAGGCACAATCAGCAATTGTACCTGTTGTAACTACATTAACCTGAAGGAAAAAAATTAGGAGGGTAAAATACTTGATGAAGTGACTTAATTCAAAATTTCTAAATGTTTTTTCCCTTATTTTAACCCCCGAGGGACAGGAAGAAGGCACAGCAGCTTATCTTACACAGCCCTGCTCTGCTCACCAGGCTGCTCAAGATCCAGAGCCCTCAATCAGCAGTGACAAAGTCAGCACAACTCCCCGGTTCATAGTCACTGTTTGTAACAATAGGTTAAAATTACTTTAAGGGGTTGAAAAGCCTTTCCAAAATATCCTGCGGCTCCTGTCTAAGGGAGATGTACAGTTCAGATTCATATCCTGCCATCACTCAGGTACACCCAGTGATTATACCCAGACCTTCCTTCCCTCACAGCTGTCGCTTACACAAACGTCTCCCCCTCCTTTGCATACTGGGCTGTAGGATTAGAGGATGTGTCATCTCATCCCTTTGCCCGCAAAGATGAAAGATCAATAACCCAAGCCTGTTTAAAAGTGGTACAACTGTCCAAAACCAGGTAGTTGCCTAAATTGTCGTCAGTCTAAATTATTTCCCTCCCTCTGTCTCCAGTTTCCTGAACGGTCTTCACACACTGAACTGCATAATCAACCTCCTGCATGGCTCTAATTCTGCTCCGTTGCTGAAAGAAACACAAATCATTTATTTTCACTGAAAAACACCTACTTTCAGAAAGCAGGAGGAACTGCAGTTGAGAAGAATGCTGCTGTAAGGTGACATTAAATACCCTCTTCTCTGTGTGTACTCACTAACTCGTGCAGTAATGCCAAACGGTGGAATACAATGACAGAACACGCTCCTCCCACTCAGTACTGAGGGAAAAAGATGTTTATTCTCAGTACAGGAGATCCAAATTCAAACCTGTAATGGTTCCCTGGTTTAATGATTCTATTTTATCTTCCCTTGTCAGTGCAGCAGAGGAACAGTATTGGTGACAGTGATTCATTCTCCTCTTTCTGATTCTGCCATCTTGTGTCTGAACTCAACTATGGGAATCATATATTTTCATTTTAAGAGCCATGTAGACATCACTGATGTCCAAGGAAACCTAAATTCTCCATACATACAGAGGATTAAAAGTTTTATTTCATTGCTCAATTTAAAAAGATTAAATCCAGGCAGTTTTCTATATCCTGGTTGCGTCACTCCATTTGAGAAAAATACCAGCATCTGAAAGCCAGGGGAAGCTAAGCACAGTTTAGAGCAATACCAAAACTCTTCTCAGCTTTACCAAGGGTGGAAGCAGGCTCTGGACAAGGCAGGAAAGCACATAAGAGTAGCAGGATGGCATCTCTTGTCTCTGTATCCGGCCCTTGGCTGGTACAGCTGAGCCAGATCAGGCAGCTGGAACCAGAACCTTTGGAAAGCCAACCAAATCCCGGTTGTATTTCTGTCACCAAGGAGCACCAGCTCGGAGTTTGAGAGTGAAGCCAGGCTCCCTGCACCCATCGCCAGGGCTGCCTGCCCAGCTCAGGCTTTACAGGACTCTACAGGTGCAGGAAGGGCCTGCTCGGCCTCAGAGTGCCGCAGTTTCATCAGAACAGAGGAGCGAACAGAGTTAAAAACTGTTTGGTTTTCAATGAAGAAATGCCCGATATGCACAGGGATCTGCTCTTTCAAATGGGCTCATGATTAGGAAAATGGACAATACAGAAATTAACGGCAACACAGCACGTCAGGGGAGACAGCTGGGAGCCCAAAACCCCCCCCAGAGAGCTCCTCAGCTCCTCACCCCACAGCACTGACATCTTCACTGCAGATAACCAGGCACCTACATCTGAGCTCTAAAATCCACCATGGACACAAACCCTAAGGATGTGCAGGAAGAAATCTGCAATTCAAAGTAACTCTTACTTAAAGGAAGATTTTAGTCAGCTCTTACAGAAGACTGGTTCTAGTGCACTGTTTTCAGTAACATAAATAAGTGAATGCATAAAGGGAAAAAAGACAGGACGCTTTTTTTCTCCCCATTAGAGGAATGAAGGGATAAAAACTGTTTTGAGCCATCTTGGACATCATATCCTGGACTTTTATAGCAGCAGGTAAGATCTTCAGCATGAAGGGAAATGGGAAAAAAACCCCAACCTCTGCTAAATGACAGCACATTTCCCTTTCAGTGCTGCTCGATGGTTGTTCTGCTGCCTACAGGAACTGCCCAGGCACACACCTGTAAACACTACAAAGGGTTCAGACCCTCCGGCTGTCTCTGCTGAGGGCACAGTCTGAGTCAGGACAGCCTCTGGCCAGACACTGCCTGCAGTCAAGGATGTCCTCCCCCAGCCTATTAAATGGCCTTTATAGCAGCTGTAAAGGCTACAAGAGGAGAGAAAATCCCTCCCAAAGGTACACTGCACTGCCAAATCACTCTATGATTCTTACTTACAAGATGACAGCCATAGCTCTCAGTGTAATCGATGTTTTCTTTAAAACCTTCTCGAAGCAACAGCCAGGTTCTGTGGCCAGAGTGCACTGGAGCAAGGCTTCCTGAGCTTTTGATGGATTTGGGCCCTGATATGGCAAGCAGAATTCTGTGATCTGTGCTAGGCAGAAGGTCAACAAGATACATATGATGGTCTTTTCTGGCTTCAAGAGCTTATGAACAGCAATCCTTTACAATTCATCTTACACATCCCTATATTACCTGGATTAATAAGAGTGGAGTCTGGGTCAGAATATTCATATCCACTGATGTACTGATTTATAAAATACTGAAGTAAGTTAAAGTCCCTGTAGGCAGGAATTCGAAATGCCAGGGGTCTGTGTGAACATTACACGTGGCTGAGTTTTGCTTGTTACCTGCTCTGATTTACATACAGCAGGTTCTGTTCTGCAGCACTGTACCCTTAACAAGTTGATAGAAACAGCATTGCCGAGCCTCCCTCTCCTCCCAGGAATGCATTTATGGCTAGGTTTAACAGCAAGTGTAAGGCTGCTTCTGTGTGCATACAGCACAGCCCAGAGATTTTACTCCTGTCTGTCTCCAGGTCTCAGCACTGACAGGTGACTCAAACCCATGTGTGCCAAAGGAGAAATCAGGGAGCAGCAACAGGACAGCACCTTCCTGACCAAGAAGCTCTCAAACGCAGCTCACCTCCACCTTACACCAGGCCAGTTCTGTACTGGGATCATTTCAAAAGCCAGAAAGTGCCAGTGAGGTCTCTCCAGGTCAGCTCTCATGTCTTCAGCAAATACTTTCTAAAAAGATTAGAAGGAAAGAACAACAAAAAAAAATCTATCTGATGTGATTTCTACCAGGGGAATACATTTTGCTGTGGGCAGAGATAGAGCAGTGCCCCTTCAGCTGAGATGCCAGGACTCAGCACCCACAGTCTCACAACCACCTGATCAAAAAGTGCCATCAATTGGAGCTGTCAAGTAGAATTCAGCCAACATTTGAGGCATCACATCTCCTGCTCCATCCCTAGGAGGGGACCAGCCCTCCACAGAGCAGAAATGCCACTGGACTATTTAATTTCAATGAGTTTGCTGTCTCCTAAGTGTAATATCTAATTAATATATCTAACCTTCTTGCTGTTTGGGGTCTCGCAGCATCATTTACATGTTCAGTGCATCGTTAGCCATACCAAGTGCTCGGATTTGTGAGGATGAGAGGCGTGTTACGGCTGTGTAGGAAACTGGCTTAATTTTGAGCAGCTGAAAGATGAACAACCAGTGGAATCATCAAAACCATCATAGAAATATTTATGTATACTGTTACATTAGTGTTTACTGAAGCTGAAAACGTAATTAGCAGGTACAGCTCAGATTCTTGTAGGTTGATCATGAGTTAGGGATGAGGGTTTGGTAAAGGAGGCACTTTGGAGACAGGAAACATCTGCCTTGTGGACAGCTGGATAAGGCAAAGAGAGGTGGAACGTTATCCCCAGAAATTCTTCTGAGATGTGCTGCGGGTAAAAGCAGAGAACGTTTATAGAGATTTTCCTTGCCATCTCCCCGTGTTATTCTAAAGGCATTTTGATCCTTGTTGGTCCCTTCTGGCTCAGGATATTCTATGAGAGACGTATGGATCTCCCAGTCCGCGTGTCCTGACAAGGAACATCACCGGTGTCCTCAGCAGATTCCACAATCTGATATGTTTAAACATTAAATCGGGACAAATCTAATTAAATAGATATTTTAAATCTGATCTATAGTGGCGTAAATGAAAGCAGGTCATAGCCCTCTTTTAATCTTTTTTCCTATATTCCTAACTAGAAAAAGAAAAATTGTCTTTGCACCCTTGGAAAGTCTTTGTGATTGCAACCTATGACTGTTAGAAAGAAGTGAAAAAGGACAATTTGCTTCCATGAAAAATTTAGAAAAATATATGCTCTCTCCATAGAGTTTTTATTTGCTTTTAGTTGATTTGATTCAAATACAAAATGCACTGAAAACATATCTTTAAATCCCATTATTTTAAATCCCATTTATTTTAAATCCCGTTTATTTAAATGCCTTGCTTTTATTTGTACATAGTGAGAAGCTTTCTATGCTATAACCTCTAGAGTTATATCCCATAATAGCCTGCATTAGTAAAAATATTATTTACCAGTCCCTCCAAAGAACCTCAGACACTCCAGCACTAAACCCTTAGGAATTCCCTTTTTTATTATTTAGATGGGATTATTGATAAAGTTATAGAATTGGAATTATGTTTATGGCAGCTAACGGATCCCACGTAACTGTTCATGCAAAGTATTCCCACGTGGATAATTTCCTGTGAGAATTCCCAGTCCTCCAGGAGCAGCTGAGGAGGTGTGGAAAGGCACAGACTGCGGAATCAAACAACTCCTCGGAGCCCAGGAGAGGGTCAGGGCTGCAAACCCCAGCCATGGGAAGCAGCCCCTCTGCAGACAGACATCTCTAAGCCTCCTGAACTCATTACAGTCTCTATAAACTAATGAATATCACTAATTATATATTTCACAGTTACCCTGCCAGAGAACACCCCTGCAGTTTGTCCTTCCTGCTGTCACTGAGCCCACCGAGCATCTCTCATGAGCCTCCACCCTGATGTAAAGTTATTTTTCTCTAGATTTACCCTGGATAAACTATACCATTCCCTTTCAATAACAAGATAAAGCCTTCAATAACACCATTAAGTAACTCACACTTTGCTTTTTCTCATTAAGAGGCATTTAAAAGGAAACCATTAAATTTATAGAGGGTTAAAACCAATAAGAAAACTCAAACTGCTCACTCATTAACTCGTTCACCCTTGTGCCTCCCAGGCCGTTACTTCCCTTCTTATTACCAACTTGCAATAAACTTCTTACTTTACTACCCTGCAAGCTGCAGAAATGGAATGGTGGCTACACTGTGACCTGATTTATGAGCAGATGAAAGCAACGGCTCAGTGTGCATTACATTATTGAGATCTATGTTACAGCTTTCCTAATGTAAGAAATGATTCATTACTCCATGCACAAATACAAGTGTTCAGGCACATTGTTTCCTGAATATCGTGGAAATATCGTGGTGTTTGTGAAGTTGGTTCATTTATCCACGGGCCCGAGAATAGGGAGCCTTTTGTGTTCAGCTGATAGAAGCAAGGCAAGTCTGAGTTAAAACTTGGGTATGTCCAAACAGCATCCTTTGCAATGAAAATAAATTTTAAGAAATAATTGCTGGGCATAACATACATGTAAGTTATTTTCAAAGAGGCGAGAATGCTTTAAAACAGTTTTATATATTAATAAACATGAAAGACAGATTCAGCTTTTTATTTCAGGCAAATATTAAAAATTAGTGCTTTTAGCTTCCCAGAACTCTAAGAGTAGCCTACCTTACAACTAATACATTTATTTAATTCCTCTTTAAATTCTGAACCTCTTAAACCACCTCTTAAATTAAACTTCATTCTTCAGGCAGTGAATCAGGACTAAGCTGCAGCCCCCAGTTCTATGAAAAGCAGAACCCACAGACCCAGGCTAGAAAAAACAGCAGCAAAAGCGAGCTCAGAGCCTCTCCCGTGCAGCAGGAAATGAAAGCAGCCCTGTAACCCACAAAGCAGCACAGCTCCATCCCGTTCTTACCCGTGCCATCCCCGTCCGTGCTGCGGCAGCGCTCCGGGATTCCAGGGAAGGTCAGGAATGCTGCACTCCCTGACACACAAACAGCTCCTGTGGCTGCTCTGGAGAGAGGAGCATTTGCTTTACTGTGAGCTGGGGTAAAGCCAGAGTAAAGAGAGAGGTTTTGAGTACACTTTTCTCTCCTGCAAGGCCACTCTCTCTCTGCTTTTGAACACTGATTTGGTGTGGGATGAGAGAGGTAGGGAGGGGAAAAAGAAGATAGGTATCACTTTGAGAGTGAAATTCAAGATTCAGAGGGGGTTTGGTAACACATGAATCCTGAAAGAGAGAAAACAAGTTATAGTAAACATCTTGTGGAGTTTAGTGAAAGGACAGAAAACCTGCCTTACTGTTTTAAAAAGAGAAAAGAAAAAATTCATTTCTAATTGGAAAGAAGTGCATCCCACCTGCTATGGATTTGGGATAATCCTCATGTACATGGGTTCATGTGCTCTCCATTCCTACAGTGATTTATCATTAAAATTTGATTTTGAGGGGACTGCAAAGTAGCTTATTAGACAATTGAATAATGGAGAAGAGACAATAGTGAATTGATTTCTTTAGCACAATGAAAGCTGACAACAAGAAATTAAACATTACTAACTTTTATTATAAAGTACTCGATCAATACATCTCTCCAGAATGCTCTGTTTTCCTAATTACATCAGCAGGCCACGAATGTTCTGATTGATGAGAAGGAAAGGAGACAGAAGAATGGAGGGAAAAAAGGGGAAAATGTGCCAGTGAGGCAGTCGGGAGAGTCTGAAGCAAGCCTGGGACTGCTACTCTTTAAAAGATGCTGCCTGCAGCTCTGAGGTGAGTCCTGCACTTGAGCCTTCATTGCAGTGGCTGCTGCAGAAGGGGCGACACTTTGTGTGACACCCCCGGGTCAGCAATGCCTGAGAAGCCCCTGCTCCTCCCGTGCACAGCTCAATATCTCATGGAGCATGAGGTAACTCTTGGCAAGGCTGTCAGCCATAATAAAATCCAACAGTCCCAGATAGGAAGCAAAGAAACCCTTAATGTACAGCCCACGTGAGGGATTTGTATGGCCTCCAACGCTCCGGCACTGCGGCATCTCAATCCGGCTTTGGATGCATCTGGCTCGGGCTCCTCTAATGAAACACAGAGGAGCCTCCAGCCTTGCAGCTCCGAGAGATGAGAACCAAAGCACAGAGCAATCAAGGGATTCGCTCCAAGTTATCCACCCCAAGTCTGGGGAAGGGAGAAGAATTGAGATCCCATGTCTGCAGGGAACCAGGCTAGAAAACAAATTTTAGTAATCTGCTTAATTCTCTGTGCCTGGAAACCCCGTCTCTGAGAAACAGTCACAGTCTACCAGACCAGAGCAGCGTTCGGAGACGGCAGCACATCACAAGGACATAACCTGCCCAGGAAATCGGGGACACAGAGCTCCCAAACCCCAGCTACAGCAAGAGGAGACAAAGCCAATGCAAGGCTGCTGTCCTGAAGAAATGAGAGGAGAGAGAGCAGGGGGATTGGGGAAAGAGAGGAAGAGATGCTGAAGAGGGGGGAGAAGGAGGGAGAGTGATGGGAGAGACAGTTTGGATTTTCCTGTGCTTCCATTTCAAATCAAAATTCTCTTGAAACTAATTCTATTCTTGTCTGCTTCTTTTTGACTGTCTGCTTTCTAGGGAAATTGGTTTAAGGGAAAGATACTAAATCCAATATATATGGAAAAAAATAAACAACTATCCATAAACCAGAAAAAAAATTCCAAACCTAAAGGATCAAGAAGATATCTCAAATAAAAAGAGAAAAGAAAATCAATAGTGAAGAGGCAAGATCTGTAAAAGTGCACAGAAAAAAGTATCAGCACACAGAATAAGAACTCGCTAATGATACCAATCAAAGGGGAACAGGAACATGAATAGGAGGAACTGAAGATGTTCTGAATGAGAAATACAATAACAATATACAAGGTATGAATAATTGTAAAACATCAAAGTGCCGCTCAAAATTCACAAGTTTCAGACCTGAGATTTATGAAGTGGTGAGTAAAGGGAGAGCCATCAGGAGCAGTGAACTTCAGGCTGAATACCGAGGGGGAAAAGGTAAAAAACAGAGCAGCTGTCACAGAGTAGACAGGGTGGTCCTGGAAGGACTTCAGAGTCAAATCAATTCCTACATTAAACTTGATAAACACAAAGAAAGAGAAAACTCACTTTTGGTTTTGAGTTTGCAGAAGCTCAACAGAAGAAATTACTGTGAGCACTCTGGAGAAATAAATATTGTTTCATGCAGTACGCTGTAGCTTCTATAACACAAATCTCAGCTCTCCATTCATTCCTGAACTATTCACATCTGCAGTCTGAAGATTCAGGTTACTATGACAGATTTTATCATTTCACAAATGTTCTCTGGCTACTCTGTATGGAGTGGAAAATTCTCAAGCTAGTTTTTGCATGATCTGTCTGTCTGTTATCTCCTGAAAAGCACCGACCAAGAAGTATCAGCATAGCTCTAACATCAGCTAGAAAACAAGATTATACAATTTAGATCTCTTAAAAACCTCTTACACAAGAGAGGCCAGACCCAACTGTCTTTGAAGGAAATGGGAATCTTGCCACAAGCACAACAGATTTTATTCAGACAAGAGGCGAATGTTGAAGTACAGAAAATTGTGAGACACTAAGTAATCACCGCTACAGTAAATCCAATTAGTAAACAACACCCCTAATGCCAAAAGCCTGATCCTTGAATGGCTAATAGAATTGTTTTGCTTGAATGATTTTGTTGCATATATTCCCCTATTTTCTTGCTTTTTAAATATTCTGTTCATTTAATCAAGTTGAATAAGTGACTCAGTAAATATTTGGCTGCTGCTTGCTAATTCGGGTAAGACAGATTTCATCCACTTGCATTTGCTCTGTGTAAAACACAGAAGGATTGGGCTGGTAATGGAACAAATCTCAGATCTGTTCTCAGATCTCAGGTGAGCAACCTTAATTCTGAATTAACGAGTTTTCTGGGTAGCTTATTCATGGTTTTTAAAGCCTTATGGCTTTAGTCTCTGTGTTTCTGGAAAAGTCAGATGACAAAGATAACTGATTTTAGCAAGACTTTCGAGCTGGTGAAATCCGACTGCAAAGGGCAGGCAAATGGGACTGGAGGGGTGCAGAGTGTGTGAGCAAAAAGCCATGGAATTCAGTGCTGATCCATGGGAAGTGAGGCACACAAGAGGAAAAGCCATCCTGGACTGATGAAATCTGGCACCTTGTTAGCATTTCGGAAAAATAAGAGATATCTTGAAGCGATAATAGGTCAATTAAAGTGTCAGTTCAATGCTCAATAGAAGTGAAAGAAAACAGCATGTTAGGGCTTTTTTGGAAGAAATGGAGAACAGAACAGAAATCATCGTTATGGCACTGAATAAATCCACAGTGAGTCCACAATTTCACCATTTTGTGCAGCTTCCTTCCTCACCTTCTGCAAAAGGATCTACTAAAATTAAAGTAGAGGGCAGAACAACAATGACAATCAAAGTTATCCCAAAAATATTTAAATCAAATTCACTTCATCCTGGGAAGGAGCAAACCAAAGAGGAACATAAACCTGGGAGCAGCACAGACAAGGGGGAAATGGTTGCTCACTCTGTCTAGAGAGGATGTAGTTAAATTATCAGCATGAATGTTTGAAGCAAACAAATACTGCTTCATGCTTTCCTCAATTGCATTGTGGAATTCTTTGCTTCAGGATGCAAAATGTTTACTTGGATATAAATTCATTTGATACCTAGAAAAAAAGACTATTGACAGCTTCTATTTTTCCCACCAAGGCAAGGGGAAAATTCTTTTTTCAAAAGCAAAATTCAAAGCAGGAAGTTATTAAGAGTGAAATGCATGTTCATATTCTTCTCTCTTGAACCTTAATGATGGCCTCAGCATTTTTTCTGTGATGGGACTTCAGCAATTCTTAGGAGAAACTCCAGGAGCAGTGATTGAGACATTTTTTTCTCTAAGATCTACCACAGAACTAGTGAGCTGCAGGAAAGGAAGCCTGTGCTAGGAACCATTGTTGAACCAGTGAGCACATCAATAACGCCAGAGATCTGACATCAGTTCCCAGCTTCAGTCTCCTTCCACAACCTGAGGCTGATCCTTTCATTTTTCTGTCTTCCTCTGAGCAAAAGCCTTTCTTCTAATCTGCTCCTTCTGATTTGCTGTGCAGCCTCTTTGTTTTGGGGCTCACTTGCCTGGCACAGAGTGCCCGACGTGGTCTGGCACAAAAAGGCTGCCTGGTTCTGTCTTCTGGGTAGAGCTGTCATGCAACTCAGTATATTAAGATAATATTTTACTAATTTTATATTATATTTCTGGTTTGATATGATATTTGGACTGTCTTTGGGCCAAAAAGAAGCACTGCCCTCCATTTATTTCCCCAGTTCAGCCGCTGTTCACCTTCGCAGCCGCAGGTGTGAACCCACGTGTTGAATAATCGAGGTAAGTCAGACCAATGTCAAATGGTTTTAGGTAACACCTGCAGGAAATCGTCTGTGCTCTGCCTACAGCCTTTAGTGCTGTAAGTGCCTCTCAGCGAGGCTGGAAAGGCTTCTGAAGCCATTCCCAGCCCAGCCCATGCGATTTCATTTTCATTCTAGGATACTAAAAAGGTGGTTGGATTCCAGACAGATGCAAGAGGTGCCTCCTTTGCACAAGGGCTGGGAGAAGGTATTTAAATGGAAGGATTTTATCTGAATCAGGTTGAAAATCCCCAACTCTTTTATACATGCCCTGAAGAGCTCTGGTACTAACGTAGAGATAAGTGCACTTTGCTGTGCTTCAAGCAGGTTCATTCTAATAAAGCTGATGCTTTAAGAGTCCATCTACTCTGAATTACAGATAATTAATCTGCTCAGGAAGGCATAAAGCAAAACACATCTACAGCACCCACAGTGCCACAGAGACAAGGGCAGGCTGCTCGGGAGGGGAAGGGCCAGAAGGTCTCCATCCAAATGCATTTGCACAATAAAAATCAAGCAAAGCAGAGACAAAAACCCAAACCAGCAAATCTCAGTCTCCACAGACATATGGCTTTTAAACTGACATTAAATTGCATGTGGAAGCTCCAATAAAAGGACAAATTAGTTGATTCTAGGCTGTATCCATCATTATGAGCTCCCAAGCAGGGGCTGAGGGGGCACCCAGCAGGATTCTGCTTGCACTCTTAACTCCCATACACACCAAAGGGTGGTTCTGGCTTTTTGATTTCTCTGTAAACAACCAAACTCCTCCCTGCTCATGCTGTTCAACCTTCAACATCACTCGAACTTCATCAACAGCTGAGATCCAGGGAAGGCAGTGGAAGGTTTTCGCGTTCGCAAAGCCAAGAATTTGGTCCTAGATTTGTAAAATGCTTCAAGCTGAGTGTTTCTGGGCCCCAGTTGCCTTCTGCAGAGCTGGTGAAGCATTTATAAAACCTAATAAAATTCCAGCCATTGCTGAGTTCTGTACATTCTGTTCTTGATCATAAAGTGGGTTAAGGTTTACTATCGCCTTCAGGCAGAGAGTTTGTTGCAATTAAATGCCTTGATACTCCTATCAGAAAGAGAAATAATCAGGGAGGAATGGCCCAGGAAGCTTTTAAAGGGGTTAAAGCCTCCTTGATTGGCTCATGGCTGCGAGTCCCAGGTTCACAATACATCTCATCCTGGCAGAGCGATTCACAAGATACCGAAAAATCTCTTTTCATGTTATTGACACCACCTTCTCTTTCTATTCAACATGGGCATCAGCTCAGTCCTGCAAAAATTTGAAGTCAAACCCAATTTGAATTCAAGCCAATGGCAAAGATTTGCCATAATTTGTATTGTTGCAGTGTTTGCAAGCAGGAACAGCTGCCTGTCACTATTCCCACACAAAGAAAAAGCTGGTGCCTCTCCAGGAAGTGAGGATGTAATTGTAGAGGGATGAAAAAAACCAACTGGAGTAACATCAGGTAACAGCGAGCTGGCTCTGAACACAACATCAGCTTAGAAATTGCTGCAGGAGACTTCCCTGCACCAAGCTGGCCTTGGGTCACAGGACACTCATTCCTGGGTGTTATGGTGAAGGTTACCCAGGCTGAGGGACTGGTTGAAGGCTGGGGAAGGTAGTGATAAATGAAAGCAAATCTATTTCATTTGCAAGTCTACTCTTGGCATTAGGGATAAGGTACATGAAGCAGCAGAAATCAGGATGGCGAAAAAAATATATATTTTAATTTTCTTGCACAATCTCTAAAGTGATCTCCAGAGAGGGAGAGGAATCTCGTGATAACACAGCGTAACCACGTGCTGATAGCAGAACAGCAGCAGTTCTGCCATGGAGACAAAGCTTTTCTGCCTATCGTGACATTTGTGAGACTGTCACACGGCCCAGTCTTTGCACACTGAGATGTCAAGGCTCAAAGACATTTCCTGGTGCCTTTCCATGTCCAGAGACATTAAAAACCAAAAGTAAATAACCTCAAGCATTTACAGTCGCTCTAAGGCCCAGACTATCAGTCAACAAACCATTTATCAAGAGTTTCTGCACTGTTTGAAGATAGACACAGAGCCTGCAGGCCTCTGCTGTCATCAAATCCAGGAATCTTCATGGCAAGACCCCCCCTCCCCACCAGATTTTTCCAGGAATGGAAAAATCTCAGCATTCTTGCTGACAACTTCTCTCAAAAAAATAACTGGAAAAGGCTTGGGAAGGGCTTTGCAGGCACTTCAGGCTGCATGTCTGCTGTCCCTCTCTGTGGTTTATGATCTCCAATACATCACTGGTGGGAAAACATTGCCGTGATGTATTACTGATAAATCATTAGGGTATTGTCACCTCCGTGATGAATTGCGTGAGCACATTGCTAAGTGCTGTCCCTCTGAAGACATATTATGTAAAAACAATTTTCTTTGGATTTTTTTTTTTTTTAATGGAGTTAAGGCGCACACTCACAAGCTTATTTCTCAGCTCTTTTGATCCCTCAACAGTGAAACGACTATACAGCATTTTCCTACACCTTGTAGGTGAAAGGCTGTGAAACCACACCGCTGCCAACCCCACAGAGCAACAGAAAGCAGAACCACATCGCATTAAAGCCATTTCTGACAGGGTACAAAACAAAGGTTGCTTGAATATAAAATAAAGGCTGGATGGTATGAATTTAGCAAAGGATAAAGTGTTACAAACTGGTTCATCCAACAAAAGCTTTAAACCACACTGCAGACACCCCATTTGTACTGCTGTTTTCACAACGAGAGGAGTGATGGTTATCCATAAGCAATGCAGGTTCTGAGAAGTTTCTCAGTTGCCAGGCTCATTCCCACATCCCGCATTGCACACCGCCTGCCTCTGTGCCACTTTGAAGAAGGAGCCATCATTGCTCACACTCACACAAAGGAAAACCAAGGCACAGCAAGGCCAGGTGATTTACTGAGATCTGATAGCTAAGAGGAGGATAAGGTCCCCTAAATTCTCATACCCACAGCTAACAAGAACATCCCTCAGCTCCTAAGTGCTATTTAATGCCACAGAAGATATTTATTTTGACACCTGCACCATTTTCCATGTATCACAAGCGGCTCCTGTAGACCTTGTGGCTATGATGTCACTTCTTTGAAGCACAGCCACCACAGTCAGGGCAGGCTTGTGGCCCTCTTGAGCTGGCAGAAACAGCCACTTCCTAAGACTCACTTCTAGCTTAGTTTGATTTACACAGGTTTGTGTTGGCTTTTATCTTTGGTTGTAGTATCCATTCTAGTGTCTCTTAAAAGCAGAACTTGCACCCTTCGTGACAGTTGGGATAACTCTGCCTGCACAGCACCACTTCTTCCTTATTTCACATTTCCTACTTTTCCCTTGAGGTCCCAAATGGGGTTTTCATCACCTGATTATGAGAATGTATAGAAAAGTGGATGTTCTCAAAATCCTTTCTGCTACCCTCCTTTCTTGAGCAATGCTGCGCCCCAGCTTGCACAAAAATGGAAATAATCATGAAATTACTTTGCCATCTGAAAAATATAGCAATGGCTATTCTAATTTATCTCCTCGATTTGACACAGGTCCCTTTCCAGGCAAGAATTCTCCTTGTTAATCTAGAGATAAAGGAGATTACAGTCTCAAAAGCTGTCCTTTCCTTTTCCTTCAAAGCTAATTGTCCATCTGCCTTCCAAAGAGACTAATAAGCTGCTTCAGCTAGCAAAATTCTTATGTCCAGATAAAGTCACCAAGTCTTAAAAGAATGAAGAACAGAAGAAGAGAACAAGGCAAAGGCTCATGCCAACAGCGGGAGGAGGAATTAATAGCCAAATTTGTCTCAAAAATTCCACCAGCTCTGACCCTGCTCCTTTGGCCTAAAGGAAGAACAGGTAAGGCGGGGTTTATCTTCTTAATATCTACATTCAATGAGATCTGTTAAAAAACAAAGTTGGGGATGCTTGGACACAAGAAGATGAAGCAAATACTGAAACTTCTACTAAAGTGAGTACAAAAAACATGAGCCACCAATGCCTGAGACTGAGGGGGTCCAAAGATCTGCATTGGAAGGCTTGTTCACCACCTGAACACCTCAATAAAGAAAGTGGCAATCAAATGCAAGTCAGTTCAAACCCACTTATAGCTCACTACCATCATTTGGTCTGGAATCAGTAAAGCATTTGTTCAGGTAACTTACCTCCTTTTTGCAAGCTCAGTTATAGGCACTTCCATGGTATTTTGGGTCTTGACTAATTCAAAAGGATGCTTCATTTCAGGAAATAATAAAATCACTCTCAAACTAAACAAAAGAAGCAATTCAGAGAGCCTAGTGAGAAACAGACAGGAAAAAATCCTTGAAAGGAGAATATCTTCAAACCTGCTTTTTAAAAGCGAGATTAAAAGACAAAAAGCTCTACTGCAAAGAGAAGATGCAAAGCACTTAGAAATGCTATATTTATTCTGGGCAGAATGCAAACTCTCCTCTTCCTTGCCAAGCCTTCTGATTACATCAGACATCGAGTTTTCCAAATATAGCCTACTAATTATTGATGGCTTTTTTTTATACCCAAGATAAAAGACTGTCAGGGACCGTTTGAGAGCTGTCCCAAAAAAAGCCTAGAATTTCCCTTTATCTCCAGGATACGTGTCTTGGATCCTCTGGCAGGAAGTATGGATGCCCAGAGGCTGCTCCTAGAAAGATCTCAGTATGTTACATGTATTTTCCCAGGTTTGTATTTGTGACCCTTTGTGGACCCCCAAGAGATCGTGTGATACCCCATGAAGGATTTCAGTTATGGAGAAACCTAAGTAGGAACTTTTCTGCAGAGGCTCCCAACTCGAACAGAAGCTTCCACTCCCCATCAGTAACACACACTTGTAAGTCAAGACATTTTTCTGAGGGTTCATACCCAAAACGGGCCTTTACGACACAAATTGCTCAAGAGAGAAATCAAGCTATTTGGATATATTTAGCCGAGCTGCAGTTTTCAAACCAAATTGGGCATTGACTTGAAGAGCTCACTCGAACAGCACTCAGTTTTCCCAAAATCGTGAAAGCTAAAAGTGCATTTTATTGAATTTGCAGACCAACCTTTAATTCTGAGGACAGCTAAAACAAAAATACAACAGGCTTGGCACATGCTGCACTACGTCACATTTTGTATTTGTGTGTGTCTCTCCATGCCAGCAAAGATGGGAGAGGAGGGTAAGGACAGGAAAATGATCGTTGCTTTCAAATATCAGCCTGTGGTGTTTCCAAGAACCCTAATAACCAGAATTTTTAATCAAGGTGCTCAATTAAAGAAATCCTGAGTTTTTCCCCTATGGGTTCACTTGTAGCATTCAAGAACTAGATGGCAACTGGATGAGTGTACAAGGCACAAGGTTCTACAAATAATTAATAAACCCTGATCTTAAAATGACTCACACAGACTAACCCATATTCCCGAGGTACGTCTTGAAATAAAATTCCTATTAGAAAATATTATATAATCCTGGCTCCTGGATGCTGGCATATATTAGTTGCAGTGGCAGCTCTTGTACAGGAAGCTATGTTGATCATTTAGAATTTGTTTACTCAGGCTAAGTAAATTAAGAGTTTTAGAAATACCTATTACACTTCAATAAATTCCATGTTTAATAATTAGTGTTTATTTAGCACACAATACAATAACTGTCTAATTAAATATAGATTTGCAAAACTAATTTTAAAGCAATAATGACACTGAAAGGACTGCTAAACCCTCTTTTTTGTTGTTCCATGTTGATTTTGCTATCAATTTCTCTCAACTTTAGCAATACTCAGGAAAATTCCTTTTTTTTTTTTTACATCTTAGCGTCACACTCAAGTCCTGGGGTTTTTCTGCCTGCACTCTCTTCTTTCCCACAGAGGTACTAACACGAGGTGTTTGATTAATTTGAATTCTGATCTTTCCAATATGCAGTTCAACATAAGTTTCATCATACCACAAGCAGCAGTGAAAACCTGGACAAGGCCAGCAAGGCAAAAATTAAACCCGGCATCAATTACCATGAGCACACAGTGAGGCCATGATCCCAGAGTAATGGGTGCCAGTTCTGGACAATACTGAATCCCTCACAGGATTAATTTGATCAGAATCAGTCATAACATCCAGACATATGGTAAGGATTTATGCAAAAGGATGAACAATGGTCTCTGAGCAAAAACTTGATGTCACAGTGATGAGGCTTGATCTGCCATAAAGCCTGTTGATACCAGCTTAAGCCACTGTGGGGTTTTGTTTGTTTGTTCAAATTTGGTTTCATATAAACAATCAGAGTGATTCAACACCAGACCAGCATTCTCCTTCAGAAGACCAGTCAATTTTCATTCTATTAATATGAACTAAAGCCAGATTTATTATGGCTGAGTGTAACTGTTCAGCTCCTTCCAGTTCAGCAAAGGTTCCTCCTTCGATCTGAGCTCGGAAGTAAATTAGACTTTAAACTCTCCAGAGATTCAGGAGCACATTATAGCTTTATTATTGCTCTGGAAAGGGACGAAACTTTCGACCCCATTTAGCAGCTGGATGAGCTTGCACAGCAAGTGGCATGGAGAATGAGGAGGTGATTGGTGACAGCTAACACAGCTTCAACCGAGGGCACATTTTGTGGCCATCTATGACGGAGTTACAGAGACGGCAAAATAGGGAAGAGTGACTGATATTCTCCCGCCTGGACTTATGCAAGGCATTTGGCACTGTCTCACATGATATCCTTGTCTCTAAACTGGAGGGCCATGGATTTGACAGAGGCAGCATGCAGTGGGGAAGGAATTGGCTGATGGTCACACTCAGAGCTGGGGTCGATGGCTCAGTGTCCAAGCGCAGAGCAGGGACCTCTGGTGTCCCTTGGGGTCAGTATTGGGGCCAGCCCTGTTTATCAGCAACATGGACAGGGGGGTCACTGCACCCTCAGCAAGCCCAGCAACGACACCAAGCTGTGCTGGCACGCAGGAAGGAAGGGATGCCATCCAGAGGGATCTGTCTCCGGCACAGGGTGCCCAGAGAAGCTGTGGCTGCCCCTGGATCCCTGGCAGTGTCCAAGGCCAGGTTGGACAGGGCTTGGAGCAACCTGGGATAGTGGAAGGTATCCCTGCCCATGGCAGGGGTGGAACTGGATGAGCTTTAAGGTCCCTTCCAACCCAAACCATCCCATGGCTCTACAATAAGTCAGCAATACCCTCATCATAGCAGTCCTACCCTGTAGCCTGTACCTGCCGCTGAGCTGTTGACTTCAACACCATTACTGTGAATTTACATCAGTGTGGTTCCAGCCAGGCTTAATCCCTGCCTCCAGCAGGTTTTTAAGCAATTAAAATTAATGACATGCAGATAGCTACAGAAAAAAGCTCTAGAAAAATCAAAGGAGAATTCATGTCTGATCAGTGTAAGGCCCTGACCCCTAACCTGACATCCCAGGCACACCCTTCCTTCCTCCACTCCCAAAACAAAAGCATCTGAGTTTTGTCTCCAGTAAAATACTGCTCATATTGCTCTACAGGGTTTTGCTTTCAGCTATAACCACCTTAACATGCCACAGTTTCCTTTTCTGTTGGATTGCCATCATTCCCTTCTGCTCTGCTCCCTGGAGAGTCAAAGTGCATATAAACCACCCAGAGCAAAGTGTCATCTCTTCTCTTCTGGAGTCAAGAAGCAGAGCGACCCTCTTGAATAATTTGAACTGAGGCTGATTCCAAGTTGTGAGGGTCCCGCTGTGGCTGGGTTCAAACCAGCTGGGACACATCTTTTCCTGCAGGAATATTCTTGCGACTCCCAAAATACCTTCCACATGTCAGTGACTTGTACTGAAGGGATCTACGAGCTCAGACAGGCACTAGAGCAAAGCACCCACTGCCTCATTTCACTGGACAGACATCCTCAGAAACCTCCTGGGTGGATCTTTTTGCCTTTTTTGCAGGTGTTTTCAGGGCTGCAGGTAATGCTGACTCACTCTGATGTGCATGATGAAAGGCACTTTAATGAAAAGCCTCTGATCTGTTATTTCCATCCATCTCTAAAGACTGGCAGCTGAACCGCTCTCACCTCTACGCCAGTCGGTGGAGTTCTGTCAATTGGTGTTGTGCAGGTGTCAGCTGAAATAATGCAAACCTGGGGTACTGCAAAAGGGAACATTTCCCTGTTTAATTTCCCCTTTGTTCTGAACGTGGAGTTTTTCAAACAAACAAAATACTCCTTTGTTCATGATCTGAAGGCTGGACTCAAAGCCAAATCCAGGCCCTTATTAGCGGGTAAGTGGCTTCAATAAGATCACTTATGTTAGCAAAGACTGCAGGATTGAACACAAATTAATTTTTTATTCCCCAAACTCTGCAAGTATCCATCTCACACTACCTATATCTTTACCAAAGAGATTACAGAGAACTCGTCTAAGAGGAAATAGAAACCAGACTTATGTTAAATAGAAATAACTGTAGTTGACATTTTCCATCAGATGCTATTATTCAAAATAAAAACACCTGTCCTAAAATGGAACCAGATGATCTAAAATAAGGCAGTATCTTTGCTGAATCAATGGCCTGACATATAAATCCTTCAAGAGTGACCATAAATGAAGTCCCACAGCCAGAGGCCTCTGCTCCCCAGTGAAACAATGCACAGATGCTGAAAATAAGGTATTTTGATGAGCAACAAACCCAGGTTCTTACTTACACTTGTAATCACTGAGGAACACATGCAGAGCTGACTGATTAGCAGCCTGGAGCTGACATATTAACTCAAATTACCTGGAGTAATTAGAGCCAATTTGCTCAGAACTGTTAGCAAACAGGGGACAGGACAAAGCTGAGCCTAAAAGGCAGTGCCTGAGAGAGCCCCGTCCAACCTGCATGTGGAATGTGACTCTACTGCTGCAATGGAGCACTTGAGTAACTGAATGAAGCCTTGCCATGGCTTTGGTGTGCCAGAAACACTCACGGGGATTTTGACCAGTTACAGTTTTGCCCCATGTAATTCCTTCCTAGAGGAGATTCCCTCAATAACCACTCATTTATTCTGTAAATTTATTCAAAATATTTCTCTCAAGAACAATGTATAGAAATGTGATTTTGAACAAGACAGGTTTAGATGTCTTTATACACTGGGAAAGTTTTGCTGCATTAAATATGTGCGAATTACTCTTAGTAGTGTTAAAAGCCACATAGAAATTTGCAGACACCCTTAGAGAACACACCCCAGTAAACGTAATTCTTTATAAATCTAAATGCTAAAACAAACAACATCTGAAGAGACTGACAATGAAAAGTCTTGACTCATACTCTAAACCAAGGTGTTTCGATGATGTTTTATTATTTTCATGTGTCAAAAAGTAATCAGTAGCCCTGCATATCTAATAAACCATGTTGATAACAAGGCAAATTTTTGTTAAGTACATTGAGTCAAGCTGATTTGTAACATATATTTGCTTTGTACTTTTCAGCCTCCAAGAGCACTTTTTTCCCCTGCTTTTAACTCTGACACAGACAGCTGTATTAGCTTGTTGTTTGGGCCATGTTTCTTGTGGGTCATTTCATACAGTGGAACAAGGTGGTTTCACTTCTGGCCTGGAAATAGCTGGTTCTAAAGGAGTGTTTTATATGATTACTTTGAACAACTACTTATCACTACTTTATTTTCTCCTAAATGTGAGAAGGCCCAAATTCCACTGAAGTTTCTTTGGCAAGAGAAAGGAAATTTCATTGTAAAGACAAAATTTGGAAGGAACTGACATTACTAAGATGGGTTGATGCCATTTTCCAAGACTGGTTCATTTACCAGGAACAAAACAAGTGTTCTAACAGACCTACATTGGAATGTACATATTTAGGATAAAACTTGGTGGTTTTTCTCTGTAAAACTGAGAATACCAATTGACTAATCCAACAGAACTTCATTATCCATGAGCTGCTTAAATCCCTACATCTCTCCCGGGAGCCACAGCTTGCATTCAGCTGAGAAAAACTCAGCAACTCCTCCATCCCACTGGGGCACCTCAGCTCCAGCCACATGGATGAATGTGTTTGGAGGGAGGAGCTGTGCCTGAGGGGCAGCAGAGGAGGTGCAGATGTGGTGGAAGCACACAAGCAGCACACGCTCCTGCAGAAAACGTGAAACCCAAAGGCCAAATCCCGATGCCCCGTGGCAGAAGTGTGGAGGGAGGGGCACTTGCAAGGGCAATCCCCCCCAGCTGCCTCCAAACTATTCTCTGGAATTGCAGGTCTGGCTTGTGAATCCCTCTGCATACCCTGCTGTCCCGGTGGCTTTGAAGCACTCTGTGAGGCTCCAGAAGAAATCCATCTCTCTCCGCATGCTCACAGAGCAGAAAACACTCCTCACACCGCAAATGCTCTTCACCCGTGTGGAGCACAGCAGCTGTGTCTGCCCTCTGTCATTTTACCCAGCAAAGGAAGAGTTTTCTAACACCTCTCACTTATTTCCCCACCAGCGGGAGCCCATCCAGTCTGTCAGACACGAGCAGCACTCACAGAAGTGTCAGGCAAAGACTTTCCTTATCCTCCCTTGCTGCTGGCCAACATGCAATTTTGCATTATTGCTTTGGGGAAATCTATCTTGAGCGTGCCGACATTTCTTCCTATACAAATATTTGGGTTGTAGTAGCCGAGGGTTTCAGTTGAAATGAAGGATTGTAAGCAGAATAGCAGCTATTGGAAACTGTTTCAAATCTCAGGGTGGTTAAGAATAACAATCCAGAAGTTGTCACTACAGCCAAAAGATAGAAAGATGTTTTTAAAGTATAAATAAAGACATAAGTGAAATGAGTGAGAGAATCCGTGGAGATTTCTGACTTTCAAAGACAAAGAAAATGAAGAACATGTTTCAAAAATTAATCTTCTATTTTTCCTCTAAGGTTTGCCACACAAGCACAGATGAAAAACTACTGGGAGATAGAAAATAAACTGGATTTGATAATTGGGATGTAAGTTTCTAATAAATTGCAGGCACTCCTGTCCTAAATATAGCGAACTCCAATGCTTTAGGACTCGGGTTCAGATGTTAACTGCACAAACTATTACATTTAAGTGCTGCGGGCTCAGTGGAAATTTAACATGAATGTAACAGGAAAAGCATTAGAAGTCCAGAGAGTTCTGGAAATGCAACAGGGAAATTATTTTTAAAGGAGCAGAAGACACACACATAGTGCAATGTGAAGAAACAATAGTCTCAACAGGAACACAGATCTAGCACAGACCTCGAGATCTAACCAAGCTGCAGCAGTACCTGACCCACAAAGGAAAGCAGCTGGAAGACACCCTGACTTGTTAGAATTTCCTATAAAGTTCCTTTTAAACTCTTGCCACTTGATAGCAGCACAAGGTATTTGAGGAATTTTGCATTTGCATCTTTGAGCCCACAGCATTCACAACATGAACCTTACACAGGAACAACTGGAACTGCTGAATTACCCTGGAAACCATCACAGAAAGATCCCAGATCTCCTCTATGGTCTCCTCTATGCTCCCGGAAGCAATATAATCCTTATTTGATTTAGATATACTGAAAAGGGCAAACTCTCCTTTCCTTATTTTTCATTTTCAAGCGTCTCTGCATTTACTGATTCCAGAGGAGCCGGAATCAGGAGGCAGAAAAAAGACAGGTTTTTTCCTGTGTTTTTCTTCTAGCTGGCTCAGAAGAAAGGAGCACCACAATTCAGAACACAAGAACCTCTTTTAGAAGATTTTCATTTCACAGACTCTGATTCAGACACCTCAGGTGAGACCACAAACTGAGCTAACCCAAACAGGACGAGGACAACCCAGGACTTCTCGTTGTCTTATGTTATCCTGTCGCCTACATGCTGCAATTACTGTCTGAAAGCATCCAATTCTATTGGGAAAATTGCCTTAGGATCGTGACCCTGCTTTGTGGAAGAGTAGAAACTAGGACAAGACAGGGCAGTCACATGAACTTCTGCTGGCTGATAATTTGGCCCCAGAAGTCCAAGGTAAAAATTTAAGCTTTACACTATAAATGTACAAAAGAAAGGACTGCAGCAGGTACATGGACCAAACTTGCTAAGACTTTTTCAATTAGAATTGCAGGTGCCAGAGAAATATAAAAGACAGTAACTACATAAATTTAAGGCATCTAAATAATCTAATAAGGAGGAAAAGAAGACATGGGAAGAAAAAAAAATTCAAAGATACTTTTGCAGCACAAGGTTTTGAACGGCTGAACCCACGTTCTTAAAGAACACCTGTTACTTGGCTAATGGGAAATTAGCACTTGTGCCACTGTGCACATTCCAGTGAATCCCAGGGCCTTTGATGTGTTTTGAGGCTGAGGCTCAGAAAGTGACCTCTGGAGACAAAAATAGCAGCCGCTCTATGTGACCTAGTAGCTGAATCATCAGAGGTGGTGCTCCACATGCACCAACCCATGGAACAGCACAGTAGGGTTTCTGTATTAGAGTGCATTTCTTTACTTTGTTCCCATTTTCAAGAATCCTCATTTAGAAAACACTACAGCACATTGACAACAGCAGGATCTAAGCATATTTTCAAAATAGCTTGAGGCACCAGTTAGAAAAGTTTGAATGCTTCTAATAATATAGGTGCTTTGTGTATTCTTTCAGGTGTAGACATTTAAGCACCAACCACAAAGAGGGCACCTGTGTTGGGATTAGGATTTTGCTTTAAACAACAAAAGGCAGCATGGAAAACTGCTAATGCCGTGGTCTTTGGAGCACTCCAAGCAGATGTCAGCTTTGGTGAGCTATTTCCTTCTGCAAACAATCTGGTCAATGAACTGTGTTTGGATAAGTGGCTGAACCTGCTCTGGAGGGGGCACTGCTCCCACTCCAGGGACCTGCCTCCACTGATTTCTGTCTTCCCAGCCTCATGCTGGATCCTGAATAACCTCTAAATGAGAACTTTCAAAATTAGGATGTTCTTGGGCAGTAAATCTCAGCCTGCTTAACCAACTTGCTACATTTTTCTCTGAAAGAGCCCAATTCAACTGATCAATGGCTGTATCATTATGATCCAATGGCGTTATCATGATACAGCAGCACAGCCCACCTGCTATTGACAGCAGGGCTCGAACCTCGTTTTCCAGCTTTAATATCTGCACCACTGTGCTCTCTGTCCAACTTGCACTAATCAATGGAAACAATACTCACATTATAGCTGCAGCAAATTCCTGGATGTTGTTTGCCTGAGCATTGAACGGTGGAGTCAGAGAGCCCCCAGTAGGCTGGAAACACAGCCCTGTTTCACCTAACAACCCGTGGGGTGCTTTACAGTGGGGCAAATGGCAATTTGAATCTAAGTTTACAGAGACTGGTAACAGCTACAGACTGGAGTAGGATTTTATTTTTTTCAGCTGTCTACAGTGCACAGAAAGCACAGCCTTGGGACAACATTATGGGTTAAAGTGACTGAGGTGAGATAAAAGTGATTTTTCCAACTAAATAGATATATTCACTTCCCTTAGATAAATAAAAGTCCTGAGTTATGAAAATAGTCTACTCTTCCACGAGGGTGTCCCTCTCACAGCCAGCTTATCTTCATACACAAGGCTTGCATCTGCAAACCACAGAGATTATCTTTTAAACTCAGACAAAAGTTGAACTCTGTGTCTTTATTGGAAAGTCAGTACCTTGTGAGGCAGCTTTAAAGGTAAGACCTTAATCCTGAAATATTAGACATCAGCTTCTCAAAGTTTCATTCCAGAGAATTCAGTAGCTCCATAATGAAAAGTCTATCACTTTTGTACATAGTGATAGTACAAAAGTTTTTATAGTTTTTATTTGCTTATTGAATTGCATGGCCAAGATTGCAAGGAAGGTTCTCCAAAATCTATTATTGTGTCTGTCTGGTTTCCCTGTGTTTCTAGCTCTTGCAGGTCACCGCTCTACTGATGACTATTTTTGTCACTAATAAAATGCTAGAGAGTTACTAACAACCCAAAAGAACACCAACCCACAGACTTGAATTCCAGCATTTCTTGCTGCTTCCAGATGAATGGAGCAATGATGTCAAAAGTATAAAGACCAAGATTTTTAATGGAGAGTTCCCACTGCAACATCAGGTACTTCTCAGGACAGCCACAAACTCGACCGGTGGCACCCTGCAGCTTCACTGCACTTCTGTTTTATTAACTTCTCCTGGAGTCTCATGACAAAATCAGCTCAAGAACCATGTTGACTGCAGATGGAGCAACACCAGACAGCAAACCAGTTCATAAGGGGGTAGGTGCAATGGCACCTCATTATGGTAATACTGAGAAGAGAAGAAAAAAAAAAGGAGAAAAAACAAACAACAAAAAAAATCATCTGATCACCTCTGAGTAAAGTATACAAAACACTTCCCTTGTAAAAAAAATTAGGAAAGTAGGGGGAAAAAAAAGAATCACCCACTCCCCCTCTTCAATTGTCTTTACTCTGAAGGCTCACACAATATATCAATGGAGATTACTTCCAGAAATAGAAAATCTCCCCTAAGGCACTATTTTCCTCTTCATATTTTCACATTCACTCAGATGGGATAAAAATGTGCCTGGTATCAAATTAAGACTGTAGGGCTGGGAAACAGATGATGCCAGATTTAACTGAGGCTTAGAAAAAGACACTTCAAGGTAACAGGAGCATCTGCTACTCCTCATTCAGGAGAGTAACAACTTCAAAACCTAAATGACAGCAATACATGTCATTTGTACTGGCATTTTCACTCACACTTCCTTGTTAATATTGTAATTTTGGCCAGCCATAAAAGCAGCATGTTTTAAGTTCTTCTTAAAAGCTGGAAAACAGAGATGGCAGCCTAGGAGGTAAGAGAGACAAAATCCTCAATACAAAAACATAAATGCTGATGGGCAGAATAAAAATAAAATTTCACCATCAGCTGTGACAGGCTAAGATTCCTCCTGCCTTTCCATATTCCACAGTTATCCTTGAGGAGTTTTCAGTTGTCTCCTCAGTAACCAGGTATGGCTAGGGCAGCGTTTATCATAGTGTCTCCTTAGCTTTTCTCATGCTGAAAATCAAAAGGAGCTTACTAATGGTATCTAGATTAAAAATACCCTGGAAACACATTAAAGGTGAGCTGCTGCATCTGTTGGCAATGCTGTGTTTTACAAACAGCAACAGAAGAATTAAGAACAATAGGTTTCTTTGACTTCCCTAATCTGCGGGGTCAAGAAACGGAGCCATTCGTTTTTCCCTTAGTTGTACATATTCTTGTAACTCAAACATCTAACAAATTACAAATATCCAGGCTGTGACTCAAATACAAATTTTTTTCAGACCTTTACCTATGTTAGCATTTTCCCAAAAATTAAGTAGCTAAGAAGGTTCAGCTTTAAAAATCAAGAGAGAAAAAACTTGCAAGCAGCACTGACAGAAATCCTTTAAACAGCTTCCCACTCCAAGGCACCACCTCCCATGAAACACCACTCACATCAATCAATGATTATCACAAATAGGTTGATTGACTTCTCATTTTCCAGTGGTTTTGTTTTACTCACAGACCTTGTTAATGCAGGTGGGTTTTCCCTCTTCCTTTACTCAGTGCTCATCTTTTTCAGCCTTAAGTGCAAGAACTTCTCGGAGCTGTGTTTCTTTCAGGTACAGCTGTGTTGGATCTACAAGCCTGCATAGCACTGGGCAAAATATTCAGCATTTCCTTTTCAGAATCTCTAAAATTATACTCTACACTGTCTTTCCACAGTTTGCAGAAAGGGAACTTGCACTCAAACCTGAGAAATAAATGCAACATGGTAGACTTGACAAAGAAGACTGGTATGTATAAAAAGGAGCTGAAGACCTGTCTCCTGAAAGAAACTGTAAGTGATTCTCTGGAAAGGTTTTACTGTTTGATCAAAATAAGTGATCTAGTGCACAGAAGAAAAACAATTTTTTTTCTTCCCCTTCAAGTTCCACAAGGAGCATCAGCCCTGATCTCTGCAAGAGGAGGAATTTGCAAGAGAGATTTATGGATGCTAAAGGTGTACAAACCTTCCTGTCTAAGTACGAATAAACGCTCTCCTACCACTGAGGGTCCTTCTTATCAGGCATATGGTAAATCTTACAAATAATGCTCTCAGGAGTGGCTGGATTGTGGAAGTGCAACCTCATTGTTGCTCCAGAGGATCAGAAACTCAGCTTTCATTTAATGCTGTGGCCTACTGATGATGACAAAGCTTTTATACTTTGTCTTACATAAATATTTATCCTGAATTCAATTTAGAGGGTTTGCGGTGCATAACTGAGCCATCAGCCGCATGTTTTCTCTGCTTGATTTGATTTTCTTGGGCAAATCCCATTCACTGCAAGAAAGAAAAAGAAATCTTAACTATTTACTACTTTTTTTTTTGCTTAATCATTCCACTACTGTGTAGACAAATTATAAATCAGTCTGGTGATTTCGACAGAAAAGCCTCTACAGAATTTTTACCTGCATGTACCACAGAGAATGCCTTTGATCAAGGTTTATGAGCAAAGACCTCTTCTCAGGGATGCGTGCCAGCTCCTTAAAGGAAAATCAATACATTCTGGGAGGGAGCATCTGGAGGATTAGCTTTTGGATTTAACAAAGCATCCCTCACCCAGGGACTGAGTCTGTTTGAAGCTTCCGGGTCTTAAATCACACTTCAAATTTTAGAGTGAGCTTAACTGTGTCCCTAAATACAAGTCCTAGGAAAGAAATTTTGGTAAAATATTGTCCCAAGAGTTGATAGCCTTCAGATTTCCTGTTTTGTTATACCTGGATCCAGCTGAATTATTTAGTCGTTCCATACAACACAATTATTTCACAGCAAAAGAAAACAAAGCTCATAGAATTAAAATACTTCCCTGCACTACCACAATTAAAGCAATTTGTTAACACTAGGTCATTTGTTAATATTGGAATGGCTTTCTTTCCAGTGGGGGAAGTGAATCCTCATCCTTTTCAAAGGCACCTGCCGAAGGAATCCCTACCCCCTTTCTCTGCGGGGCACCACCTTGATGCAATGCTGAGGAAGTACAAAAAGGGACAAAATTATGTAACATCTATTGAAACCTCGGTGTTTAAACTCCCTTCCACCAGAGCTGTAGAAAAAAAGCAATTTTTATTGAGTTCTATAATCCAATAAAACACTGCAAAGGCTCCGGCACTGCCTTAAGTCATAACTTATGCATGAGCAGGAAGTCAGTTTTCACACCATAGAGGTTACAAGTTTTTTCCTTTCAATCTAGATTTTAACTTACCTTTTCTGCAGGTAAGAACTTCATACAAAGACTGTTACCTAATTAGGTATTAAAACCTTGTCTTACTGCTAACAGCAATAAGGCTCTCAAAGACATTTGATGATCTGGAGCAAATTGACTCAGAAATACAAAATCGTCTCCCTTCCACTGAGATTTTAAACCTCACATATCAAGATCACTTTTGAAAATATGGCTTAGGTTTACTAATAATTTAGATTTTATGTATTTATAAGTGCAACATAAACCATATCATTATTATTAAGTGTTGGCTTAAAACCCAAATATTTTGTCTCCTCTAATGAAATGCAAAAAGCTACATGCTGGGTTTGAAAATTCCTTTTGCAGAGGGTCTAATTTGTGGAGATGATTGAATGGCTTACAGCAGCTTGTATCACACTGTACCTGATGAAACACAGCAACTCAGCCATGCTCTGTGGCAAGAAGTCTGCAATAATTGGTTATTTTTCCTGCTGACCCATAAAATACCTCTGCTACAAACACTATGTAATCAAGTTTTATAGTAATGAGTCTTCCCCTAAGAAGAGGCTCGATTTCACTGCCTTGAATAGCAAACAGCACTGAAAAAGGGTTGTGGTAGGAATTTATCAAAAAGGCAGAAGTAGTTCACCCTATTTTCTCAGCAGCATCATGTCCTAAAATTTTTTTAAAAAAGGAAAAAAAGCTATTGACAGCATTTTGAGCAATCCCCAATGAAAATTCTCCACTATGACGCCACAGAAAGTACACGGGAAGCATAAAACAGGGAACTGAGTGCCACCGAGCTGTTACTGAGTTTAGAGAAGTTCATCCCAGGGAAAACAGCCCTTCCCTTAAGGAAGGCACGGCCTGTAACCCCATCCTTGCTCTCCTGCACTGTCCCTGACCGTGGTCTATTAACTGGGCTCCGGTGGCTACAAAAGCCTTCTGCAGTTGCCCTCTGTACACAATTTTGGTTCATCTCCCTGCAGTGCCTCTCCACTGCAGTATTTCAGAGGGATTGTCCATAATATCATCCAAATTCTATGCTGACTCCAAATTGCTTTTCCTTCCAAAATGCGCAACAACGAAAGCCCCAGGTTATGGAATAAAAGCAAAGAAGCCAAGGAGTGACTATCAAATGTTCATAATCTTTCCACACGCATTGCCCCGCTCCAGATTTGGAAATGAGGTACTTTAATGTTCCTTTTTTAATAACAAACTTCTTGAGTGTGGCAGACACTTGAAGAAGTGTCTGTGGAAAGTAGGAGGGCTCCCCTCAGAAGATACCATGGGTCAATGAGCTTCAGGGGCACAGCAAGTACAGATCTGTAGAAAGAAATGAAATAAAATCAATGCTGCTCCGTCAAAGCACAGGGGAGCTGAGGAGCAGAGTCTGCAGCCTCCCCACAGCTGGACTGAAAGCCAAAATACACATTTCCAAGGCTTCAGATTTGAGCAGGATGCACAGAGCACTGCTCTTACCCTCTCTCTTTGCTTCAGGCTGTGCAGTGGGCAGTTTATGGACACAGCACTCCCCCGTACCACACACCCAGCAGGGGCTGCCCGGGCTCACCTCAGCCTCTCCCGGGGTGTCCGACAGGCACCTCCTGCACTGACAGCTCCGACCCTTCAGCAAAAGGGCACAGCCTGAAATCTGCAGTGGTCACCCGTGACATTTAGTCACTATTTCATTCTGCTTTTAGTCTTTCCTTTTTTCCTGAGCCATGAGTTTCTTTGACTTTTTCAGAGAAACAATGCAGCAAGGGCAGCTCAGGCTGTCTGTAGCAAGGTAAATCAGAGCACAGGGCTTGTGTTTCACACCTACCCCTTCATCCCATTCTACTTGGACTTTTCCAGTACCATGCAGACCAAAAACCAATTCCAGATGCCACGATCAGCAGGGAATAATGAGAAGCAGCATGCCAGGCTAGGAAAATGAAAAACAGTGTTATCTCTGATCTTAGCAAGCCCAGTCTCACGGCAGTTTGGACTCCTGGGAGAGGGTACAGATGTGCTGCTCCCTGAGCCTTCAGTGACCACCGAATCCAGCGTGATAAAACAACAGTGACAGAGGCAAACACTGCCTCTCTCTTCACTGAGACAATTGGGCAATGATAAACTCAAGCTATTATCACAATGTTCAAGCTTGTGCTAATTACACTGGACAAAGAAATCCTACCTAAGAGCAATGTCTTGGGCTGAAAATAGAACTTCAAGAATAACCAGGAGACTCCAGAGCCTCTTTCTTGTCCAGCAGAGGGGAGAGCCAGATTCAGATATTTTTCCAGCCTTACACAAGTTTAGTTATTTATATAATGTGTGACATTTCCTGCACAAAGGAGCCTTGACTTGCGATAGCTGATGTGTGGCCTTGCTTGGCATACAGATATGCTCATGTACCTGACAGGAATGAAATAAAACACAGACCAAACGTGGACTTCCTGCTCTTCAGATGCCAGGTACTGATCACTCTGAAGCTCACCTGCCTCTGCCTGGCTTTAATTCAGAAGGAGTGCTGGAGCAAGACTCCACTCCATTTCAAAAACAAATCTGGAAATTTAACACTTATTAATGACCATATTCTGGACAGGGTAAATTTCTAAGAACTCTGTAGCCTTAAGTCACAGGACTTGGGGAAACTGGGATGGAAGCAAACACTGATTGCTTTCACATGCCAGAGCTTTTCATTAGACCAGTAAAGGATTCTTCAGTAAATTCTGAATAAGGGAATGATACAAGTTACATCACTCAGCAGCCTCATGGCTACACAACTGGCACCACCTCAGTTTAAATTCGAGAAGATTTCAGGGAAATTTTAATTTTTTCCCCCCAGAATAGAAGCTCCTTTCCCATCTAAGTTTAGTGTCAAATTTGACATTCCGAAATCAGTAGACAGTGTAGCATATTTAATCCAAAGCGACTTGGAAGCATATGCTGCCTCTTTTGATCACCACTCCAAAATTGTTCTAAGATCTCAAGACTTACACTGACAGATCTTGTCCTCGTACTGCCCATATATTTTAAGAATGAGAAGCAGCAAAATCCAGTTAGATCACAGCAGAAAAAGGTAACAATACAGGGAAAAATAATGCTTTAAATAGCAAAACAAACTTTAAAGCACATTTTTCAGGCACAAGAAACAGTAGTTTTCTTTAAAAGGCAATTTGTGCATTATGATAGAGCCAAGTAAAATCCTTTTTGGCATACCGTATTCAAAAGCCACTCTGTCATATGCATTTTTCACTACAAATGTTATTTCTTCTGGATATATTAATTCTGGAGTTATTTGCATTACAGCTACAATACAGCATAAAGTTCCAGTATTTATAGGCTAGGAAGAAGCTCGGAGGGCAGCACTAGGATTTTTTTTTTTCTTTCCAAATATTTCAGCGTCGTCATTAGAATCACCTGACTTCCCAGAGCAGCACGACACAGTCATCATTATTTCAACTAATTCAACAGTGTCATAAGTATTTGCTCAGTGACAGATATGTGGCCAAGAGGAAGATATCAATCAAGCAAATGAGCATCAACCTGGCTACCCTGGAAAGGGACTTTATGCAATTTCCATTGCAGACATTAGGGCTGCTGAAGTTTCAGGCATGAACAGATTAGATTTGCAATTACACCGCTCATTTCCATGAGGCAATGAACCATTTGTGACTCCTTGTAATTAAACCCCTTTCAAACCACCCTATCTTTGGATTCCTTCTACGACAATTTGCAGGGAGTCCCCTCCGAAGCACATTACCAGTGGAATGAAAGACTATTTTCATCCCAATGAAACACTGACTGATGTAAGGCGAATCAACAAGTGCTTCAGTGTTTCTGAAGGAAGTCAGTGGGATCAGTGGGTCATTAGCAGTAATTAGTTTTGCTCTAAAGATCCACTATCTGGGCCTTGCTATTTGCCAGTGAAAACACAGCCAAAGTCAGGAAGTTTTCTCAATTTCTAGATCGATAGCTATAGATACACACTTATTTCTGTTTCAATATCTGTAGTCCCACGACATAAAAATACCCTTAATTCAGTCTCCAACAAATTCAGGGATGGTCATCATCTGTAGCAGCCCATAACTGAAAAAATACTACATTTTAAATAAATGTCTAATGTTGTCCAGTCTGGGACTCACTGTTGCAGAACAGGAGTTTCCTATTTTCATCGGCTCAAGCACAGCCCGAGCAAGAAAGTCCAATTTAATGAATTAACAAACTTAGTCTGAGACATGTTAACAAATGTAGACCCCAAGAATGACATAGAGGATGAAGACAGAGCACCTCATTAGTAATAGAAGATTATTTGGTTCGATCCAGCAGCATCTCCACAGAAAAACTAAATTCAGCGATGTTTCACGTCACTGCAAGAACTCATGGAAACCTTGAATGCTCTCAGTTACAAAACAGGGGGAGAAAATTTTTTGCCTCTCTGGCTATGAAGCACATTCAACACAATTTAATATTCACTTAAACATGTGCAATAGTGTCTACTGCTGCTTCATTATTAGTTTAATATTGACTAATTAGCAGCATTTAAAATGCAGGTGTAGTGTGATAAGATGGCAGCTGCTCTTCATTTGGTGCAGGTCAAATACACAATTCAGCTCAGCTCCCAGACCACACTACGGAGCAGAACACGAGGAGCAATTACTTTTGGATCACACCTCCTCTGGCACAGTACTTCAATTACATTTAATTACTTGGTGGTTGCATACCAATGAGTCAAAGCAAGATTTATTCTGATGAAAATATATTTCCATACATATTTTAGCATTTTCCAGCTCTTATGTACCAGAAATGTAGGGTTCAGGCATTTGCAGCACTTAGTGAAATATCTACACTTATTTCTGTTTAGATATCTGCAGTCCCACGACCTAAAAAGACCTTTAATTCAGGTTGAGGGCCTGTGATATTCAGAAACTAACATGAAGTGGTCGGATGCTCCCAGTTCTATACAAGACAAGAATTCTTGAACCTCAGAAGATGTGTTCATACCAATCTTCACATCACTGCAAAGAAATAGTAGTACAATGCCAAAAAATACTTATATTGTCAAGTGCACAGCCCAATACTGAGGAGAAGAAAAAAGTCTGCTTTAAATTCTACTCAAACAAGCAACAATGGGTGTATAAATGCAACAAGAATCTCATTATTAACTTCTTTTGATTTTGTGTTAGATTCAAAGTGCCTGTTATAATATGAGAGCCATATTTAATTTCTAAAAAGAGGATTTTGCAGACACCACCCCCAAATGAATACTAAATAGCAAGGACCTANTCCAGACATTTTATTTGCACTGAGTTTTAAAAGAAAGTATGGTCATGTCACTCAAAGAAAAAACAAACCATGGCTCATATGAAACGTTTGCTTAATAACATGGTGAATGTCAGCTATAGATTTCTGCTGCAATATTAAACCCGAGGAAAAAAAATAAACAGTAAATCTCCGAGCCTTATTACTCTGCAAGAAAAGTACACACGCTGAAAAACAAAAGTTCTAAGAGCGTAGCTGACTCACCATATGGCAACTCCAGTGATACCCACAGCCTAATTGTGTGGCCAGCCCCCTCCGCTTCGATCTCAAAATTCAAGGAAGGCAGAATCTGTGAGCCTGAAGTGTGCTCTGAGAATCCAGAAAGACCTTTTGAACCTCACTAACCAAATCAGATTTGATCTCTGTTTTTATACACTACAGGGAGGGTTCAGTACCACTGAATCCTTGCCATTTTTCAAAGCAGTATTTTGATAAATTACTTCTGCTAGGAATGGTGCAGTTGTTTTCCAGAAATTGGCTCTTCTGCATTTTGCCCCCCTAGGGAATAAACTGCAGCAAAGGAGAGGAGTTGATGAAAATCCCTGTATTTCTGCATTGAGGACTGGCCTCCACTTCCCCAGCAAGATAGGCTTGAATGTTAGATCTCATAAATCTATAAATTCCCTTTATAAAAGTGAGCCATTTAGGCTGTCTTGCAGGTCAAAAAATAATAGATTTCTCAATGATCAAAACTGCTATTAGCTTGCACTTCTCTCTGAATAATAGGTCACACTCCCAAGCATGTTCATTTTCCCAGTGTCAGCTGAACAAGGATCTCAGGAAAGAGATCTGAGCTGTGTCAAGCGAAGAGTAATTGATTTGTAATCTTGTTTTCCAACGGAGCACAGTTTGCTAACTAGATTCTACAGGCTCTATAAAGTGCAAAGTTATAAACTTGCCATTTTTATGACACAGAAGCCATTAATACACACATTTGCATATTGTTAGACACCTGAGGAGTAAAGTGGCTTCATAGATCAGCAAATACTGAAAGCAGGTGGTATTTCTATGATTATCTAATGCATCATCCACTGAGCCCAAACCTGTGTGAGCCCGTGACAACCAGGATTCATCTCATTTACTCAGCTGAGTTTTAACACAACTAAATGCTCTCCTGCTAACTGACTCAGTAACCAGAGATTAATTTCAACAGCAGTTTCATCTTCTGGCAGATGAGCACTAAACCCAAAGCAGTCGTGCTCTCAGACATCAGCTATTTCTTGACAGCATTGCCAGTGCTGTAGAGGGACAGCTCATTTTGCCTCTAAATGTAACAAAGAAATCAATCCAGTAGGCAGAGACCTAAAGGACTTGGAAATGAAGACCAAAAGCTGCAGCAGGCAACTACTTGGACAAGGCAGTGAGCAGGTTCTAACCACGATTTGAGTGCAAAAGGCATTTGCATCAATCTTTAAAGTAGTGGAGTCCTAGAAACCACCTCACGCCGAGCCTGCTGCAGTTTTCCACCAACAAATTTCCTGGTATTATTCCCCATGCACACTAAGCATGATCCAAAATACTCTTCCTTAGAACCACCCTGCTGCAGTTTCAGACTGTTGCAGGACTTTCTTCACTCTGCCTGTGACCCAGAAGGAAAAATCTGATTCTGGTGCAATGTGCCCAAGATTTGCTCTCCTCTTCATCAGAGCGATGAAAAAGGCACCTGACTTCGAGGATGAGATCACAGCCACCCTATTTTAAAGTCAGGTTTACATACCACTGATTTCAGTGGAACTCGCACAGTGCTGAAAAGCACAAGTGCTTTCCGAGGCCAAAACAGAGCCTCTGTGTGAAGAGTTGTATTCTCTTCTCTCTGTGACCTTACAAACATCCCTCATTAGGAATGGAGAGCCAAATTAAGCTGTACAATCATGTGGAAGAACAAAAGCAAGAACAAAACCACTTAGAAACGCCTTTCTGACACTGCAAATAGCACAAAGGCAGGCATTGCACTAGTTAGGGGAAACAGGAGTGACCATAAAACTTGTGATCAGTTTAAAGACGATATTAACACTCAGTATTTCTTAGGCACATCAAGGTCAGACACTTTCTGTAAATGAGGCACTACCCAAGAACAGCAAATTATCCCTTCTGCCCCTGGGGAGAACAACTGCACAGCCCACGTCAGGCTCGCTGCAGGAGGGACACCCAGCACCCACAGCTGCCACCACAGCTCTGTGACCAACCTCCCTGAAGAGCACGGACAACCAGGACCTGAGGAACTGGGGCTGTTTTGGTTTTATCTCATTTATCACAATTTTTTAATTCATTGCTTCCACATGCATTTTATTTCAAAAATCGCTTTTCAAAGGATTTTGTTTTGGTTTGTGCAGCACATTGGTTTTTTTTCTTTGATAAATGGAAGTGTTGTACTTACTCAGCAGAAGTCACAAAGAAAATGTAAAGAGGTTGGGGATTCTGTCTCTCAAAAATGTGCTACTACTGTGAATTTTTTAAAAAACGCTAATAGCACTTCACAGGTGGATGGAGCCTTTTTCTGAACACGAGGCCTGTGCACAGGGAGCCCATCCATGACATCACACAGGTAGAGTGCTGTCTAAAGAGCAGACACACACCAGTAATTTGATGTTGAATAAGTTATGTCAAGATTGTCCTGCTGTAATAGTTCCAAGTATTTACTTGAGCTTCCCAAACCATCTAAATCTTCTATAAAGAACAATGGAAGAGGAGAATGAAGAACTTGTGTAAAATGGACATTCAATCTTAATCTCAGTAAAAATTAAAATTTCTCTTCAAAGAACATTCCAAATAGTGACAGGAATATTTTAGCACTTGTCCTCCAACCCTGCTCAAAAAAAGAAAATGAAGTCAAATCCCTATGAAGTGCTCAAATTCATCCTGCCTCAAATGTTCTTAAAGTTCCTAAAATTATTTTGTAAGTCTGCTGAAAGGGAGTAAATGATCCCCAATTAGTGCCAGCAGCTGCACATCCCAGGTTTTGCTGAAGTAGGAGGTGAGGCCACCAGCGCTGGGAGCTCACCTGCCTGGCGAGCCAGAACTCAAAAGGTTATTGATAAAAAGAATAAACAAAACCATTTTTCACAGTAAAGCCTGATCTGGCAATCCATTTAAAACTTCCCTTGATTTAAAAGAATTTGCTTTCAAGCAAGTATCAATGCTTCTAAGTTTTCAGTTTCTGAATCAAGTCTCTCATTAACATTTTGGTTTATTCTTGAAATTCTGTACAGCTGAAGTGACGGAATTATTTCAGAAACTCAGCTTTACTAAAAATTCGGCTTTTAATTTGCATTCTTGTGTAGCAGCTTACATTCCTGTTTGCAGTCTTACAGATAAATCTGTCACTAAAATATCACCCAAACAGCTTAAAATGTAGAAGTTAACAGAAAAACTGAATCTAAAATTGCGACTTTTATAATATGATTGAAGGCAGATTCATGATGTGAAGGGAAAAAAAAAAAGAGGTTTACTTACAATTTAATACTTGGAGTTGGTAATCCAAGAGTAGCTTTATGATAAATCCTACATATTTCTTAGAAGATTTAGTGAGTTTCCATATACACACACACTCACACACACTTTTCTCATGCTAATTGTACAATTTCTTGCATTTCTTAACGTTACTCTCTCGGCAAATTTTATAATGCTTAAGGTGACATTTGGCAGTTGAGTCCCCACAGATACAACTGACCTCATTCTTACAGAAACTAATTTATTTTTTCCCCGCAACAGGTGTGGCCCAAAGAACATGGTAAGTGATAGGAATCAGCTTCAGGATTATCTAATTCCTTTATTCCTCCAAGCATGTAGTGCGGGCTACTTTCTTTTCCCACTGCAGCCTTCCAGCACTTACAGTGGGAAGGTAAAATGGCTATTTAGTGTTTATGATAATAAAGCCAAGTAGAAGAAAGCAAACTGACACTGACACAATATAATAAAGGCAAGCTTGAAATTTAGCTCCCTAATCACTCAAGGAAATTAAAAGATTCATATCTTGCAGATGAACAGGCCATGGAGGTAGAACGCGAGTCCATTCTCTAACTAGCAGCTTTTTCTTGCAGCTCCCAAAGTCTCAGGTGAAAGCCAAAACCCTGGAGAGCTGTGCTGGCTCCTGAGCACCAAATCCACTCTGCAAGAGAGGGACACGAAAGGACAGGGGATGCTGAAGGGAGGGAGGGAAGGGGGAAACAAGAGCGAGTCATAGGGGATTCCTAAATACCAAGATTCTAAAAACACCTTCAGAAAGGACAGCGAGGATGAAGCATTGATTTGTCTCCTCATTGAAGGCAGTGTGATAATGGCCTCAGCACTTCGTTTGGGTTTCAAAGCTCCTCGTGCTATTTTGGGACGTGGCCCGTCTGTGCAGAAGCACAGTGAGACGTCTTTTATCAGATCTCACACATCTGTACCTTGCTGCCAAGCTCTCAGGCCAGTACCATGCAACAGCATCCAGAATTCAAATTGAACAAACCTGTGAGACTTTCCAAAGTACCTGTATCATAAAAGGCAATTCTAATTCTCTTCGTTCATTTAGTAATTACAAAATATTGGGACACAGACTTACTCCCCTCCCCGCCCCAGACACTAAAGCTCATTTGCACTGCCAGCCTGCCCTGTCAGTGGAGTTCACACCCACACATCTGTATCAAAGTCAGCAGGAACAATTCAGTTACCTGGGTACATTTTCCAGGGAGCAATTTGTTCATTCTACCTACCTGTCGCACGTGTTGGAAAAAGTTTGCTTGGAAACATCTCATCATACCCTGCTTCAGGTCTCATTTTTTATGGTTTCTGACCGTGTTCTACCAGGCACCTCTGCTACAAGGAGGAAAGGAGGTGGCTTTGCTTTATGTTGGCTGCTTCATCTCCATGAAAACTGTGAAGAAACCTCCCTCAACCCTGCTCCTAATCCATAAACTGAATGAACCCACAACAAAAAAACTCATTGGCTTCAAAATTAATTTGAGAATGAGGGGCAAAGTTAAACAAACACTTCTATCTGAGTGAGACATTCCCTCTTTAACACCATTTTCCACACACACTAACATCCTGTGCCTGTATTTGGTACCAAATATAACATACAAGGCTGCCCTTGGTAATTTCCCAAAGACATTCTTAGAACACCCACAGAACTAAAACCTATCTGATCTCCTGACAGCTGGGAGGGTACAAACTAAGAACTTGTTACTAAGAAAACAAGTCCTGATAAGGGAGGGAAACCTTCAGGGTCCTGCAAAAGCAGTTTAGCTCTTCCCTCTCAGCCTCACAGGAGTTCAAGTCCACACTTCATCAGAGCCCCCTGCTACATCTTTCCAGGACAGGACAGAGGTAGCACTGAGGGGCTGGCACAGACACCTGCACTACAAAATATCACTTTCCCAGGAGATGCAGTTACTTCAATCCAGATCTGCTTTGCTTTCTCACTCAATATGTTTCTAGGATTTTAAATAACGTTAATACAGTTCTGTATTGCTCTGTTTGAGAGGTGGATTGTGGCAGTGGCTCAGCTCTCTG